>CM038216.1:1715349-1820155 GCA_021442155.1 Cymbidium sinense
GCTGAGTTTAAATTTAGTTTGAGCTTGATTGAAGCCCAATTCATTTACCCATTATCAAAATTTAAATGAGTAGCTTGTTTGAAAGTACGATGGGCTCTTATGAAGTTATGTTTATTGAGCTTAAGAAAATAAAGTTCAATTCAATAATATTCTAAAAAAAAGCTTTTTAAATGCCATTCAACAACATTTGCTCAAAAAGCTCATCATCATCACAACATCCACATGCCTAATGTGGGTTACAAGTTTTAAATTATCTTTTCATTGAAGTAATGATAACTTAAACAACCAAATGATTCAGAATATCTCTGCTAGGGTTTAGCATGAAATTTTTGAGAATTTTTTTTATTAAACAAAAAGAGTGCACATGAACAATAAACATTTGTTAATGATAAGCATGAATTTTGTAGATTAAAAAGAAAATAAATATTTTTCATTTCATTTAAAATGTAAATTAATTTAGATAATAATATTAATTTTTATTTATTTTAGATAAATAAAATTAGTTCATTTTAAATTATATTTATTTAAATTCAATTATATTTTTAGTTATAACTTTATATTAAGTTTTAACTTATTATATGTCAAGCTTTATATCAAGTATTTTGTCAATTTTTTTTTTACAAATTTGCTCATGATTCTTATACAAAATTGATTAATATCATAAATAAAATGAGTAGTAAATTGTTTGAGTTTGTTCATTTCACAATCAAGAAATTATAAAAATATTCAAGCATAACTGATTTCTTAATCAAATAATAAAAAATCTTCTAACAAGTCAAATCATGAGCACTTGTCAAATGTTTTTTCATTAACAATCCTAATAATTTAAATTTCTTGACACTTAAGCACACTTAAACAGGCCAGCTAAACAATCACTAGAATTTAAAAAAAATTAAATATGAAGAATTATTTAATTCTTCAAAAAATTAGACATTTGGGGTTCAATTGAAAACACTTTATTTAAACTTTTTCAATTTCATCATATAACAATTTAATCAAAGCAAAAACACATGAAAATATTATTTATGAGAAGAAGAAGAATAATAATAACTTAAGCATTAATTTTCATGATATCCACTATCCTGTCATAATTCTCAAGGGAGCTTCCACTTATGCTCACACTCTTAAGGGCCCTATCCTTCCACATCAAAGCCCTTTCCCTCATCTCACCATCCCTCATCACTCCTTCCACCCTCTCTCTAATTCTCTCCCATGTGATAAGAGCCCCATTGCTCTTCTCTATTTCTCCTTCCCCTTTCTCAATAGGCCCCACCCTCACCCCTATCCTCTAGGTGTCACAAATATAACTTTGATTTAAAAATTGGTCAGCAAAATAAGGCCAACAGAGAAATCGCACCCGTTCGTCACCCCTTCTAGTGTAGAATTCCACCAGAGCATGAAACACCCAATCAAGGATGAGCCAACACGTGTTCTGTGGGGCCCAACCCACTAAAAGTGCCCTATCTTTCACCCTGCTCAAGAACCGGACGAGAAAACCTCATCGAGACCATCGATCATAAGGTCCGGCCGCACAGCCCATATCTTAAACAAAGACCTTACAAATACTGGTTCAAAGAATTAGCCCGTAATAAATTAAACAATGCAAATAAAATATATGAAAAAATAAATGATATATTGAACATATGCTTCATTTAAGATATATCAAATATAGGTAATATAAATACCATGAAGATAATCATATTAATAAAAGCTTAAGTACTATTTTTCATGACACCTATTATCCTCTTATAATTCTCATAAGAGCTCCCACTCACATTCAAACTTTTAAGAGCCCCCTCTTTCCACATTAAAGCCCACTCTCTCATATCTTTGTCCTTCATCACCTCCTCCACCCTCTCCTTAATAAGCTCCCTCTTGATCAAATCCATATCACTCTCTTCCAATCCTCATTAGGCCGCACCCTCAGCCCTATTCTCCACGTGTCACATATATAACTTTGGTTCAAAAATTGGTCAGTAAAATTAGGCCAACAGAGAAACCGCACCCCGTTTCGGACCCCTTCTAGCGTAGAGTTCCACCCGCAGTGCCATATAAAGAACCCGATCGAAGGATGGGCCAACGCCTACTGTTGTGGGGCCCAGCCCACCAAAAGTGCCCTATCCTAAACCCTGCTCAAGAACCCCGACGAGAAAACCTCATTCGAACCCATATTCCTAAGGTCCGGCCTCACAGACCATAAAAAATGGCGGCCGGTCATCTCAAGCCAATGAGCCAATTCAACGAGTTGGGCTTTATCAAACATAGCATGGCTTCCGAAGGAGACGTAAAGGATGGAGCCCGACGATTGGGTGTCAAGCCAGTTCAGAATAGCAGAAGAGTTCGCCGGCGGCCAGAGGTGGCCGACGGGGTGCTCGGGTGGAAAGAGAGGCGATTGGAATGGCTGAGGGGAAAAGAGATAGAGCTTGAGCCTCTAGATCCATGAACATGTTGCAAATGATGAAGTCGGCGTGGTCGTTGGTGGCGCGGTTGTTAGTTAGAACAAAGTAGAAGATAACAGATTTGTCGGCGGAGTTTCCGGCCAGGTTCCAAACCAGATGCGTTGAATGGAGAGCAGGTATCCGGACTGGAAAATCTCATCCTTCAACTGTAATCCTTCAAACATAATATATATATATATATATATATATATATATATATATATATATATATATATATATATATATATATATATATATATATATATATATGACCTTATTTTAATTAAAATCTAACATTGAAGAAAATATTTCCTTGCTTCTTCTTACCGTCTTCATTAATTATTCCAGCTTCAATTTATTTGGGAATATTGAGCAAAGAGCTAACATGGCTGAAGCAGCGAAAACAAAGACGTAGGCTCATTCGTTTGGCCAACGGCAAGGCCCATGCCATGTTATGGTCAGCTAATATCCATTGCATAGGTCAGCCTTCGGCGGCGGCCGCCATTATAATAGACTCAAGGCCGGGAGACATTCCTGAAGAAACGAATCCACAAAATAGTCCAAATCCTTTTGGTCTTCATCAGACCTCATCCCATCTGGGATTCCAATAAGGTGAAGGCGGTTGATGGAAGTGGAGAAGGCGACACCATCGGGAAGTAGCAAGGAGGCGGTGAAGTTGAAGTCCGTGTTGATAAGCGGGAAGCATCGATGAGGTGGTGGGCCATCTCCATAAGTGGCATAACATGGCCTTGGAATGGAGAAAATATCACGTGCGGAGTCCGGACATAACTTTATGTTCGGACTTCAATAGCAATGCAATGCCTATTCATTATAAAAAAAAAAAAATGCATTTTTTTCACTTAACAATACTGTTACTGGACGACGCTTAACGATGTCATTTACGTTATCCTGCCCATCCATCCCGCTCAAATGGGAGGAGAAACATCGCTCGAATGTAAGATATATATATATATATATATATATATATATATATATATATATATATATATATATAGGCATAATATATTTTTTTCAAATAAATCGAGCTCAGAGAGAGAAACAGAAAATCTCATTTCGTATTTCGAGAAGAACCTTGAAGATGGAAAATGAATTCAAAAGTTATGACCTGATGATATATGACCAATTTAGTGGATGATGTAAAAAAAAATACATTAAATTTTCAACCATTTTATATGTACAATTTTTGTAGGGTTTATTAGTGATATTCTTTGAAATTCTTTTATTTAATGTATATTTCTTACACTTTTTAGGAGTTCTTTGTAAGAGGACTTTGCTTATTTTAGGAACTATTTTGCATGTGTGCTCTTTGTCCTCTCATGAGAGCACAACCCATTTTGTCTATTTTTTTAGATTTTTGACTCTGTTTGGATATAATATGATTAGATACCATTATACAAGTTATTTAGAGTTTTGTTGGTTTTGGGGGTAGATTTATGTGTACTCTGTACTCTCATGAATACTGATTATTTTTTCAATTTCTGTCAGATTTTTTGTCCTTTTTGGAGAGAATATGTTTATTAAATTCCACTAGAAGCAATTTGGAGGCTGATTGGTTAATTTTTAGGGGTGTTTTGCATCTATACTCTCATGAGAGAATATATTATTTTTTTATTTTCTGTCAGATTTTTTGGCCTGTTTGGAGAGAATATATTTATTACATTCTATTAAGTAATTTGGGTGATTGATTGATTTTAGTATTTACATCTTGCATCTCTCATTCTCATGAGAGTACATATTATTTCATTTTCTTGATTTTTTGGCTGTTTGGAAAGAATATGTTTATTACATTCCACTGCAATTTGTAGGTGATTGGTTGATTTTATAGGAGATTTGCATATACTCTTCTATACTCATGAGAGTAAAGATTATTTTCTCAATTTCTATTAGATTTTTTGGCTGTTTGGAGAGAATAAGTTTATTACATTCATTAAAATAATTTGAAGTTATTAGTTTTAGGAGATTTGATCAGATCTCTCTGCATTCTCATGAGAGTACATATTACTTTTAAATTTCTATCGATTTTTTGGCTTTTGGAGAGAATAAGTTTATTATATTCCATTAAGTAATTTGGAATGATTGGTTATTTTTGGTGATTAAGATCAGATTCTCTTTGTACTCTCATGAGAGTACATATTATTTTTTTAATTTCTCTTAGATTTTTTGGCCTTTTGGAGAGAATATGTTTATTACATTTCACTAGAAGTAATTTGGAGGCTGATTGGTTAGTTTTTAGGGGTATTTTGCATATGTACTCTCATGATAGTACATATTATTTTCTCAATTTCTATTAGATTTTTTGGCCTCTTTGGAGAGAATAAGTTTATTACATTTTATTAGAGGTAATTTGGAGGCTCAGTGGTTGGTTTTTAGGGGAGATTTACATCTGCACTCTCTGTACTCTCATGAGTGTACATATTATTTTTTTCATTTTCTATCAGATTTTTTGGCCTGTTTGGAGAGAATATATTTATTACATTCTATTAGAAGCAATTTAGAGGATGATTAGTTAGTTTTTAGTTAAGATTAACATCTGTACTCTCATGAGAGTACAGAGTATTTTGTCATTTTTTTCAATTTCTTTGGCATGTTTGGAGAGAATATATTTAATACATTCTATTAGAAGCAATTTGGAGAATGATTGGTTGGTTTTGGGGGTAGATTGACATCTATACTCTCCGTATTCTCATGAGAGTACAGATTATTTTTTCATTTTCTGTCAGATTTTTTGGTATGTTTGGAGAGAATATGTTTATTACATTTCATTAGAAGCTATTTGGAGGCTGAGTGGTTGATTTTTATGAGAGATTGACATATGTACTCTCTATACTCTCATGAGAGTACATATTATTTTTCATTTTATGTCAGATTTTTTGGCCTGTTTGGAGAGAATATGTTTATTACATTCCATTAGAAGTAATTTGGAGGCTGATTGATTGATTTTTAGGGGAGATTGACATCTACTCTTTGTACTCTCATGAGAATACAGATTTTTTTTTTTCATTTTTTTTTGTTTGGAGAGAATATATTTATTACATTCTATTAGAAGTAATTTGGAGGCTGATTGGTTAGTTTTTAATTGAGATTTGCATATGTACTCTCTATGCTCTCCTGAGAGTACAGTTTATTTTTTTTATTTTCGTGAGATTTTTTTGGCTTTGTTTGGAGAAAATATTTATTACATTCCATTAGAAGTAATTTGGAGGTGATTGGTTGGTTTTAGGTGTTTTGCATACTCTCATGAGAGTACAAATTATTTTCATTTTGATTTTTTGGCTGTTTGGAGAGAATCGTTTATTACATTCCATTAGAAACAATTTGGAGGTGATTGTTAGTTTTAATTGAGATTTATATTTGTACTCTTTGTACTCTCATGAGAGTACATATTATTTTTTCATTTTCTGTCAAATTTTTTGACCTGTTTGGAGAGAATATGTTTGTTACATTCCATTAGAAGCAATTTAGAGGTTGATTGATTGATTTTTAGGAGTGTTTTGCATCTGTACTCTCTGTACTCTCATGAGAGTACATATTATTTTCTCATTTTTGAGCTATTTTGCATGTGTCATATTAGTGCTTGCGCAGGTGAATGCGGTAAATGAGCAGTGTGATGATGAAGCCGTGATGTCTAATGACCCAAATGTGGGAAACTCCTTAGCACAAGTGTTCAAAATGAAACAGAGTCCTATGCACTGTACTGTGATTATACACATCAAACTGGGTTCAATGTTAGGAAGGATTATACTAGTTATTCAAACTCAAGAAATTGAAATCAAATAATTTTTTATGTGCAATCGAGAAAGCTTGTCTAAAGCTGCTTAAATTCAGAAAATAGATACAAGGAGTGGTTGTCTAGCCATGATTAGATTTTCTATTGATTTAGATGGGAATTGGAATATTAAAAAATATATAGAAAGTCATAATCATTCATTGGCAAAGCCGAGTGACCTACATCTTCTTAGATCATACAGGCATGATGAGAAGGCATTGTTGAAGACAATGAGAGGCGAGTAGAAGCGATGTTTAGCTATCTAAGTGAGAAAGTTGGTGACATGGAGAATATTGGCTTCACAAAAGAGATGCATAGGATTACGAATGGTGATAGTAATGCATTAATACAACTGTTCAAGGAAAGACAAGCGGAGGATGAGATGTTTGCATGGGATGTCCAAATTGATGAGGATAGCTTGGTTAGTTTTTTGGAGCAATGACATGTCAAGGATATAATATGATTGTTTTGGGGATGTCATAATGATACAATATATATAATCTTAT
This sequence comes from Cymbidium sinense, assembly GCA_021442155.1. NCBI lineage: Eukaryota > Viridiplantae > Streptophyta > Magnoliopsida > Asparagales > Orchidaceae > Cymbidium > Cymbidium sinense. Next base: position 1,722,081 of record CM038216.1, read on the forward strand.
CAAATATCTTATTTAGAGTATCAATAAAATATTGAGTCTATTCATAATTAAAATAATATACGAAGACTAACGAGAAATTGCATTCACGTACTCATCATGGGTAATGGCATATTTCAAAAAAAGCTCCTTTGAAGGTACATTGCTTTAATAGTAATAAGACAGTGCAAAGTCTATTTTACACATGCATGAACAAGTGTAACTCAAAGGAGAAGTTCGAGCAAGCTTCTCTTACTATGATGAGGCAATTTGCACGCGATCATGCTTTTGAGCTTTATAAAATTAGAAGCAAGTGGTCCACCGCGCAAAGACTCATTACGTATGAGAATCTTGTCAACACATAGTGATTCCACGAATAATTTCACGTCTAAACCAATAAGTTCAATCACAGATTATTTCTCAGGATTGGAGAAGGTTATCGACACATGGAGCCGGAATGAACATGATGGAGATTTCAAGTGCAACGAGTCAGCAATTGTTCCTATTGTTAAGAGCAGCCCAATTCTGAAACAAGCTGTTATATTTTACACAAGAAAGCTTTATACAATGTCTAAGGAAGAATTTTTGCATGGTGTTAGAGGATTAGCAGCAAATGTGCCAGATGACAATCCCATGGAATATTTGGTGAGAAACTTAGAGAATAAGAGTTCTTCCAAAACATGGATTGTTCATTTTGACAAGATAAGCCTAAATATAACTTGTAGTTATAAAAATGAAATGATGGGATTGCTTTGTACTTGCATCGAGTTCTTATAATTTTGATGATATTGTGCGCATTCGATAAGTACCTTCTCATGCTGGTCAACCGCAAATAGGGATATCTACTCACAAGAGCTTACAAGATATGGAAGGGAATGATGGAAATGAAACTGGCATTATTTTCCGGAATCACGTCAGTCGATATGCATATCAAATAAGCACCAGGGCACAGGGTAATAAGAAAGCAGAGGAGTACATGCTTGGATCGTTAAAAAAACTATTTGATAATGTCGACTCTATATTATATGGGAATTCACCTCAGCTAAGAAGAAGAAGTTAACCATAACAGATAAAGAAAATGACATTTTAAAGGATCTAGTTAAGCAGCGACCAAAGGGTGTTTCAAATGCAAGGCTTAAGGGATATTGGGAGAGAACCAAGAAAGCCAAGAGTAATTTTCTAATTGCCTCTGAAGTTATAGTATTTACATATTGTTTTTAAACTTTAAACCATCCTTCTTTTGTTGTTACAAAGTCTAAAGAATAATCTGAGAGGGGTGGAGAACATGTAGAGTCACCAATTGCAACACCTTTTTCTATTATGCCTGAGTGCTTTTCAGAGGTATGCATGAAAAACCCGTCAAACATGCTATTACATATCATTAACTAATACGGTGTTCTATTTCTAGGAATTTAACTCAAGCTCAACAATAAATCAGTCGGCTGAAGGGTACACTAAGCTAATGATGGATATCATTACAGGAAAATATTTTAGTGCATGACATCATTTATTTGTGTGTTCCTCAACTGTACACACCTTAATGTCAATTACAATCATTTTTGTAAGAACGAAGAGATTCCTTGATGAGTTTCTTTTATTTAACACAGGCACACGAGCACTCATATCTAAGGGATTCATTGAGAAAGACTTTGTTAGAGTCACAGGATTTCTTTGGCTCTACTGTGAGATTATCTCTGGAAGTCAAGGCTAAAACAAATAGGTAGTACTAAGCTCTGAACTAACGGTCCAATTTTTTTTTTTTGAACTTTAAGAAGATTAATTTATGAATGACTCATTATATTAATAATTGCTCTATTCTACTCTTTAAGATTTCTAAAAAATCTATATAATCATTAAGCTTTTGGAACCGTCAATTAAATGATCCAATTAGTTTGGAGATGTTGTGGTACAAGAGCATAGAGAGGAGCTAAAGCACTTCAATGCCCATAGACAGGGTGGTCATTATCCTATTAGCCTATTAGCTTGTGTGCCTGATGAAGGTAAATTTAGAGCAATAAGTAGATGTAATAATGTTGATGCCGAAATGAATAAGTTAGGAGACATTGTTGTCACTTTGTAATAATATTTCCTTTAGCTTTGAAGCTGCTGCTTGTGCTTCCTGAACCGGTTTGTTCCAGGTAAATATGTTGTGCTTTTCCTTTCTACTTTCAGTTTGTAGCATTATGTATGTGAATGAGAATAATGGTTTATTAATGCGTCTGGTTTGATGTAATCAAATATCATTTAGTACTGATTTTGTGTGATGATTTTTTTTTCTATTATTTTGCATTATTATAGTTAGGGTTCATTAATTTGTGAAGCAAGGAAGATGAGAATCATGATAAATAAATTGCTTAATGAGCAATTTTTGTCTATTCCATGCATTTTTTTGCTTGTTTCTTCCTCGACATTTATTTATTTACTTTTGGTTTATTTTTTTTTCTTGCTTTACAGTCCATTGATGTCATGGATTACTCATTGCTGATTGGTGTTGATGAGTGGAAAAAAAGTTCATCAATTACATGAGACAATTTTTTTATCTTTTTTCTAATTTGATTATCATATTTGGGACTTAACAGACATCAAGCGTGCAAGGTGTCTTGAGGGTCCTCACATTGTTCTAATTTTTTTGTTGCTTATTTATTTCTCGATGGAGGCTGTACAATGTGTTCTAACTGCTCAATATAGAGATGAAAGTATTATTTCAATCAATTTGGGTGTTATTTTCATGAAAAATGTTCTTTAAATATACCAAATCATTATTTTTTAAATTTCTTTTTTATGCTACATGTCTAATATTTTTTGAAGGGTTTATAACAATGTGTGCTATGTGAAATGAAAATAAAATGTGTTAATCCTTCATTCTTACATGGTCTTCTACAATAAATTTGGTAATTTGTAGTTCATTTATTTCAATTTTTAGGTAGATGATGATGAAGGCTTAATTATGTAAGTGTTGATGTTGAATCCAGGTTATCAATTGAACTCACATTAAATAGTTTTAGAGAGAGAGAGAGAGAGAAAGAGTATATTGAATTGTGTAACTTTGTTTCGATCTTAGATCCTTTATTTTTAGATTTTGGTTGATATTGCTTGCACTACAATGATCAATTTGATGTGCAAAATTAAAAAAAATAACAGAAATCGTTTATCTCTTGATGTGGTTGATTCTCAAATTCTACTTGAGGTGTTCTAATAATTTAATAAATAGGTTCGATTTGAGTTAGCAATATTTGAACTGTGTCAATCTTGCATTATGATTGAGACATCCTCATATCTGAAATAGCCTTATCAAAGCGGATAATTGTGCAAAATATATAATTTAAGAAAACTAAAACTAACCCAAAGATTACAAAAGCTATTAAGATCACTAAATACTCGTTATAGGCAAGAAAAGCTATTTCGAATTATTTTTATTTTTAATTTTCTATATTTTACTTTTATTTATATTTTCATTTAAAATAAAATTTATTCGATAATGATAATTATTTCAAAACCATTCAAAATATATAAAAATTATTTTGAATATTTCTATAAATAATATTTTTTATTTTTAAAAATAGAAACATAAAATGTTTTTTAAAACTTATTACATAAAAATGTCTAACAAGAAATAAAAAAATGAAAGTAATCCCTATCATGCACTAAGCCATAAAATTAGAGAAATTCAAGTAAATTAAAGTTAATCGAATGGCTGTCTAACATTCCATAATGAGTTTTTTTAAATAAATTTTTATTCTGTGGGTATTATTTATTCAAAATTATTAAGCACATTTTGTAATAAATTTAAGTTAATAAACTTTTTATCTTAATTTATCAAAATATTATTTTTTAAAAAATTGAAATTCTGAGCTTAATATCATTATTTTTTTGATTAATTCATTTTCCAAATTTTATTTGAAATAATTTCAAGCATTTTTAGATTACAAGCTAAAATTCATGCTCCAAACTGCGATGGAATGTAAAAAACATATTCTCTCCAAATAGGCATGAAAAATTATGAAATTGGTTTGTATTCTCATGAGAGTACAGAGAGTACAATCTGAAAAAAAAAAGCAACCCTGACCCAAATTGCTCCACATGGTTTGTAGTTAAAACATTCTTCCCAAGCGGGAGAATAAGTGAAAAAAAATAGGAAATAATCGTACTCTCGAGTATAGAGTACGAAAATAACTCAAAAAAGTTAATATTAAGGCTCAATCAACTGTAATTGAATATAGTAAATATTTCCTTTCCAAACAGATTAACCAAAGTGGAAAAAATTGTGAAATTGATATGTATTCTTATGAGTCTAATGAGATGAAATAGCTCAAAAAAAATGACCTCAAATTGCTCCAAATGATTTGTAGTAAACACATTCTTCCCAAGCTAGCCAGAAAAATTGAAAAAAAATAAGGAAATAATCTGTACTCTCAAGAGAGTACAGAGAGTACAATTGAAAAATAGCTCAAAAAAGTTAATATTAAGGCTCCAATCAACCTGTAATTGAATATAGAAAATATTTCCTTTCCAAACAGTCTAACAAAGGTAGAAAAAATTGTGAAATTGGTCTGTACTCTTATGAGAGTACAGAGAGTACAGATGCAAAATAGCTCAAAAAAGTAACCCAACAACCTCTAAATTGCTCCAAATGGTTTGTAGTAAACACATTCTTCCCAAGTTGGCCAGCAAAATTGAAAAAAAATAAGGAAATAATTTATACTCTCAGGAGAGTACAGAGAGTACAACTAAAAAACAGCTCGAAAAAGTTAATATTAAGGCTCCAATCAACCTGTAATTGAATATAGTAAATATTTTCTTTTCAAATAGGCTAACAAAAGTGGAAAAAATTGTGAAATTGGTCTGTACTCTTATGAGAGTATAGAGGGTACAGATGCAAAACAACTCAAAAAAGTAACCCAACAGTCTCCAAATTGCTCCAAATGGTTTGTAGTAAACACATTCTTCCCAAGCTGGCCAGAAAAATTGAAAAAAATAAGAAAATAATATGTACTCTCATGAGAGTATAGAGAGTACAATTGAAAAATAGCTCGAAAAAGTTAATATTAAGGCTCCAATCAACCTGTAATTGGATATAGTAAATATTTTCTTTCCAAAAGCAACAAAGTGAAAAAATTGTGAAATTGGTCCTCTTGAGAGTATGAAATCAGAATAAAATATCTCAAAAGTAATCCAATAGCCTCCAAATTGCTCCAAATGATTTGTAGTAAACACATTCTTGTGGCGGAAAAATTGAAAAAATAAGGAAATAATATGTACTCTCGAGAGTATAGAAAGTACAACAAAAATAGCTCGAAAAAAACTAATATTAAGGCTCAATCAACCTATAATTAAATATAGTAAATATATCCTTTCCAAACAGGATAACAAAACTAGAAAAATTGTGAAATTAGTTTGTACTCTTATAAGAGTGCAGTCTGAATGTAAAATAGCTCAAAAGGCAACGACCTCAAATTGCTCCAAATGATTTGTAGTAAACACATTCTTCCCAAGCTGACCAGAAAAATTGAAAAAAAAGGAAATAATCTATATTCTCAGGAGAGTATAGAGAGTACAATTGAAAAATAGCTCAAAAAAGTTAATATTAAGGCTCCAATAAACCTGTAATTGAATATAGTAAATATTTCCATTCCAAACAAGCTAACAAAAGTGGAAAAAATTATGAAATTGGTATGTACTCTTATGAGAGTATAGATAGTACAGATGCAAAATAGCTCAAAGTAACCCAACAGCCTCCAAATTACTCCAAATGGTTTGTAGTAAACACATTCTTCCCAAGCTGGCTAGAAAAATTGAAAAAAAAAATAATAAAGAAATAATATATACTCTTAGAAGAGTATAGAGAGTACAACTAAAAAATAGCTCAAAAAACTTAATATTAAGGCTCCAATCAACCTATAATTGAATATAGTAAATATTTCCTTTCTAAACAGGTTAACAAAACAAAAAAAAATTGTGAAATTGGTTTGTACTCTTATGAAAATACAGATCTGATGCAAAATACTCAAAAGTAACCAATGACCTCCAAATTGCTCCAAATGATTTGTGGTAAACACATTCTTCCCAAGCTGGCCAGAAAAATTGAAAAAAAAAAATAAGGAAATGATCATACTCTTAGAGTACAGTGTACAACTAAAATAGCTCAAAAGTTAATATTAAGGCTCCAATCAACCTGTAATTGAATATAATAAATATTTCATTTCAAAGGCTAACAAAAGTGGAAAAAATTGTGAAATTGGTCTGTACTCTCATGAAAGTACAGATGCAAAACAGCTCAAAAAAGTAACCCATCAGCCTCTAAATTGCTCCAAATGATTTGTAGTAAACACATTCTTCCCAAGCTAGAAAAATTGAAAAAAATAAGGAAATAATCTGTACTCTCAGGAGAGTACAGAGAGTACAACTGAGAAATTGCTCAAAAAAGCTAATATCAAGGCTCCAATCAACCTGTAATTGAATATAGTAAATATTTCTCTTCCAAATAGGCGAACAAAAGTGGAAAAAATTGTGAAATTAGTCTGTACTCTCAGGAGAGTACAGAGAGTACAGATGCAAAATAGCTTAAAAAAGTAACCCAGCAGCTTCCAAATTGCTCCAAATAGTTTGTAATAAACATATTCTTTTCAAACAGGCCATAATAAGAAAAAAAATTGAGAAAAAAGTATGTACTCTCAAGAGAGTACAAAGAGTGAGAGTAAAGAGAGTACAATTGAAAAACAGGTAAAAAAGGCTATTATTAATGCTCCAATAAACCTGTAATGAATCTAGTTAATATTTCCTTTCCAAATAGGCTAACAAAAGTGAAAAAAATTGTGAAATTGGTCTGTACTCTCATGAGAGTACAGAGAGCACATATGTAAAACAGATTAAAAAAAGTAACCCAGCAGCTTCCAAATTGCTCCAAATGCTTTGTAATAAACATATTCTTTCCAAACAAGCCACAATAAGGAAAACAAAACTGAGAAAAAAGTCTATACTCTCAAGAGAGTACAGAGAATACACTTGCAAAATAGGTCAAAAAGGCTAATATTACTACTCTAATAAACCTGTAATGGAATCTAGTTAATATTTCCTTTCCAAACAGGCTAACAAAAGTGAAAAAATTATGAAATTGGTCTATACTCTCATGAGTACTGAGTCTGAGATATAAAATAGCTTTATAAAGTAACTCAGTAGCTTCCAAATTGCTCCAAATGATTTGTAGTAAATATATTCTTTCCAAAGAGGCCATAATAGGAAAAAATTGAGAAAAAAGTCTGTACTCCCAAGAGAGTATAGAGAGTACAAAATATATCAAAAGGCTAATATTAATGCTCAATAAATCACAATGGAATCTAGTTAATATTTCCTTTCCAAAACAGAAAAGTGGAAAAAATTTATGAAATTGATCACCCTCATGAGAGTCTGAGAGTACATATGTAAAATATCTTAAAAAAGTAACAAACTTCCAAATTGCTCTAAATGATTTGTAGTAAACATATTCTTTCCAAACATGCCATAATAAGGAAAAAATTGAAAAAAAAGTCTTTACTCTCAGAGTATGGAGTACACACTGAAATAGTCAAAAGGCTAATATTAATGCTCCAATAAACCTGTAATGGAATCTAGTTAATATTTCCTTTCCAAATAGGCTAACAAAAGTGGAAAAATTATGAAATTGGTATGTACTCTCATGAGAGTACAGAGAGTACAGATACAAAATAACTTAACAAAGTAATCCATCAGCTTCCAAATTGCTTCAAATAATTTGTAGTAAACATATTCTTTTCAAACAGGCCACAATAAGGAAAAAAAATTGAGAAAAAAGTATGTACTCCCAAGAGAGTATAGAGAGTACACCAACAAAATAGGTCAAAAAAAACTAATATTAATGCTCCAATAAACCTGTAATGGAATCTAGTTAATATTTCCTTTCCAAACTAAATTAGTGCGTACTCTCATGAGTCTGAGAGTACTGATACAAAGCGACTTAAAAAAATAACCCATGACTTCCAAATTGTTCCAAATAGTTTGTAGTAAACATATTCTTTCTAAATAGGCTACAATAAGGAAAAAAATTGAGAAAAAGTCGTACTCCCAAGAGTGAGGAGTACCAAACAGTCAAAAAAGCTAATATTAATGCTCCAATAAACCTGTAATGGAATCTAGTTAATATTTCCTTTCCAAACAGGCCAAAATTATAGAGAGTAAAGATGTGAAATTGGTTTGTACTCTCATGAGAGTACAGAGAGTACAGATATAAAATAGCTCCAAAAAATAACCCAACAGCCTCAAAATTGCTCCAAATGGTTTGTAGTTAACATATTCTTTCCAAACAGGTCAGAAAAACTCGAAGAAATTATGAAATTGGTCTGTACTCTAATGGAAGTACATAGAGTACAGATGCAAAACAGGTCAAAAAAGTAACCCCTCAGCCACCAAATTGCTTGAAATGGTATGTCATAAACTTTTTTTCTCCAAAGAGGCCAGATTAAGTGAAAAGAATTGAGGAAAAAGTCTGTACTCTCAGGAGAGTACAAATAGTACACATGCTAAACTGCTCAAAAAGGCTAATATTAAGGCTCCAATCAACCTGTAATGGAATCCATTAAATATTTTCTTTCCAAACAGGCCAAAAAAATTAGAAAATTTATGAATTTGGTATGTACTCTCATGGGAGTACAGAGAGTACAGATGAAAAATAGCTCAAAAAAGCAACCCATCAGCCTCCAAATTGCTTCAAATGGTATGTCATGAACATTTTTCCTCCAAACAGGCCAAAAAAAGGTTAAAAAATTGAGAAAATAGTGTGTATTCTCAGGAGAATACAGACTATACCTACAAAACTGCTCAAAGAAACTAATATTCAGGCTCCCAACTACATGTAATGGATTCTCTTAAAGATATTCTCTCCAAACAGTCCAAATAATGTGAAAACAAATGAGAAAATGATCTATACTCTCATGAGAGTGTAGAGAGTACACATGTAAATCCAAACCAACAAGCATCAACCAACCTACAAATGACTTATAAGGCTAGATTCAAATAGGTTAAAGAGGCTGAAGAAATAGCTAAAAAAGAGGTCCTAAAGCTCCACATTTGTTATCTACTCAACATGACATCTACTAGACATGTTATCTCCAGAAAGCTTCAAAAAGTAAAAATAGTAGCTTCTAATGACATCCACAAACACACTAGATAGATACATTTCTAAAGCAATTGATTTCCAATATATCAAAGTTCGATTGTACATTTATCAAATCAGTTATTTCATACCAATATAGAAGATAGCATAAGAGAACTCAGCCTTGAAGCAATTCATCTTCTTTGGCCAATCTGGTGGTGCCTTGATCCAGAGGTTTCTTGATTGCCTCCATGTATTTGCAGACAAATATCCCGCAGTCGATACTATTTTGTTGGACTGGTAGCTCACTCATCATTTCGATTGACCATTTTGTGGGATCACTCTCGAAAGACTGGCCAGCATCTTCGATAAGTAATTTGATATAAATAGTAAAAAACGTAGTCAATAAGTAGGAACAAAATTTGCAAAACAGGCAAACCGAAATGAGAACAGTTCTTACAATCATTGGAAGAATGGCCTTATGAGTTGGGTTTGGCAATGAATCATAAAAATACCAAGCCCCTTGCTTAATATGCCCGACCAGGAGTGTCCAGTGTTGATTATTTATAATTGGAAATAAGAGTAGCTCAGCCCTCGATACACTACCTGCAGTGACATGATGGATGAACATTTTGCTTTCCTTTTGTAGGTCATATTTAGCATAACTCTGCAAGAAGTGAAGGAAAAGTTTATAATTAGTGGCTTCTGACAATCTAAACTTGGAAAGAATTGCATTACCCAAAGTTTTATGGAGTAACTTACCCAGTGCAAACATGAAACATATAAATAGGGGACATATAGCCCAGGACATAGCGAGTACTTCTCGGCCAGTAAAAAGGCTAATGCATCGATGTGTGCTCGGATCTTTCATCGACAACTCAACGGCCTCAGATGATGATATTCCCAATCGTGAATACGCAATCATCCCTACATGTGAGAAATATGGGAATGTGAGCCTAATTAAATGAATATGTGATTTAATGTATACAAAAGGAGTTGAATTAAAAATGACTTACTTCTCCTTGAATCGGGAGCAAGAGGTGTTGATGAGCTATAGCATTGGCTTGGGCAGGACATCTCTTGATGAGAAAATGATGATTTGATGTGCCTCAGCTGGCTGCAAGGAAATTAGTGATGAAGAACTAGATTCACTGTGAAGTAAGGCTCAATCTGCTAAGTTGATGCATACCTCCGCCTGATGCTCCTCAACCACCATGACATCAGTCGGTGTTCAGCCACTGATATTGGAGCATCTTTGCAAACCTATAAAAAATTTTAGTGAAATCAGCTACTATTAGGTTAAATTAAAAAGAAAGTAAAGCAATACCTCTTCTGCCGTTTGCTCAACCTATGTGGAGGCTACAACAGGAGTGATTCTGCACCGTGACTTCCTGTATGTTAGTGTGAAAGGAGAAGATATAGCTTCCCTCTTCCTTATCTGTCGAGCCTTCACACCATGCTCAATGCTACTGAGTAAGGGCTGCGCAGCATCTTCATGTGCAGTGGAAGCCTCCATAGGAGCTTCTCCAATGGAAGTCTCCACAGGGGAAGCCCCTTTGGTAGCCTCCATAGGAGCCTCCCCTGTGGTATCTTTTACCATAGGGGAAGCCACTATGGTAGCCTCCATAGGAGAAGCTCCTGTGGTAGCCTCCATAGGTGCTGCCCCTGTGATAGCTTCCTCAGGAGATTCCCCTGTGGTCGCCTCCACAGGAGCTTCCCCCATGCTAGGGATGCTAGGACCATGCTGCCCAGCAACCACCACCTCAATAGCAGCTACCCGCAAATCAATTCCATTCATTCTCTCGGTCATTGATGCTTCAAAAGATGATACTCTCTCTCCCACCACTGAAACATGCAAGTATCCTCTCTACCGCAGAACTTTCTAAATGGCTACTAGTAGAGGGTATGTTAGATACACTAGTAGGGGGAGAATATCGAGGAGAGGCATATGAAGATTCAGTGGGGGCTGCACTCATTGGACTAAGAATGGGACTACTATCGAGCTCGACATGGTTATCTGCTAGGTAGGGGACAATGTTTCAAGGAGCCAGGTCTCTTCTTCTTATATGTCCTCAAATGGAAGACAGACCTGCGTTACACCGATAAAAAATGTGATGCTTTACAATATGAATGAATACATTCTAATATAAATAAAGTGAAATTATTTTGTCACCTGGTGGCCTTCCAAACCAGTGAAGGAGTCATCTGTAAACTTTATTTTTGGCCATCGTAACATACGTGACTTTGCAAAAGGAAAGGGCAACCTTATGATGGCTATGTGCTCTGCCGCCCAGATCTGCAATGAATATTTATTTAAGCTAACTTCAATGTATCAAATAATACACATCTGAAGATGTAGAGCGTACCAATAGAAGAGTGATAAAGCCACTCATGTACCCAGGTGCCTTCTGTGTCTGAATCTTTGATATAATACCATCAAATTGTGAAACCATAAAGGCCCAAATGGCCTCTGCCCAATTGTACTCAACAAATTGGTCTATGTCGTCGGTATAGGCAATCAATTCTGATGCCACTCTGTAGTTGTGATATATAAAAAAAAGATTTAAAAGCAAAAAAATGTATGTACAACTGCACAAACTATGCCACAGTTAAGAAGCGATCCAAATCCTCAAGTTTATTCTTAAAGTCCACTGAGCTGAACTTCGACAGTGGGGATTTCTGTCATATTCTTAAAGTTTATTCTATGTAGTCTAATAAATTGATGCAAATAAAACCTCCTTAAAATGTCAATAACTTCATCAGTAAAGCATGCTGACATATTATCGAACATCGCTCAAATGGTGGTAGGCCTGCATCTGGAAGTTATCCTTTTCCTAGACATGTTAAAATTCAAAATGAAAAAATAATTTGTACTCTGATGAGAGTATAGAGAGTATAGATGTCAATCTCCCCTAAAACTCAATCAATCAGCCTCCAAATTACTTCTAATGGAATATAATAAACATATCCTCTCCAAATAGGCCAAAAAATCTGACATAAAATGAGAAAATAATCTGTACTCTCATGAGAGTACAAAGAGTACAGATGTAAAATACTCCTAAAAACTAACTAATCAGCCTCCAAATTACTTCTAGTGAAATGTAATGAATATATTCTCTCAAAAGGCCAAAAATCGACAAAATTGAAAAATAATTTATACTCTCATGAGAGTACAGAGAGTACAGATGTCAATCTGCCCCCAAAACCAATCAATCATCCTCTAAATTACTTCTAATGGAATGTAATAAACTTATTCTCTCCGAACAAGCCAAAAAATTTGACAAAATTGAAAAGTAATATGTACTCTCATGAGAGTACAGAGAGTACATATGCAAATCTCCCCTAAAAACTAACCACTCGGCCTCCAAATTACTTCTAATGGAATGTAATAAACTTATTCTCTCCAAACAGGCCAAAAAATTTGATAGAAGAAAACAATGTACTCTCATGAGAGTAGAGAGTACAAATACAAATCTCTCCTAAAACTAATCAATCACCACAAATTACTTCTAGTGAAATGTAATAAACATATTCTCTCCAAACAGGCCAAAAAATATGATAGAAAATGAAAAAATAATCTGTACTCTCATGAGAGATGCAGAGTCTGATAAACACCCATAAAACTAATCAATCAGCCTCCAAATTGCTTCTAATGGAATGTAATAAACATATTCTCTCCAAACAGGCCAAAAAATCTGACAGAAAATAAAAAAATAATCTGTACTCTTATAAGAGTACAGAGAGTACAGATATAAATCTCTCCTAAAAACTAACCAATCAGCCTTCAAATTGCTTCTAATGGAATGTAATAAATATATTCTCTCCAAACAGGCCAAAAAATCTGACAGAATTTGAAAAAATAATCTATACTCTCATGAGAGTACAGAGAGTGCAGATGCAAAACACCCATAAAAACTAACCAATTAGCCTCCAAATTACTTCTAATGAAATGTAATAAACACAATCTCTCCAAAAACACCAAAAAATTTGACAGAAAATGAAAAAATAATTTGTACTCTTATGAGAGTACAGAGAGTATAAGTCAATCTCTCATAAAAACTAATCAATCAGCCTCCAAATTGCTTCTAATGAAATGTAATAAATATATTCTCTTCAAACATGCCAAAAAATTTGACAGAAAATAACAAAATAATCTATACCTTCATGAGTTCGAGAGTACAGATGTGTCCAAAACCAATAAATACCTCCAAATTACTTCTAATGGAATATAATAAACATATTCTCTTCAAACAGCCAAAATTCGATAGATATTGAAAAAATAATATGTACTTTCATGAGAGTACAGAGAGTATAGATGCAAAACATCCCTAAAAATCAACCAATCAGTCTCCAAATTACTTTTAATAAAATGTAATAAATATATTCTCTCCAAACATGCCAAAAAATCAGACAGAAAATAAAAAAATAATCTGTACTCTCATGAGATTATAGAGAGTACAGATGTAAAAAAAACTCTTAAAAATCAACCAATCAGCCTCCAAATTACTTCTAGTGGAATGTAATAAATATATTCTCTCCAAAAAGGTCAAAATAATTTGACGTGAAAAATTCTGACTCTCATGAGAGTACAAAGAATATAGATGTAAATTTCCCAGAAAAATTAATCAATCATCCTCCAAATTGCTTCTCTCCAAACAGGCCAAAAAATCTGATAGAAATTGAGAAAATAATTTGTACTCTCATGATAGTATAGATAGTACAGATGCAAATCTCTCCTAAAAACTAACCAATCAGCCTACAAATTGCTTCTAGTGGAATGTAATAAACATATTCTCTTCAATCAGGCCAAAAAATCTGACAAAAAAATGAAAATAATCACTCTCATGAGAACAGAAAATCTGAAAAACATAAAACTAACTAATCAGCCTCCAAATTACTTATAGTGGAATGTAATAAATATATTCTCTACAAATATGGTTTAAAAGCTGGAAAAAAAATTAGAAAATAGGGTGCACTCTCAAGAGAGTACAGAGAGTACACATGCAAAATAGCTATAGAAACTAACCAATAATTATTCAATCTGCAAAGAGCCATCAAGCAACCCTGAACAAATTATAATGCCATTGACTGAACATATTATATCCAAACAGGCCCTAAATTTCTTCAAATCCTTCATAAAACAATAATAAACATCCTACAATGGGATATACAAAACATATGACAAGTCCCATAGTTCAAAATTTTGAAAATAACGGTGTGTATCATCATGAGAGTACAGAGAGTACAGCATGAACGGGACGAGCCGGGCCGGGCTGGGGGTAACATAAACGGTGTCGTTAAGCGCCGTCCAGTAACAATGATGTTAAGTGAAAAAAATGCATTTTTTTATAATCGGCAGTGTTCGTTCTTGAGTCGGGCGTAAAGCTACGTTCGGACACCACTCGTAATATTTTCTCCTATTTTATAGAGTAGGATAGCTTTAGGCTTCGTTTAATTTAGCTTTATATTGCGTCGCATTTTTAAAAACATAGTTAATATATTTTTAAATGAGTTTGAATTTTTGCACTTTCTAGAGAACTACACTCCTAAAAATTAGGTGTGCAGTATCACATCGACAAAGGCTTTGACACATGTCGACATAGTAAAAAACATCCTAAAATAATATTAAAAAATTAAAGGGACACGCGTGTCGGACACTCGTGTCTTCAATAATTGAATTAAAATTATGTAAAAAATATTTTAAATTTCTGTAGAGATTTTTAAAAATTTAGAGAATGATATTTGAGCTAAAAAAAGAGAATAATAAGATATATTTATTATAAATAATTAAAATTATTAAAAATTATAATTAAATTTATAAATTTAGAATGGATAATAATCTTTATTCATTAAAATTATTAAAGTACAGTAAAATAAATTACTTAAATTATAAATATGCATTTTCACAAAAGTAATTAAAAAAAATACACTTTTCAAACTTAGTTGATTCACACCAAATCAATCCTAAAATATAATTGCGCGTAATTTTCGTCTATTACTATCTACAACATTTGGATACCTCAGAAATAATAATAAAAAAATCATAATTTGAAAGAAGCATTTTGTTTAATAATCGTTGGATTTAGAGTTCACAGTAAACGACAAAACTCCAATAATTGAATCAACATTTGTAACGCATAAAGAGCAACAATAGATTTAAAGATATTTTGACAGCTTTGATGAAATTTTTGGAACTCAAAAGCTTATAGTCTTTATACTAAAACCTTCTATTGGTTTATGTGGGCTCTGAAAATTTATCATCGACCTCTCACACTGAAGGAAGTATGATTTAATTGTCGGTCAAATTTTCAGAAGACAGATGAGATGATAGATAAGACACTACCTAGAAGTTTCGCCCACATTTTGTAAGGACTTTAGATATGGTTCTAGGCTTTCTATAGGCGTAAGTACCTATAGTTAATTAGACCTCTCAATACTGATAGAGAACTTTCGATTAAGGCTGGTCGTTATGTCACTTAATGCGTAGCGTATAGTAACAGCATGTGGAGTTTTAGACTTTAAATTTATGAAATTCATTATATTTAACTTAAAGTGGATGGTTGCGAGAATGATGATGCG
Organism: Cymbidium sinense; assembly: GCA_021442155.1. Taxonomy (NCBI): domain Eukaryota; kingdom Viridiplantae; phylum Streptophyta; class Magnoliopsida; order Asparagales; family Orchidaceae; genus Cymbidium; species Cymbidium sinense. The sequence continues at coordinate 1,737,739 of CM038216.1, forward strand.
CCCGATCTATATCCCATGATTTCGTCATCCCAGGTTGTCGTGGTTCCTAGTCTACTTAGTCAAAGGAGGTAGTCAACCCAACATGACTGAAGGATCCTTACCAGTAGCAATGGGTTGCGTCGTCCAAGTAATCCTTGTAGACCTAGGGTGATGTCTGTCTAAGGAGACAAGCTTAAGTCTACCTTAACTAATAGATGGGTTTTTGCCATATCAAGTATACCCTATGATTCACATCTCAAGGTATAGAGCCATTGAGGAGCATACGAGCTACAGTCGTGATCATAGTATAATAGTGCTATTTGGCGACAGCCACCCGATCAGAAGACTCTAATCGTAACTGTATTATATGTGGAGCCTACTGGCCAAACCATACAATCAGAGGATACGGGCCACGTCTTTGCTAACATGAGATTGATTCAGACATAGTAAAATACTTGATTTGATATTGGATCTTTTGTGAGCTAGAGTTTTCTAAATTTATCACCTTTAATAAATATTTGCGGAAGGTGGATTGAGTTAGATTTTGCTTTAAAATTTTAAAGATTGAATTTCATTTAACCATTAATAACTTAGTGATATATTAGATTTTGCATTTGAATTGATACTTAATTTGAGTTAATTTGATTTAAAATTGCAATCACATTTTGATGAAAGTATCTCCTCGAGTTTAAATCTCCATTCAACACAGCCATCATCGGGGTGGATGTATTGTTTGATCATTTAATTTATTATTTCAGATCTTGTCAACTCTATTAGTTTAATAATAGAGGATCATATCTACAATCATATGATAGAATTAACTTCTCAGATATTTTAATAAGTTGAAATTCTTAAAATATTATTATTGAATTTTAGGTTTTGTTAACTTACTGGCCTTAAGACCAAACCAGGAATCAACCCTCGCAGCATCCTTAGACACTAAATTTAAACACTCAGCATAGTGTCGGGGCTTATGCGGGTGTTTAGAAATTCAGATAATTTTATATTTAAATTATGAGATTAATTTTATATTTTATTTAATCTCAACTAAGCTTATGCAGCCTTTTTAGACATTAAAATTTGCACTTTAAATCTCTATGTCTGAGCACATGTAGGTATTTTTAGCTTAGATAATTTTATTTAATTAATAAAATCCATGATTTTAAAAATTATAATTAGAATGAGAATTTTCTGATTTTTTGATTGAATGAAGCTTCATAACCCGTGTAGAATTTAATTTAGTACCGCATTCTGTCTGCTAATATGAAGAATTGCAGATTCAGTGGCGTAGACGACATTTTAGACTTATATTGCAATTTGGAATAGCATATCACGATTCATATTTGCTTCTTTAGTATTTGATCTTGAGATATTCATATCTATTTCTTATGCTTATTAATAAGCCTTCAAATTTATCGCATACTTCTAATGAATTCTTTTTAAAATTTATTTGATTTTAGACTCTTCATTTTGGCAAAGGCTTTAGAATTTTATATACCTACATGAATGATGAAATTAGATTATGTTGATCTCAATATATACTAAATAAGTTGAGTCAAGCTCACAAGATAATTTTAACGGACTTCAAATACAACAACACGTAAATCGAAGCTGAAATACACTGGACATCATAAAAAGTGGGTCAAATGATCTCTGATTGATGAACAGACTTTGTCATCACGTTCAAAACATCAAAATTGATCAAAATATAGATCTTGCATAATCCAACAGTTGACTAATTAAGACGTCGAGTCATCAAAGCGGCTATGCGCATATTAGAGTCGAGAGGCTACGATGATGTCTAAATGATCTCCGTTCATAAAATTGATAGTGATGTGAGCTTCAAAATATAAAAAACTACCAAATGAGACTATCTATGCTCAATTCGGATGAGTCTGTGCAAATGTCGAATGATTGAAAGTGATAGCATGCAAATCATGGCTGAAATGCACTGGACGTTGCCAAAATCAACCCAAATGATCTCCGATTGATGAACTAACTTCGCCATTGTGTTTCAAATGTTGAAACTGATTAAAATATAAATATTGCACAATTTAATGAATAACCGAATAGGCGATCGAGCTATCAATGTGTCGTCATATATATCGATGTCGAGAAGCCGCGACATTGCCCAAAAGACCTCCGTTCATAAAATTGATCATGTCGTTAGCGTTGAAATGTCAAAACCTATCAAAGCGACGCCCACTTAATTTGGATGAGTCTGTGCGAGTTTTGAGCGGTCAGAAGCGACCATGCATATTTTTGAATCGATATCTACCAAATTTAACCTTATGCCATGCTCTTTAAGAAGGGTTAACATAACTTTAAAGACCATATTATTTTTCCAACAAATTAATTCACATCATGTTTAGTGACTGGAAATTATTAAGAAAATATATAATTGAAAAAATGAGATTAAAAAAGTACATTTGGAATCATCATATAAGCTTAGTTTAGCCACTAAACTTACAAAAGTATAAAGTCATTTGTATTTGTTAATTCCAAAAAAAATATGGCTGCCATTTCTATCTCCTATACCTACTACCCATAATTTTCTTTCACATGAGTGAGCAACTCTCTCAAGTATTCACGTGGCTCACTCTCCCATTTTCACAATCGTCACAACATTTTTTTAATGAATTTTCTCTCCAACCGAGGCTGCAAACCACATCCCTTAACCTACTTTGCACATAAACCAATAGGCTAAAACCCATCTCTCCGGCTCTTCTTCCCATGCCCCCATTTTAGATCAGGTGTAAGAGAGTCCTCCTCTTCAGTCTGAGAAGCACGCAAGAGCTGAGCAGCGTGCACCAAAACTTTCCTCCCTTCGGTTCGAACGACACAGCCTAAGCCGAACAAGCCCATTTCCTTCTTGAGCAGCCAAAGAAACTCTCCTTCCCCCTCTGCCTCCTGGAACTTCGATTCTGCCGCCACACTCTTCTCTAGCCCGCTGCCACCACTACTCCTCTTGTCGTCTCTACCATCACGAAGTCTCTCGCATCTCGCTTTATCACTTCCTTCGCCAGCGCCTCTTCTATAGATATTTGACGACAGGATCGATGAAATCGCTGGAAATTTTGATTCTGAGAAGGAAGACAGCAATTTCCAAAATGACAAGATAAGGTCTTTTCTGATACCGTCATTTAAAGAGGTTTGATATCTCCTATGTGATAAAGGAGAGAATGATGCAGGCACTCCGATATTTCAAGGAATGGACAAGTCAATGTGTTCTAGTGCAGGTTTGGGTACTTGTAAGGAATGGGGATCGATATGTTCTCATAACATCAGAGTAGCCTTTTGTGCTTGATCTTGATACGGATGGTCTTCTGCATTATTGAACTGTGTCATATATGTACTTGTTTTCATTTGATGAAGATAATGATGGAGCTTTTGGCCTCCATGGTCGAGTTTTCAAGTTAAAACTGCCTGAGTGGACGCCTAATGTGTAGTATTACAACAACAAAAAATACCCTCATCTCAGTTATGCTCTTCTTTACAATGTAAGGGGAAGTCTGGGTTTGTCTATATTTGAACCTTCTGGATAGTCTTGTGTTGGTGTGGTTGACCTCATAATGACATCAAAAATGGTCAACTATGCTCCAGTGGTTGATAAAGTGTGTAGAGCTCCTGAGGTGTTTGAAGACCCTATTATGCTCAATAGAGTTAACGGGTAGAAGACCATGGCCGTAGTGTCGAAGACACCGAGTTATCTCAATAGAGTTGGCGTGAGGTCAAATAGCCCGATGCACTATGGGATGATGCTGAGGCTATCGAAGATTGATGGGAGACTTAAACAAGAACAAATAAAAGTGTTGTGAGCAATTGAACTTATTTGAAAATGATAAATTAAAGAATAAACCTACATATATGCTCTTTTTACGTAGGTATTTGAAGACTCTGTTATGCTTAGTAGAGCTAATAGGTAGAAGATCACAACCGTAGTGTGTAAGACACCGTTATGCTCGAGAGACGGAAGGTTGAATAGCCCCCAATGCATCCCCCTATGTGGTGAAGATGCTGGGAGGCTGCCAAAATTCAAACTGATAGAGAACTTAATTAATTTAATGCAAATGAACTCGAAGCTCAAAATAAAAATTTGAATTAAAATTACAGGTGTTTAAAGACTATGTTATGCTCAGTAGAGCTAATAGGTAGAAGACTATGGTTGTAGTGTCGTAAAACAGGTTATGATCAGTAGAGGGATGGTGAATAGCCCGTCGACTATGTGGGACGACGGGAGGCTATCAATTTTAGATTGATGAGAGACTTAAACAAGAACAAATAAAAGTATTAGCTATAAATTGAACTTATTTGAAAATGATAAATTAAAGAATAAACCTATATATCTTTTATGCAAGTGTTTGAAGACTCTTATGCTCGGTAGAATAGTAGAAGATCATTTAGTAATAACACTTGACTCGATGATGAATGTCAAATAAGCTGCCCTTTATGTGGGAAAGATGTTGGGAGGCTGCCAAAATTCAAACTGATAGAGAACTTAATTAATTTAATTCAAAATGAACTTCAAGCTCAAAATTAAAATCAATAAAATTATCGTGTTTGAAGACCAGTTATTTAGTATACCAACACGTGAAGACCAGTAATATCGCAAGAACCGTTATGCTCGGTGAAAGCGAAGCCAAAAGACTCCGCAGCCCTACGTGGGGACGACGCCGAGAGGCTCCTGAATTTTAGACTAACAGGAGAATTAAATAAGAATAAATAAAAGTACTAATGAGCTTAAATTGAGCTTATTCAAGAATGACAAATTAAAGAATAAACCTAAATATGTAAAAATTCTTGAAGTTTTTTAATAAGAATGAGCTTTCAGGGAACTTGAATTACTACAGCGAATAATAAAACATTGAACATATTGAACTAATAAGCTTGAAAGCTCGTCAATGAGCCTAAAGCATATTCTTTATTGAACATTCAAGTTATGTTACTATTCATACTGAACAATGGGGTTGAGATGTATACCACATTAAAATCGTCCAGAGCAAAAAGAATTTGAGTGAGCTTGTGATGAGCCTACAAGCTTCTGATCGCTAAATTTAATTGAAACTTAAAGATCAAATGAGCAGTGAATTAGATGCTAATAAATAAATATTAATCTAAATAATTGAACAAGATATGGAATGTCAAACGTCACCGAATCTGCAACACAAAATTAGAAGCATACAAAAGACATTGGCTTAAATTCTAAATAGACTTCAAATATATTAATTTTGCATAAATTATGAAGCAACTATCACTCAATTCAAGTGCTTCAGAACTTGTGCAGTCATTTGAAAGAGGCAAATTCTTGTACAAAATATAAAATAATCTTCAATTCAATTTGATATTTCCAAATTAGTACAAGTATTCAAAATAAGAGCCCCATCTATCTGAATGCTTAAACTTAAATCGAGGATCTTTGGTTGATTCCAGTTGGTCTTGGGGCGAATTCAAACCTAAAAAATTTAATAATTATATTATAATATTTTTAATTTAATAAAATCTCTAAGAGGGTAATTCTATCATATGACTAGATCATCCTATTATTAAGTTAATGGAGTTTGAGATCTAAAATAATAAACCAAGTGATCAACACCGATAATGTTGAATATTTTAACGAGGGTTTTCATAATAATAATAATACTAATCTATTCAAATTTAAATGTCAATTCATTACTAAATGATCAAATATTGAAACAAAAAATATAAATTAAATGAAATTAACTATTTAATTTTAAAGTGAAAATCCATCCACCAATCCATTTGTCGAGGTGACAAATTAAAAACTTTTACACAAGAGCCAATGTCAAATCAAAACATAACTATTTTCATGGAAATAATCTTAAGCTCATGGGGCATCCCTATTTGCATAGTTTTGTCACAAAATGGCACCACATAAATGGCAGTTATGACCAAAGCCCTTTAACTAGGTGGTTTGCCGCGATATGACACCACTAAATTATGGTCACGGTCGCAACTCATATGTTTCCTAACTTTTTTGAGCTGAACTATATAATGTATTTTTATTGGGCAAAAAGCCATATGTTAGCTAAGGCTAGCTTGTATTTATCCCCTTAGACAAACTCCACCCCAAGTCTACAAGGACACCTTGGACGACGTAACTCATGTGTTGATGATAAGAATCCTTCTATCAGGTTGGGTCGACTACCTTCTCTGACTAAGTAGACTAAGGATCGCGATAGCCCGGGATGATTGAACCATGAGATCTAGATTGGGCGCATCATCGTTCCCCCAACCATCCGCTTTAAGCTAAATATAATAAATTTCATAAACTTTAATTCTAAAACTCCACATGCTGCTAATATACGCTAATGGTGACCTAACGATAATCGAAAGTTCTCTCGATTGAGTGGGGTAATTAACTATGGGTGCTTGCTATAGAAACTTGAAACCGCATCTAAAGTCTTCGAAATGAGGGTGAAATCTATGGGTAGTGTTTTATTACTATTCCATGTGCCTTTTGAAAATTACATAGACACTTAATCACTCTCTTCATCAAGAGGTCAGTGGCAAATTTTTGGAGCCCATAGATTTTTGGCGACTCCACTGGGGATATGTTTCTCTTTCCTTCTTTGGCTAGTCGAATCAAAGCTATAGTAATAGTGGAGTAAAATAAAATTTAAAATTTAAAATTAATTATCAATGAAATTAAATTTAAATCAATCATATTCTTATGACTAATCTGTTTGTTTCTATATCGATGGATCTTCAGAACATCGTTCATCATGCAGCTAGGTTGCGGAGCCAACATTCGTCTGGCTAATACTACAATCAATACTGGAGATGTTGGAGCTACCATCCAAATTAGGGAGGAGGACAACTAGAATGGCCGATTCTTTACGAGGTTCCTCGAAGAGACCATTTGTATTTCAAAGATTGGGTCATTTTGAGGCACCGTCATGAAAAAGCGTCCGCGGTATCAATCATACTTGTAAATGCGATCACTCTGCCAGTTGAACCTTTCACATTAAGAAGGCATGATGCTGAAGACTCCTCTTCTGGAGGAAAATTGAGTAGAAGGCAAAGGAGAAGAAATGCTGAAGTGTGAGCTCAGCGATTGCTGCCTGAATCGCCAGCCATACAACCAGCCTTACTACCAGAAGCGAGTATTTCTACCCCACAATAAATCTAAAAATTTTGAGATGTTAAAAAAATAGCTCTACTGGTGATGTTAAGCGGTCTTTTTAGGCTCAACAGCAGTCAGCTTCAACCCTTCTAGAGCTCTCTCCTCTCTCTTGCTTGGCCTCCCCTCATATGAAGAATGAGCGGCTATTTATAGATTGGAGGAGTGGCGTCTCTGTAAATACATGGAAAATCTGAACCACTCCTCTCCATCGGACGGCTCAAAATGATTCTTTTGATCATTTGATATATTTTAAGTATTTGAATGCTCAAATGAAGTCAGAATTATAAGATCATGGGCTCGTTAGATCCGGCTCGTCGAGACACTCGATTTGACTATAAACACTCCATGTTTGAGAGCTATTTATGGTTTAACTGATATCCCAAAGTTTTCAAGGATATTTTAAGTGTTTGATCTCGACTAGTTTCAACTTTAGATCAGCTTGCTTTTAGCATCAAGATTCATGCTTCGACTAGTAATATTTTAAGTGTCATATTATATATAAAGAGTTTATGTTATATTGTGTTTAAATCAAATTCAAAATATTTATATACATTTATTTCGACATGATTTTTATTTATATCGCCGAATATGATAAATGATGCTTGATAAAATTAAGAGATAATTATTTAGAGTAAGTTAATAGACAGAATCATTTTTTAAAATAAATTGAAGAATTACCTTATCACCCATACTTATTAATCGAGATCATTTAAAGTGTTTTATTGAAATTTACAGACATATACACAATTCTTAAGCATTTATGTATATATATATATATATATATATATATATATATATATATATATATATATATATATATATATATATATATATAACATCTAGAGTTTAATATTTATAAATAAATACCTTTCATATAAAGCTTCGTTGACTATGTCCAACATAGTGGCTCCCCCTCTTACAATTTTTCAACTGCTTAAAAAATTCTTAAATATAAAACAAATCATATATCTATGCATAACAAAATCATATTATTAATAAATAAATTTCTAATTTTCATTGAATTCAATAAAGTCCCTGATAACATTTGAAAAATTAGGAGATGATTGGGATCAATTTTATATTTTATATTTTGTTCTTTATTTTTATTAAATTTTATTTATATTTTTATTTAATATAAAATATGTTTAATTTAGTTAATTGTTTTTTAAATAATTATAATATTCAAAAGATTATTTTAAGTATTTTTTAAAATAAAATGATTCATTTTAGGAAATAAAAAATAATTTAAAATATTAGATAAAAATGTTTTTAAAAATAAAAATATAAATATATAGAATAAAATTTCTCCCAAGCAAGCCCTAAGCAATAAAAGAAGTAATTTTGTAAATTGGGTTTGTTTGTTAGGGTTTAAGCTAAGTCAAATAAGTAAAGTTAGGATGAACTTCTAAGATGGATTGTCTTAACTAAAATACTCACCAAGAATCATTAAAATTTTATTACTATGAATAATTAAGCGACTAATTAGTGGCAAGTATCATAACCAATGCATCTACTATCCTCAAAATGATACCTTAATTGATCTTTAATTATAAGTCCTTTGTTTTTGTTAAGTGTAAAGTACATAAAATATATCTTACTAAAAACTTTATTAATCATAGATAATTTCATTACTAAATAATGATCACTTGGCTTGTCATCATAAGTCAATAGTAAAATAAATGTAATTATCAAAACAAAAATTCTAAGTAATCCTTAATGAATCACAGTAAATAAGTAATAATTGATTTACTTATATGGGTTTATTAATTATTTTAGGTTTGTAACTAATACATATAAATATTAATAAAATTAATTTAATTTTTAATAATTTTGATTAGTTAAAATCACTTATTAAGTGAATGTTACTATTATTACTTAATAAATTAATCAAAAGTTTATCTTATGTTTATTCTTCAATTGACATAAATCCATTTGGATGGAACTTAACTAAAGTCAAGAGATGGTCACCCTAGTTTAACTCATGCTTATACAAACATAAAGGCAAAATCATACTTAATTCAAAACTAATAAGGTCACTCAAGCTCATTTATTAAAAAACTTATTCAGTTTGATTGAGCTTTATTGATAATGTTCAAGTTTAGGTTAAATTGCTCAAGTTTAACTTTAGTTTGAGCTTGATTGAAGCCCAATTCATTTACCCATTATCAAATTTTAAATGAGTAGCTTGTTTGAAATGATGGGCTCTTATGAAGTTATGTTTATTGAGCTTAAGAAAATAAAGTTTAATTCAATAATATTCTAAAAAAAAGCATTTTAAATACCATTCAACAACATTTGCTCAAAAAGCTCATCATCATCACAACATCGACATGCCTAATGTGGGTTACAAGTTTTAAATTATCTTTTCATTGAAGTAATGATATCTTAAACCACCAAATGATTCAGAATATCTCTTTTAGGGTTTAGCATAAAATTTTTGAGAATTTTTTTTATATTAAACAAAAAGAGTGCACATGAACAATAAATATTTGTTAATGATACATGAATTTTGTAGATTAAAAGAAAATAAATATTTTTCATTTCATTTAAAATGCAAATTAATTTAGATAATAATATTGATTTTTATTTATTTTAGATAAATAAAATTAGTTCATTTTAAATTATATTTATTTAAATTCAATTATATTTTTAGTTATAACTTTATATTAAGTTTTTAACTTATTATATGTCAAGCTTTATATCAAGTATTTTGTCAATTTTTTTTACAATTTTGCTCATGATTCTTATACAAAATTGATTAATATCATAAATAAAATGAGTAGCAAATTGTTTGAGTTTGTTCATTTCACAATCAAGAAATTATAAAAATATTCAAGCATAACTGATTTTTTAATCAAATAATCAAAAAAGATCTCCTAACAAGTCAAATCATGAGCACTTCTCAAATGTTTTTTTCATTAACAATCCTAATAATTGATTTAGAAAAATCATTTAAATTTCTTGACACTTAAGCACACTTAAAACACGCCAACTAATCAATCACTAGAATTTAAAAAATTGAATATGAAGAATTATTTAATTCTTCAAAAAATTAGACATTTGGGCTTCAATTGAAAACACTTTATTTAAACTTTTTCAATTTCATTGTATAACAATTTAATCAAAGGAAAAAAAATATGAAAATATTATTTATGAGAATAAGAAGAATAATAATAACTTAAGCATTAATTTTCATGATATCCACTATCCTTTCATAATTCTCAAAGGAGCTTCCACTTATGCTCACACTCTTAAGGGCCCTATCCTTCCACATCAAAGCCCTTTCCCTCATCTCACCATCCCTCATCACTCCTTCCACTCTCTCTCTAATTCTCTCCCATGTGATAAGAGCCCCATTGCTCCTCTCTATTTCTCCTTCCCCTTTCTCAGTAGGCCCCACTCTCAGCCCTATCCTCCACATATCACAAATATAACTTTGGTTTAAAAATTGGTCAATAAAATAAGGCCAACAGAGAACCTTCTAGCGTAGAATTCCACCCGCAGTGCGACATGAAACACCCAATCGAAGGATGAGCCAACACGTGTTGCTGTGGGGCCCAACCCACTAAAAGTGTCCTATCTTTCACCCTACTCAAGAACCCGGACGAGAAAACCTCGTCGAGACCATCGGCCCTAAGGTCCTGCCGACCCATAGAAAGGGTCGCTCGCGTTGGCCAATTCATTTAGTTGGGCTTTATCAAATATGGCTCGAATGTGAGAGGATGGTGTCAAGCCAATTCAGGATAGCAGAAGAGTTCGCCCGGCCGAGGTGGTGGCGGGGTGCTTGGAAAGAGAGGACCGATGGGAACGGAGAGGGAAGGAGAGATAGAACTTGAGGCTCTAGATCCATGAACGTGTTGCAAATGATGAAGTCGGCGTGGTCGGCGGTGGCGTTGTTTGCTAGAATAAAGGAGAAGATAGTAGATTTGTCGGCAGAGTTTCCGGCCAGGTTCCAAACCAGATGCGTTGAACGGAGAGCAGGTATCCCGACGGCTAGCTGGAAAATCTCATCCTCCAACTGTAATCCTTCAAACATAAAAAATATATATATAAATAAGATAATTCCTTATTTTTAATTAAAAATCTAACATTGAAGAAAATATTTCCTTGCGCCTTCTTCTTACCGTCTTCATTAATTATTCTAGTTTCAATTAATTTGGGAATATTGAGCATAAGAGCTAACATGGCTGCTGAAGCAGGCAGCGGCAGTAGGCCCATTCTTTGGCCAACAAGGCCCATGCCATGTTCAGCTAATATCCATTACTGCGTCGGCTTCGCCATTATAATAGACTCAAGGCGGGGACATTCCTGAAGAAACGAATCTACAAAATAGTCCCAAATCCTTTCGGTCTTCATCAGACCTCATCCCATCTGGGATTCCAATAAGGTGAAGGAGGTTGGTGGAGGTGGAGATGGCGGCGCGATGATCGTCGGAAGTAGCGGCAAGGAGGCGGCGGTGGTTGAAGTCCGTGTTGACGAAGGTGACGGTGAAGCCGGCATCGATGAGGTGGTGGGCCATCTCCATGAGTGGCATAACATGGCCTTGGAATGGCATGGGAAGGATAAGGATATGGGGGAATTCTATCTTTGTACTTTGCGCGGAAAGCTTCTGCAGATTGTGAAATTGGACAGCAAAGTCTCTATTTTATAGAGTGGCTTTAGGCTGCATTTGATTTAGCTTTTTTACTGCGTCACGTTTTTAAAATCATGGTTAATATATTTTAAAATGCGTTTGAATTTTTTGAACTTTCTAGAGAACTAAGCTCCTAAAAATTACTTATTCTGACACGTACGATGAAAAAAAATTTTTAATTAGAATAATATTAAAAAATAAAAAAATATATATATATTAGATATGATGTCTTAAATAATTGAATTAAAATTATATAAAAATATTTTAAATATAATTTATTATATTTTAAATTATTATAAAGATTTTTAAAAATTTAGAGTATAATATTTGAGCAAAGAAAAGAAAATAATAAGATATATTTATTATAAATAATTAAAATTATTAAAAATTATAATTAAATTTATAAATTTAACAGTAAATTAAATTACTTAAACTTTGTGATATCAGTTAAATCCCTAAATAGCTCTCAAATATGAAGTGTTTATAATATCGAAATGCCTCGAGAATAACAAAGCCCAAGATATTACAATTCCGACTTCATTTGAGCATTCAAATACTTAAAATACATCAAATGATCAATCAAATGAATCATTCTGAGCCATCCGATGAAGTGGAGTGGTTCGAATTTTGCATGTATTCTGAGGCGTGCTCATAAATATATACCTTACTCATGAGGAGAGGCAAGAGAAAGGAGAGTAAAGCGAAGATCCTCCAAAGCGATCACTGTCACCACTCGGCCGTCGGCCACGTAGCCGGCCGCCGTATCGCCGCTGATTCGCCGTGGTTAATCTATTCGGTCTCCATCGCGGCGACCTTCGCCATCGATGTCCCTCATCACCATCATCTGCTACCAGAATCGTTACCACTTGAACGTGACTATATAGTTGTTGTTCCCTTCTCATATGCAATCATGTAATCCCGTTATTGGGAAGATTTTGTACTCTGAAACAGATACATAGTGGAAGAATTTTACTGGGCCAGGCCCCATGATTTTTTCCCTCTTTTCGAGATTTTTCACGTAAAAATCCTGGAGTTTTCTTGTTCACTCTTTAAATACCTGTGTGTGTGTGCTGGATTTCACAATAAAGCGTAAACTTTCACTCTATCGGTTTTCTAGCACAGTTTAGCGTCTGTGGGAAACTGTTTCCCATTATTTCATCTTGTATGACGACCAAGTTTTCCAACAAGATCAAAGCCACCATCGAGGTGGAGCATTTCTAGCTTTTAAAGAGTGCAAGCGAAGAATGAAGATTCATCAATGTTCGATCCTTCAGTTTTTGTTAGAGACTGTGGGACAACTCTTAATCTCAAAAGATTATCCAAACCAATATTCTGGATATCTAATTGATTATCAGTTAGAGAAGCAAGTCAGCACTACCAATGAAAAAGACCAAGGTTAAGGAGCATCATTGGCTACAACCACAAATAGATGTTTTAATTCGACCTCTTCCATACAAGTTAATGTCATCGAGCGAAAACTCTGACAAACAACCTAGGATAGGTCAAAAGGTCCTTGGTGGACTTCCCACAACCTCTTCCATACAGGTTAACGTCATCGGGTAACACTCGACAAACAATGATGGGTCAAAATTCTCGGATTCAATTCAACCTCTTCCATACATGTTAACGTCATCGGGTAACACTCTGACAAACAACCTCGGATGGGTCAAAAATTTTCAACGGATTCAATTCAACCTCTTCCATACAGGTTAACGTCATCCAGCAAACCCTATGACAAACAACCTCAGATAGGTCAAAAATCCTCAACGGATTCAATTCAACCACTTCCATACAGGTTAACGTCATCGAGCAAACACTCTGACAAACAACCTCGGATGGGTCAAAAATTCTCAGCGGATGCAATTCAACCTATTCCATACAGGTTAACATCATCGGGTAACACTCTGACAAACAACCTCGGATAGGTCAAAAATCCTCAGCGGATTCAATTCAACCTCTTCCATACAGGTTAACGTCATTAGGTAACACTCTAACAAACAACATAGGATAGGTCAAAAGGTCCTTGGTGGACTTCCCACGGCCTCCTCCACACACGTTAACGTAATCGGGTAACACTCTGACAAACAACCTTGGATGGGTCAAAATCCTTAGCGGATTCAATTCAACATCTTCCACACAGGTTAACATCATCAGGTTAACGCCATCGAGTCACACTCTGACAAACAATCTCAGATAGGTCAAAATCCTCATCGTCGCCGGTCACCACCGCCGACTACCATCGCCGGCAATTTTCGCGATCCACCATCATGGCGGTCATCCCTACTCCGGCGGCGACCACCATCGACTCGTAAGCCCGTTGCCATTCGACCACCTCGTCGGTCGCCAACCCATGGCCGGTCAGTTAACCATGCAGTCTTGCCGCGACATCGCCCGGCAATCTTAGCGGTCACCACCATCACGTGGTCATCCCATACTCTGATGCTGATTCTTGGTGACCATCGCCGATTCGCGTTGTGACCACCACCGGCCGTGAACCAGGCGCAGCGGTCACCCCAGCCACCATTCGGTCCTTACCGCAAACCATCGCCAATCTTGGCGGTCACCACCATTGTCGCCGGTCATCCCGCGATTCACGCGTAGTCATTCGCCGTCGCCGTTGCGGCACCACCACCTGTCGATAGACCACCATCGTCATCCGCCAGCTTCGGCGGCTGGTAACCCGGTATTCGATAAGCCGGTTTTATATCGACCACCCCATCGGCGATCCGCGTTGTCGGTCCGCGCCGCGATCATCGGCAATTTTTTGCGGTCACCCTCGTCGTCGTCGTCCCGCCCGACTATCGATGCCAATTGCCCTGGCACCACCCCGTCGCAGACCAACGTAGTCGGTCACCTCCTCCGACTACCATGTGTACCGCCGACCATCGTCGGCAATCTCCGCGGTCCACCGCCGTCCGGTTATCTCGCCGACCGTCGCAGGTCATTACCGCCTACCACTATCGCCGGCCACCATTGTCGAGCATTGTCGTCAATCCCCGTCTCCGGTTATTGTCTCCTTGATCGCCTCCGAACCCGGATGATCCGACGAGTACAGTTGACACCACTTTCGAGGGAAAATTGTAGACCGATGTATGCGGGCGCGATCGCCTCGACGGGTCACGGACGGTTGGCGCCTCTTTTGGCGAAAGCGTAACCGCGACGTATGTCTGCGGGTCTTGATCGCCTCAAACAGGTCGGTCGCGAGTGCAGTTGCGTCTCTTTGAGAGAACCAGAAGTATGCCACAGCCTTGGCCCGCCTCAAATGACATTCTCTCGAAGAAGAGAATGTGTCTTCTCCATGGGGTTTTATAGATCCCCTATAGGAGCAAAAAGGTCAAAAATCACTAAAAACCGCCCAAAATCGCTCAAAACGGGCGAGCGAAAAAGCAGGCGAAAATGGACGTTTTAAGCCCAGAACATGCGGACCGGCCGCGCAGAGCCTTCAGCGTCTTCATCGCCCGTGGCCTGCCCGCTCTCGCTTCGACCCGCGTTCATCCGCCATGGCCGCGGCCTCCGCTCGTCTGACCGACGCCACGTCGTTCGCGACCAGCTCAGACCAGCGTTCGACTCTCCGTGAAGCGCGCGACCCGACCACCCAGCGTCATTGCGACCTGGGAGCCGGTTAATCGCGCCACGCAGACCGCCCGGTGGCCCCAGCCAGAAGCATCTCTTGTAGCGGCAGCGCCCGACTTCCTGAGCACAGTCATACCGGATGGGTCGTAACCTCACTTCGCGCAGCATATTTATACACATCGTGGCCTGCGTCTCTTAGTCATAATCTTGTGCTCCCATGAAGATCTATTCTCTCAAAATGTGTGGTTAATGGACTCTCAAATTTCATTGAAGAATTTGCTATTTTCAAGTATTTGACATATATATTTTTGGATGATTGAGATAATGTCATCCAAAATAGGGGGCAACTGATATGACACTTAAAATACTACTAGTCGAAGCACAAATCTTGATGCTAAAAGCAAGCTAATCCGACGTTGAAACTGATCGAGATCAAGCTCTTAAAATAGTTTTAGAAACTTTGCGATATCAGTTAAATCCCTAAATAACTCTCAAATATGAAGTATTTATAGTCAAATCGAGCGCCTCGACGACCTGAATCCAACAAGCCCTATATATTACAATTCCGACTTCATTTGAGCATTCAAATACTTAAAATACATCAAATAATCAAAAGAATCATTAAATTGGTCAGATGAAGTGGAGTTGGATTTTGCATGTATTTACAGAGACACCACTCCTCTAATCTATAAATAGCTCCTCATTACTCATATGAGGGGAGGCCCAAGCAAGAGAAAGGAGAGAGTTCTAATGCTTGAATATCCTCTAAGCACAATCCTGCCACCACTCACGGTCAGACCATGCCACCGCCAGCCGATCCCGTCGTCAATCTCGTCTTTCTCCATCATGATGACCTTCATCGTCGATTCGATGTCCCTCCTTTGTTCACCATCATCAACTGTTACCACATGAATGACCACGTTGTTGTTCCTTCTTATATGCAATCCGTAATCCGTTATCGAGAAGATTTTATACTCACGAAGCAGATACATAGTGAAAGAATTTCTTGGGCAGCCACGTGGTTTTCCTCTTTTGAGTTTTCACGTAAAATCACAGTTTTCTTGTTCACTCTTTAAATACATGTGTGTGTGCTGGATTTCACAACAAAGCTAAGGCGTAAACTTTCATTTACTACAACTGATTTTCTAGCACGCAATAATATATATAAATTTAGAGAATAATGTTTGAAATTATTTAATATTCATGGCATATTTCAAAAGCTTAGTTTTAATGAAAGTTAATTTTGCATGCAATTGAAATAAGTTCAAAGCAAGCTTATTAGAACATTGATAAAGTTTCTCTAATTAAAAATTATAAAATAATTACATATTATTGCGTCTTTAGAAAACCGTAGAGTAAAAGTTTTAGCCTTAATCGCACCATTATAAAAGTGTGATAAAACTCAAATTTTACGTGGAAAACTCGAAAAGAAGAAAATCACAGTAATAAAAAACTTTCACTATATATTTGTTTCAGTATAAGATCTTCCGATCTGTGATTACAATTGTATATGAAAAGGAACAACTATGTGACAACGATCGGTGTTGTAGTAATAGCGATGATAGTGGCTTGTCTTGAGCAATCATCGGTGGAAATGCGGGGAACAATTATTGGCGTAGAGCAATCACGCGGCGAAATGCGAGCAATCGCGGCGAAATGCAACAATCACGGTAGAAGTCATCATGATGGAGACCGGTGTGATGATCAGCGGCGGCGAGGCGATGGCGGCGGCGGTGGTCGGCTCAGTGTGGCGCGATTGTGGAGGATCTTTAGAGCTCTCTCCTTTCTCTTGTCATATGAGGAATGAGAGGCTATTTATAGGTAGTGGCGTAACTACATGCAAAATCAGAACCACTTCTCTCCATCGGACTCATGATGATTCCCTTGATCATATGATGTATTTTGTGTATTTGAGTGCTCAAATGAAATATGTAAGATCTTTGGCTTGTTGGGCATCGAGGCCCGATTTGACTATAAACACTCCATATTTGAGAGATTTTTAGTAATTTAACTGATGTCCCAAAATTTTCAATGATATTTAAGTGCTTGATCTCGACCAGTTTCAATTTCTGATCAGCTTACTTTCGGCATCAAGATTCGTGCTTCGACTAGAGGAATTTTTCGGGTTATATCAGTTGCCCTCCTATTTTTGGATGATATTATCTCAATCATCAAAAAATATGTGCCAAGTACTTCAAAATAGCAAATTCTTCAATGAAATCTACAGGTCCAATAACCACACATTTTTGAGAGAACATATCTTCATGTAAGCACAAGATTACGACTACGGAAGCAGATGCACAGCCACAAATATGTATAGGTATGTGCAAGCGTGAAATTTTGAGGTTACGGACCCATCCATGACGCACTCCGAGAGCGGCTCATGAGCGGCGCTTGAGCGTTCATGGGCACGAACTGCGCCATGTAGCGGGCATGGTTGGTGGCGGGTCGCCAGGCATGAATTTCCCACGAAATGATTATCCTCTTCGAATAATAAATCTGGAGGAGTAGATTTTTTATAATAGTGTTTTTCTAGATTTTTCTTAGGATAAGAAATCTTCTGGATATCTTGAGGAGGAGGATGTGAATCTTGAAGTTCATGAAAAAGGGCATGAATTTCATCGATATTGGTTTGATTATCAGATTCGGCTGAGGATTCGTTTGAATCTTCTTCCGACTGGCTGATATCCTCAAGAGCTCCGACATATTTGTCATTTAAATTTAGAATCAAATTCTGAATGTCTTCAGAAGAAGGTCCAAACTTAAGAGAAAGTTTAGGAGGTGGTTGAATAAAAGGTCTAATAATAGAATTTGAACTGGTATGGGCTTTTTTACAAGCTCTAGTTTGGGACCTTTTGTTTAAGCACCTGATCAATTTTAGATTCTAAGCTAAAAAGATGATCAGCAATAATTTGAAGTACACTGTTACTATAATTAAGTTGTTTAATTATAGTAATAAAACATGTTATGAATTTGGCAGAAAAGGAAAGAGGGAGACCGCGACTTGTAATTAATTACAAGTCGTTAAATAAAGTTTTAAAATGGATCAGATATCCAATTCCTAATAAAAGGGATTTATTAAATAGATTGCATATTACAAAAATATTTTCCAAATTTGATTTAAAATCAGGATATCGGCAGATCTAGATAAACAAATCGGATCGTTATAAAACGGATTTCTGATCTTTTGGACATTACGAATGGAGCATAATGCCCTTTAGTTTAAAAAATGCACCTTAATTTGATATCATGAATAATATATTTAAAGATTATTTTAAATATATTTTAGTCTATATTGATGATGTTCTTGTATTCTCAAATACTATTGACATACACTTCAACCATTTAAAAATATTTAAATGGTTAATTTTAAAAAATGGGTTAGTTATTTCAGAGCCAAAAATCAAATTATTTCAAACTGAAATATGATTTTTTACTATATCTAATGCTTCTATTATACCAATTAATAAAAGTATTGAATTTTTCTAATAAATTTTTTGATATTATTTTAGATAAAAATCAGCTACAGAGATTCTTAGGAGCTCTTAATTATGTAGTTGATTTCTATCACAATCTGGCAAAGGATGCGGCCCCACTCTTTGAGAGATTAAAAAAGAATCCCCCACCATGATCTGATATCCATACTGTTGCAGTATGGAAAAATAAATCAAGGGTTCAAAATCTTTTTCTTAATCTTGCGGACCCCACTAGTTTAAAAATTATTGAAACCGATGCCTCTGATAAGGGCTATGGAGGTATCCTAAAGCAGCAAAAAAATTTGAAAGAAGAATTAGTTCGCTTTGCTTCTGGTAGATAGAATCCTACGCAGCAAAAGTATTTCATTATCAAAAAAGAAATAATTCGGCAATCCTACTCCTTTTGGAGCTGTACCGCAAACTGCCTGCTAAACTGGTATCAGAGCCATGATGGGCTAATTCTCTGGGGAGGGGGAAGGATGTTTGAGTGGTTCTTTGTAATGTGTCACCATTATGGATGAACTAGTTCTTTTGCACATTCCTCATTGGCGTTATCCCGTCTTCATGTTGTAAATCCTGATGATGATTTCCAAAGGGTAGTAAGTCCTATTTTTTGTTGACTGACTTGGATAATTCTGGTGAAGGTTTATACTAAGTCTATTTTATCCTTTTATGTTGATTAATTGCATGATCCTCTACATCGTCTCCCTCTCTCCCCTCTGTCTCAATGACTTCTACTTCTTCTGAAGTAACTTCTAATCCCACGATTAGAAGAAATAATAATCTTATCAAGAACTCTGAAATGGCAGAGTTACCCTTGAATAAAGAAGACCTAAATAGATGGTCTCTCCCCAAAATTGATAAAAATATCATTTATCAATTCGGAACTTTTGAT
Organism: Cymbidium sinense; assembly: GCA_021442155.1. Taxonomy (NCBI): domain Eukaryota; kingdom Viridiplantae; phylum Streptophyta; class Magnoliopsida; order Asparagales; family Orchidaceae; genus Cymbidium; species Cymbidium sinense. The sequence goes on from CM038216.1 coordinate 1,757,439, forward strand.
TTTAAGTGAAAAGCTTCAGTGAAAATTGTAGAACAAACCATTATTGTAGATCAAATGGACAAAACTATTTATCTACTAACATTTGAAGATCTGCATAAATATATGCAAGACTTCAAATATATTCATATAGGGATGATACAGATAGCATTTAAACTCTTAACTCTTAAAGGTCTAAACGCTTCTATTTTAGCCTAGAGATGACGGATGCCTTCATAATCCCAATGAGTGTTGTAGTAGCCTATCACGGGCCAGTTTATTTCAACACCTTTCCTAATTTAAGCTTATCACTTTCTGATATAAAATCTTTTTGAAGCTTTAAAATTATACTTACAGCTTTATGGACATGATTTCCTTTCTGGTTCTGAAACTATTGCTTTAATTTTTAGAATTCACTTTAGAGTTTTAAATACTTTAAATCCTAGAGTTCAAAAAGTTGTTCAACCAGTCGAATGAACTACTTTGATTGAAAAAAATATGTTAGCATCCCATATTGCTGCTAACAGAGTGATAAGATAGAATGAGGTGGTATTTCCATAATCATGGACCATACCAGCTGCGGTCAGACCAAGACCAACCATCAATCAAGATATCGATCAAATAATTCAAATGGCTGATGGCGATGTTGAAGTAAGATTCAACCCTTGTCGATCTATTATACTTCCTAGGGTTTTAATCCCTTCTGAAACCTTAGTAAAGTCTAGATCGGATGGTTCCTAAATCTCGGAATCACCTATTGAGGCACTTTGCCTAAACAGAAATAATATTTATCATCTAGTGAGAGAAAATCAATCTCCCACTCCATCTGAAATGAACTTCAGTCTTAATAAGCTACAAACCAGGTTCTAAGACTACAGAAGTGGTACTAAAGGAGTATCATCAGTCAAAAGTAATAACTTTCATACTTGGTATAGAAGTTTTACTTCTATTGAGCAACATTTCGAGATATCTGAGCTATATTTCAAAAATATGAGAAAAAAATAGCCAAGGCAAGGCAACTATTCCTTTTGTTGCCTGGTTCTGCAATTAGTATGCTCAATCTGCTCAAATTATTATTTGATCAACCAAAAAATCACAAACAAAGCAATGAAAAATAATTGAAGCTACTTATCCTCCATTTGTTGCCAAAATGGTGGATGATAAACCTTTAGAATTAGCTGTGTTCGAAAAAAATAATTCTGATCCACAAATTCTAAAAAATTTATTACTATAATTAAACAACTTAATTATAGTAATAGTATACTTCAAATTATTGCTGATCATCATTTTAGCTTAGAATCTAAAATTGATCGGTGCTTAAACAAAGGGTCCTAGTAGAGCTTGAAAAAAGCCCCTAGTTCAAATTCTATTATTAGACCTTTTATTCAACCATTTCTAAACTTTCTCTTAAGTTTGGACCTTCTCGAGACATTGATTTGATTCTAAATTTAAAAGACAAATATGTCGGAGCTCTTGAGGATATCAGCCAGTCGGAAGAAGATTCAAACGAATCCTCAGTGAATCTGATAATCAAACCAATATCGATGAAATTCATGCCCTTTTTCATGAACTTCAAGATTCACATCCTCCTCCTCAAGATATCCAAAAGATTTCTTATCTAAGAAAAATCTGGAAAATACTATTATAAAAACCTACTCTCAGTTTATTATTCAAGAGGATACTCATTTCATGGGAAATTCATATGATGGAAGTTCTCTTTATGAATGGAATATCGATGGATTTTTTTGAACATCATTATCCACTCTTCATCATATGCTTATGTTTGTATTATGTTCAATCTAGATATCAAGCAGCAATAAAATCTCACATTGTTGCTCGAGCCATTGTTTCAGGGTTTTCAGGAACTCTGAAAGGTTGGTGGGATTATTTTCTTTCTGTTTAGCAAAAGGAAGACCTTCTTAGTGAAATCGATTTGAACACTAAGAATCTTCCAAAGGAACAATAAACACCAAATGAAAATGCAGTCTATAATCTTATTCAAATGATTGTAGATCACTTTGCTGAATCCATTGGAGATTAGAGAGAAAAAAATAAGATCTTTACTCCAAAAATTAAGATGTCCGTCCTTAACCCATTTTGGATGGTACAGGATATTTTTTACGCAGCGTCATGATACTTTATGATGTATAGTCTTCTAGAAACAAAATTCATTGATTGCCTTCCCAATCTATTTGAAAAGGTTAAGGTTTCTCTTAGCCTCTCGATGGAACCATCCCATATGAAACCCATATGGAAACCTTATTTACATGTTTTAAAAGCTGGATTAGCAATCTGCTCTGATCTTAAATTAAAAGATCAAATGAAAAGAGAACGTCTACTTGAGCAAAAACAGCTTGGTGAATTCTGTGAGCAATTCAACTGTGATCCTCAGGTACGTCCTTTATCTTCCAAAAATAGGGAAAAACACAAAAGACTGTTTTTCCTAAACGTGAAAAATCACGTCATAAAAAATGTGATAAATTCACGCATAAACAAATGCACTCTCGTCCCTCTGGTTCTAAAACCAAAGAGGCAAGAGAAATAAAATGTTACAAATGTGGCCGTACAGGTCATTATATGAAACAGATGCGGTCAAGAAGAAGTTAAATGAACTTGATTGTGAAGGTTAAAACAAACCGATGAAAATTCACTTACATCCTCGATTAAAATGAAGCGAGAAGATAAAGAATATCATATTTCATCTTCATCAGATTCTGATAAATCTGATAAATCTAATTGTTGCAAGTCCTATCAGAGATTTATTATAAAATATAATAAATATGGCAGTGCGTATATACTCCACGAGCAAAGGACAAATTAATTAAACTTTTAGCACAAGTTGAAGATGATTCAACTTGTGATAAAATTATAGATCTTCTTAATGATAAGAAGAAAGATAAATTAGAAAAATTTAATTACAAGCCTCCAATATACTCCTTATCAGAAGTATTTAAGAAAAAATCCAAGACAAGTTCATCATCTTCTAATTCAACTTCTTTATCGAGCTAAAGCGAATTAAAGAAACAAAAATTAGAAGTTCAAATTAAAAGAGCGAAAACAAATGAATGATCATCTAATGGATCTTGAAATAAATCGGAAGCCCAATTCATTTGAAAATATGAAGCGATTCTAACCAAGAACTTTCTTAAAATTCAAAGTGCAATATACCATAAATGGTATATTTCTATTAAATTAATTATAAATAAATAATTTATTTTACCGAATTTAACTACTCTAGTTAAAAGTGGAGCAGACTTAAATTGTATTCAAGAAGGAATTATTCCTTCGAAATATTTTGAAAATACTAGCCAGCGATTGAAAGCTGCAGACGGAGAGTCTTTGCAAATTTTATCACAAATCATCTGTTGTCATGTGCCAAGATGATACTTGTATCCAAATGACTTTTATTCTTGTTAAAAATTTAACTCAATACATTATTTTGGGAACTCCGTTCCTTCTCAAAATAATGCCTATCACCAGGATTGATGACACTCAAATACAATGTTCTTTAGATAAAGAGATTACATTCCGCTTTTATCACCAATAAAGAAATTATCATAAATGAAATGAATAGGCTTAATAATAAGTCTATGCATATAAATTATTTTCAAGAAGAAATTTCTACTTTAACTATTAAGAAGCAAATTTCTTCCCTGAAAATAAAATAAAAAATTCAAAATTGCCTCCAAGAGTTCCAAAAGGAAGTCTGTGGTGATAACCCGATTGATTTCTGGGAAAGAAAGACTCATGTAGTGGATCTCCCGTACATTGATAATTTCAATGAACGACATTCTACTAAGGCTCATCCTTGTCGATGAACGAGCACTACCTTGCTTTTATGCAAAGAAGAGATTGATTATTAAAAAAGAAATAATTCAATCCTACTCCCTTGGAGTCAGACGCATTTTATATTATGAATTCAAGAAAAGGAAAGAGGAGACCGACTTGTAATTAATTACACAAGTCGTAAACAAAGTTTTAAAATGGATCGATATCCAATTCCTAATAAAAGGGATTTATTAAATAGATTGCATAATGCAAAATATTTTCCAAATTTGATTTAAAATTAGATATTGGCATCCATATAAAAGAATCGATCGCTATAAAATAGCATTTACTACTCTTGGAACATTAATGGAACGTAATGCCCTTTGGTTTAAAAAAATGCACCTTCAATTTCAAAGATATCATGAATAATATATTTAAAGATTATTTTAAATATATTTTAGTCTATATTGATGATGTTCTTGTGTTCTCAAACACTATTGATGAACACTTCAACCATTTAAAAATATTTAAATGGTTAATTTTAAAAATGGGTTGTTATTTCGTATTAAAATCAAATTATTTCAAACCAAATAAGACCATAATATATCCAATGCTTCTATTATACCAATTAATAAGTATTGAATTTGCTAATAAATTTCTTGATATTATTTTAGATTAAAACTAGCTACAAAGATTCTTAAGAGCTCTCAATTATGTAGCTGATTTCTTTCACAATCTGGCAAAGGATGCGGCCCCACTATTTGACAGATTAAAAAAAAATTCCCACCATGGTCTGATATCCATACATGCAAGAAAAATTAAACAAATGGTTCAAAATCTTCCTGCTTAATCTGGACCCCACTAGTTTCAAAATTGTTGAAAGCGATGCCTCGATAAGGGGTATGGAGGTATCTAAAATAACAAAAAATTTGAGAAGAATTAGTTACTTTGCCTCGGTAGATGGAATCCCAAGCAAAAGTATTCCATTATCAAAAGAAATGCTTTTACGTGATTAAGTGCATCTCAAAATTCCAAGATGATTTACTAATCAGCATTTTCTCCTTCGTATTGACCGTTCCTCAGTCAAATACATCATTGAACAAGATGTAAAAAATCTGGTTTCAAAATAAATTTTTGCATCTTGGCAATCGCAGCTCTCTGTCTTCGAATTTGAGATTGAATTCATTAAAGGTAATGAAAATTCTCTTATTTTCTAACGTGAATTCTTGAGGGATCGAGGGTGGATCACCCACATGGAAGGATGTCTCCTCTTGTCGAGGTGGTAACTCTTCTGGGGGAGTGGCGGTGTGGTTGCTAATGGCAAAGATCATTGACTCATTGCATGATCGATTTGAAAACTTATCTTTATGGTACTTCCTCTTCAACTTCGTTGAAAAGGGTGAAACCTCTAAAAAAGCAACACCATCCCTAAAGATGTGTCAGAACTGTTTATTTCTCTAAAGAAATAAAATAGAATATTATTGAAATTAATCCCTCTGATTATTCAATAAATAATCTGTGGGCCTTATTTGAAAGATATTTGGGAAACAATCTTTTCATTTGAATCTAATCTCTCAAGAGAGAATTATGAAAAAATCTTAACACAATTAACGTGTGTTGAGATTAATCACATTCGTGATCAGACGAACCATACAATTTTATATAGCAAATGCGTTATACAAAATATATTTCATCAAAGTGAATGGGGTCTAACTCTGTTCCAAGAGAAAAATATATTTTTATACTCCACTAATTTACAGTACAAAATTGGCGTAAATTATTGGTGTTATGTGCAAGCTATGATGAAAGTCTTCTTCCTTCTCAACAAAAAGCGAAGGCATTCATGGTTGTTCATAATAAACAAAGAAATTATCAACAAAGAACTTCCAGCATTGTTCTTCAAATGGTGGAAATATTTTGGAGGAGAATTAAATATTCTTCCGGATCTAATCAAAGAGGTCTTTAAAGAATGGATGGAAGCTGCCCCCAAAATGAGGGCTATTAATCCCAGAAAAATGATTCAAGGACAAAATCTTGCTCATTTCTTCACTGACGCCAAATCCCATGGATTTAACGTTATACTCGGAAAGGACCCCTTCAATCAGTTGGTCCTTCAAAGATAATTTTTATTAAAATGGTGGAGTTCTATCAGCATTGTGGATAAACTCAAACAAATTAAAACTATTATTAAAGCTTATTCCGAATTAACGATTTCTCAAAAAATTACGGATTTTGAGTTATCGATGAGCTGAAAGCATTAAAAGGCTCATGAAAATGAAATTCAAAGATAAAAAATCATCTCTCAAAATAATTTAGAGAATCAACTCGCCAAGGTGTTTAATCACCTTATCTACATCTGCGATAGTGGCAAGTCTTCTGACCGTGTCGATGTGAAATCTACTGAAGAAAATTAATGGATTCCAGCTTCAATTATTACATCCACTTTGCCTTTACAGCGCAAAAGGAAAATATCATTACCTCTACCAGACCCGCTTTACTTTACAGCTCAAAAGCGGATGACATCATCTCCACCAGTAGGGAATCTACTTTACAACTCATAAAGCATTCCCACTAGATGAAATAATGCTACTTTCCATCTCAAAAGTAGCCACATTATTAACTCCACTATGACATCAATTATTCTGTCTAATAATTGACTTTTTACTTAATGCTAAGAAAGTTTTCTTTCTCCTCCACTTCTATATAAGGAGGTCAGTCTTTCAGATTCTGCTGCTTTTTCTTCTCTCCTTCTGCTTTTCCTTCCCGCTTTTTTTTCCTCGTAATCGTAAGTTTAAATCTTATATTAATAATATTCAGTTTTGAATAACTGCCTGCTAAACTGGTATTAGAGAAAGGAAAAATAATTGAAGCTACAACCGATAGTTGATCACCGTTTACAAAATTTGATAGATAAAGTGACAGCCATAAGGCATAAAAAAGTTCTGCATAAAAGAAGGCCCACCAACTGCCCTCATCCGTGAAAGTTTCAAAAAGAATCCCTTTCCCCTCCGCTTCGCCCTCTTGACTTGATATGTCAAGAAGACTACCAGTGATAGTTGATCATCTTTTGCAACTGTCCCACTAAATAAAGCAAACGGATTATATCTTGCTCGGCCCAAAGTGATTAAGCTGGCTTACACCAACTCAAGCCAGTCCAATCCAACATAACAATAGAATAACAGCAATTATAAATATCTTTTGGTTTCAATTCATCCAAAGGAATATGTTAATAAATAAGACAAATTTACTGAACAACTGTTAATTATCAAAACGACCTGTAATGAGAACGTAAACGTAGAAGAAAAAATAAAGGGCAAAATAGTACAACTCATGATTAATCAATTTCGTAGTGAACAGTTTACTGATAAAAATAACTGCTCAGCTAATGTGAAGTTAGTATCTATCTACAATATATTTGAATGGGCCGTGGAACTCTTCTAATCTCACGATTATTCACCTCAACAGCTGCTTCACTCTCTATTCTATCCTTTTCTATAAAGGAGAAAGTCTCTGCAAAAATTAAAAAGTGAAAATTCAAGGAAACATAGCCCTCTAATGTGCTGGATGTGATGAAAAAATGGAGGGATTTTGACCCTCCATAAGACTTTCTGATATTGCTGTCTGCTCTCACTTCTCCTTCCTTCTTTGTTTATGTATGCTGGGTTTTTCTGGGACAATGATGACCTACCTGAACGTTTTGCTGGAGACCGGCTGGAAGGCCTTCTCAGCAACCTGGATCTGGAATCAAGTCTGTCTAGAGCATATGAATCCACTGGCTAGCTGTGAAGGAAACCGCGGGTCTCCTTTGCTCTGCTATCATCTCTTTTTGGTTTTTGGATGCCAGAAGTATTTGGCATATATGATCTGAGTCCTATGAGTTACCTTTAACATAGGTTGTTTAGCCTGTTTGTTATTATATACCATATCTTTGTATGGAGCTTGCTGTCTTCTTGTTTTTATTATTAGTCACTTTGATTATTAGTCTTTTTAGATTGTCTGTTTTAACATGTAATCGTTTTGCTCTTTTGGATTAATTATATTTGAGCTAAGCCCTCAATTCTTCCAAAAAAAAAAAAAAAAAAAAACTCTTCTATCCTTTTGTCAGTCAAAGTGTCGAAGGAATCATGATCGCACGGCCGACAACTGACAACTACGTTCACGTGACGTGATTGCTGTTGAAGACCACTGTCCGATCGCCATGAACAGTTCTAAGTCTCTGTGAATATTAAGCTTTGTAAGCATATTTAACCTAAAAATTGAGGGCATAAATTTTCAATCAAAAAATTTTAAATATATTTAACTTAATAATTAAGAGCATAAATTTTCAATCAAAAATTTTTAAATGAGAGTAATAAAAGTAGTATATGTTAGTAATTAATTTAATGTTAGCAGAGGCAATATATAAAAAAAAAATGCAAAGAGGATTTAAATTTAAATAAAAAGCATTTCATTGGAGTTGTATTTACATTGAAAGTATATAATTTTTATATTTTTCTATATTTAATACTTGTAATTTTATATTTATTTAAGTAACATCTAGAATATTATTATTATATTAAAATAATATCATCATTATTTTTTTTAGAGTGAAATATAATTTTTAGATATAGAAAAAATAATATTTTAATAAATATTAATTTTAAATAATATATATGTAAATACATAAAAAATTATGTACTATACATATAAATTTTTCTTAAAAAATCTATTTTGTTGTAAGATATATTCGTCAGTGCTTCGACCTCTCTGCGTATGAATTCGAAATAATGCATCAAATTAGTTTTTTTTTTTTTTTTGGGAACAGTAAAATAAGGTTTTTTTTTTTGGATAAAAAGGTGAGGGCTTTGCCCAATTTCATTCCAAAAAGAGAATTAATACAGAAAAAGAAAAGTATAGAATACACAAAGAGGGTCGGCAGGCTCTGCCAGAATAACTGGCCTAACAAAACTCAAAAATAAGATGAACAAAACTGAAAAACAAGCTGGAGAAATTTTCCGCTGGACTCAGAGATACAATATTATCATAAAATCATCAATGCATCCGTTCCTCCGGTTATGCTACCTGCCATCCAATAGATCAGTTTGAAAGAGGGTCTCGACAACAAAAAGAGAGCAGCCATACATAAAGTCCAACAATTCGAATCAAACATATCCCAGGTTTCAAATAGCACCTGCCAGGGAGGGATCGGTGATGTCTCAACATGATAAAACACCAAAACCACCTTAGAAAATACAAAGCTCATCATCGTCCAGCCAAAACAGTTACAGAATGAGGACATTATAGCATGTAACCAGTGCCAAAATCGTGAAACAGATAAATAAATACCCAAGGACAGAATATCTAACACCCTTGCCGCCCAGTCTCCTGCAATAAAGGAACTACAGAAGCCTTCATAGATAGGGAAACACATCACCATCATGTCCAGACAAAAACCATTCAGCCCTGCCTGCATAGCTGAAATTTTTCCAAGCCTCCAAGGTAGAGATAACCTGTTGAGGCCAGGACTGCTTAATTGTCCAGCGTTGTAGTTTGAGAGATAGCCTCATCTTAATTTTGAAGCATAGAGTTTCAAAAGAATTTACTTTCTCCTGAAATAATCTGTAATTTCTTTCACACCAAAGTGTATAAACAATAATTGCCACCATAAGTAAGTAAATCCTAGCCAAGACTTAATGCTCAAGGGAGGAAGAAGCACCCAGGACTTGCTGCAAGGTTGGGTGCAGTAAGAAAAAACTCCCATTAGGGAGAATCTCTTTAATGATTCGGAACGTAAAAGGGCATCCAAAAAGGATATGTGAATGTGATTCCTTCTCAATATGACAAAATTTGCAATTAATAACTGGGCCAAGGCCTCTAGAGCACAAAACATCTGTCATCTTTAACCCCTTATGATAAGCCATCCAACAAAAGAGTACATAGTTTAAGGAAAAACCTTTAAACCAAATATCATTAGTCCAATCCACGGAGGGAATGTAATTGAAAATAGTAAGAAGAATTAGCCTACTCGATATGTTGTTCTTTCCTTCCCAAAGAATTTCATCACACCCGCTAGAAAGAGAGACCTCTCCAATAGAAAATGTATGATTCCAGCTTGGCGGATTTGGAAGGGCCACCCACCTATTGTTCATAATGATAGAGCTCAACCGAGCATGGCTAGGAAGATTGAGCCAAGAAAAACATTCTTTACCCAAAATTTCATACAATGATCTACCATGGCACCAAGGATCGAAGAAAAGAGAAAAAGAAGCACCATTTCCAATTGAAAATCAAAAAAATAAAAAAATAAGTTCGAACACTCACCCAATTGAAAAAATAAAAAAATAAATAATCGTCAGTTACGTTTTTAAACAGACAAGACCTACGTCGACATATTCATTGAATTGAAGCATGCGCTGGATTGGTTGGAGATTCTTCAATTCATAATATTGAATTTTTTTTTTTTTTGGAAGGTTATTCACTCAATACCTCATTTATCTTAGTACGATTTAATTAATCCTGACCTAAAACGTCACATTCATTACCCACGAATAGCTTTTGATGTTAAATGCACACCTACATCCCGGAAGAATAATCGGCCCGGAGATCACCAACCGAACCAAAGGGTATAATATTGAAATTCATTATAGATGAACATTCAATTGTACGAACATCGAGGACATGTAAACAATCAATTTCAATTTAAAAAGCAATAATTTTTTAATATTAATATATAAAGTGTGGAATAAAGAATATGTCATTAACTGTTTTGACATTAGTAAAAGGAACTTATATGATTTTATCTACCGTCTGCAAATCCTTTCTTTTCAAATTTAGGATATTTTTAAAAATCAGACATACAATATTTAACATATATCGATTACAGACACATATTCGATACATATATAAACAATAATTTCAAATTCAATATATAATGATATTTATTTTTTAAATACAAATATATAAATAGCATAACATAAAAAAAATTTCATTAAGTAATTCAATGTTTGAAAAAACTTTATAAGCACAAAATAAAATTGATAATACAAATAAATTTAATTTAGTAGTTGAGAGCTGGTTGTTAACTAAAAGATCTTAAATTTAAAGTTTCTATATATATTATATTTGAGTTTGTCATTTAATTGACTCAAATGTCTCAAAAAAAAAAAAATGATACTAAACATTTCCTATATTTATTTTTTATTATAAATATTTTTATTATTTTAATAAATAATTATCATCAGAAATAACTTGATACAACCAGATTCTATATCAAAGCTATTTTCTTTTCTGATTTCATTAGAAAACTTTAATATTCACATCAATTTTGAAAAGATTTATTTTCATCACAATAACTTTATTAATTATTCAGATAATTATTACAGCCTTCTCAAATAAATTTAAATCGTATTATTATACAAATAATAGTGTTAATTTCCCTTTTGAGTGTTGTGTAAAGCCGACCCAACAAATAATAGAGAAGCCGAATCCCCAACTTTAGCGGGTCGTACCGGTCGCGTAACTAGGCCTTCGAATTATGAGACAAGAGTCATTCATCATTGCTTCTGATCTATACTCGAATCCCAAAGCAAATGTAAGGTCAACATATTTTTGGGTAACATCTAATACACCGCAATTGCATAGGAGTTCTACACTAAATGCTGGCATCAAAGATACAAAATGGTTTCGTCGCTAACAGCACTGTCACACCACGACCTGCATTATCACGTGCTCACCCTGAGTGAATCATATCATTCCTGTTGGGTCCGCGTCAGATAGATGGCCCCAACATCTCGATCAGGACCGTCCATTAGCTGTTCGCCGCAGATCTTAACTTCCGATCGCATCTCTATTATTGCATTCGAGCTGCTGAGGATAGGGATGGGCATTATTTGATTTTAACCAAAAAAATTTAATTCGAATCAAAATTTTTGAATAATTTGATTCGATTTTGAACTTAATAATTTAGAATTTTATTTTAATTAATGAAAACTTTAGTTTTTAATTTTTGGATCGATTTATTAAATAAAATTTTGGATGGAACCAAATAAATCAAAGTAATTATATGATATACGGTATTATTAATATATATATTGTAGGCTTATAATAAAAATTATAAACATAAACTACTATTACTTATTCATTATACAATAAAATATTATACAAATAATTTTTAAATATAAGAAACTTCGGTTTATCCAAAACCAAACCAAAATAAGTGAACCAAATTTTTATTCGGTTTTGTTACATTTTATTTGGTCAATATTTGAATCTAAAACCAATTGATTTTAAAAATTTATCATCCAATCCATCCAAATCAACCAAATGCACACCCCTAGCTGAGAAAAGCTATTGGTCCGTTTGCCTCACATAGTTGCGTTTGGATCAGAAATATATATATATATATATATATATATATATATATATATATATATATATATATATATATATATATCATTTTACAAAATTTTATTTTTCTTAAATAAGAATTTTCAAGGGAGAAAGTCATTATGACTAATTACTTATTCATTATTATGACAAGAGAATTTTATATTAGACTAATCTAAACGCTATATGATAGCATTACTTTCGTAGCAATAATTTGAATTGAGGAGGTAGAGATATATCACTACTAACTTAGAATATATGGTGGAAGAGAGGATCATTTTGATAAAGATCATGTAGTTTTATTAGCTCGAGTTAATATGAGCTCTAGTTTATTTAATCAAAAGAGATAGTTTATCCAATCTAATCATGGGATAATTACTGATAATGATGAAATATGTTATCCAAAGAGATGTCATTGGTTTGGTCAAATTAATAAAAAATATCTAGGTCCCAGTTGATTGGATCAATTTAATAAAAAGTATCAATGAAATCATAGCATACATTGCCATGATTGATAATGGTTATTAACAACAATCAAAAATTTTGATGATATAAATTATTGTATTCTAATGAATCCTAAATTTTTCTAGTTATTTATAATTAATATTTTATCTTTTTCAGAAATTTTAAATACTTACATTATTTATATTGGGAAAAAAATAAGAAATTCAATATTTAAAGAGCATTATTAGTAGTTTTGAGGAATTAAATATACCTCTTAAAAGTAACTAGATTTTATATATACATGTATGTATTTATTTATATGTTTTCTCCACTTTTATATTTTATTGTGGCTGATCTTTTAATTATTTTTTTGTATGCATAGATACTTTAATTTGTTTCTATATATATATATATATATATATATATATATATATATATATATATATATATATATATATATATATATTAGTTTGTTTGTTTGTTTTTTACTTCAAAAAGTCCATGTATTCTATTTTAGACCTCTCAATATATTTTAATATTCATAATGTAAATATAATTGAATTGGATTATGAAGATATTGGTGAAAAACGATCACCATGGTAGAGATCAAATCAAATTATGTGTTTGAATTACAATGTGGCTTTATTCAAGTAAAAATAGCCTAAGATATATGTAAGAATTACAAATGCATATTACATGATAAAGGCTTCATCTACAGAAGTTAGATAATTATTATGCGAAAAGAAAATTTGTTCCATATTGTATTTATGATAATAGAGATGGTTTAGTCATAATATTGAATAAAAATGTATAGATAGTTTAGTAAGAGCAATTTAAAACAGTTAAGAGTTTTTTATGCCAAAATTTTTTGTAGTCACAAAGTTCATTAAGGTGTTATTTTGTTGTCTAAAAAAAGAATACAGTGTAAAAGGAATACAATGTATTTAGATTATTTTAAGGCTATTTGGTTGAAAATTTTAAATACATGAGTTTGTTTTTTGAGTAAAATAAATATAATGTAAAGTATTCTTGAGGTTGTGAGTGGCGGTGGCGGCGGCCATGAAAGGTTGAATTGGCGGTGTTGACTAGCGGTTGGTGGCTGCGATGGCGACGTGGTCGTGGCGATGGCGGATTATAATCTTTAAATTGGTGGTGTATTTGAAATTTCTCAAATGTGAATTTTAAATCAAAATAATTTTGTGATATATTCTAAATATATTATATTATTTTAAAATTTTACTTTGCATTATGTCAAACACTAAAAAAATTAAAATACATATATTTATTTTATTTTATATTCAAAATTCAATCATCAAAAGCCTCTAATATGTTGTGTATTATAAATGATGTCAATCTTTGTAATTGAAGGGGAAGATATCTTTTATGTTGGAAGTAAATTTTTGAGATATATTAGTTATCATTAGGCCATGTTGATGTTTTTCGCGTTCATTTTTATGATAGGAGAAGATTTGTATTTGTGGTAGGTGATGGTGTTGTCAAATATTAGATGATACCGATAATTTAGATGTTGGGTGATGGTTGATGCTTTATTTGAGAAAATATGATTTTATTAGAAAGTTGGAGTTGATCTTTTGTGATCATTTAATATTTGTATGCCACTTTAATGCTTCAATAATATATATAATTTTTTTGTTTGAAAGTTTTTTTTTTAATTGATCCATATTTTTGTGAATTTATTTCGAGATGAGATTTTTAATTGTATATCTCGGAGTCATGTGACGCATGTGAACCTTTCTCATTATGTTCCGCGTGAGTACCACAAGCTGCGAAGGACACCACATGTGATATATTGATTCATTTAATGCAGAATTGAGGAATGGTCCAGCTACCAAGCCAACACAATGATGATGGCCGCAATTGGTATCAGAGCCAGGTTGGGCTAATTCTCAGGGAGGAGGAAGGATGTTTGAGTGATTTTTTGTAATGTGTCGCCATTATGGATGAACTAGTTCTTTGTACATTCCTCTCACGGCGTTATCTTGTCTTCATCGCAAATGGCCGTAAATCCCTGTGATGATGATTTCCAAAGGGTAGTAAGTCCTATTTTTGTTGACTGACTTGGATAATTCTAGTGGAGGTTTATACTTAATCTATTTTATTCTTTTATGTTGATTAATTGCATGATCCTCCATATCGTCTCCCTCTCTCCCCTCTACATGACCTACTTCTTTACGGTAACTTTTAATCTAGAAAGAAATAATTCTCGAGAACTACGAAATGACGAGTTAGCGGATGAAAGCCTAAATAGATGGTCTCTCCCAAAATTGATAAAACTATCGTTTATCAATTGAATTTTTTGATTTTAAGGGAAAAGCTTTGAAATTGTAGAACAAATCATTCTTTGTAGATCGAATGGAATATTTATCTAACGTTTGAAGATCTCCATATGCAGACTTGAAATATATTCATATATAGGGATGATCTGAGATAAAAACCTCGACTCTTAAAGGTTTAAGCGCTTATTTTAACCGACTAGAGATGGCGGATCATAAGCGACAATATAGTTGTAAGCTTCTATATCGGGATTTATTTCAACACTTTCATAATTTAAGTTTATTTTTTTACATATAAATCTTTTAAAGCTTTAAAATTACACGACTTTATGTATATGATTTCCTTGGTGGTTACGGCTTATTGCTTTAATTTTGAATTGACTTTAGAGTTTTAAATCTTTAAATCTTTTGCGTTTAGAAATTTTGATATGATTGAACAAATCACGCGTATTATTGCTACTAGAATGATAAGATGGAATGAGATGGTATTTCGAATCATAGACCATACCGGTTTCACCAAGACCATCCATCCAGATGATCAAATAATAATTCAAGCGGCGATGTTGAAGTAAGATTCAACCTCGTCTCTATTACACTTCCAGGGTTTCAATCCTTACGAAACCTCGGTAAAGTCTAGATGGGATGGATCCCAAACCGGAATCACCTCTTGAGGCACTTTTCGCGAAATAATATTTATCATCGGTGAGAGAAAATCAATCTCTCACTCACGAAAATGAACTTTAGTCTTAATGAGCTACAAACGGGTTAAGACTAGAAATTGGTAAAAGTATCATCAATCAACGACTTACTTGGTATAGAAGTTTTATTTATAGAAGCGTTTGAGATATCGATATATTTCAAAATATGAGAAAAGAAATAGAGGCAACTATTCCTTTGTTATGCAGTTCTATCAATATGCTCCTGCTCAAATTCTTTTATCAATGACAAATAGAGCAAGAAAAAATAATTGAAGTTGCTTATCCTCCATCCGTTGCCAAAATGGTGGATGATTAACTTTAGGCGTGTTGAAAAATCAATTGATTCATAAATTCTAAAAGAATTTATTAATATAATTAAATAACTTAACTATAGTAATAGTATACTTCAAATTATTCGTCATCTTTTTTGGCTTAGAATCTCAAATTGATCAGTCTTAAACAAAAGGTTCGAAATTAGTAGAGCTTGGAAAAATCCTACCGGTTCAAATTCTATTATCAGGACATTTTATTCAATCACCTCTAAACTTTTCTTAAGTTTGGATCTTCTTACGAAGACATTGAATTTGATTCTAAATTTAAAGACAAATATGTCGAGCACTTGAGGATATTGGCGGTCGGAAGAAGTTCAAAGCGAATCATTAGAACTTCATCAAACCAATATCGATGAAATTCATGCCCTTTTTCATGAACTTCAAGATTCACATCCTCCACCTCAAGATATCCGAAGATTTTTATCTAAGAAAAATGCGGAAAATACTATTATAAAATCCTACACCTCAGTTTATTATTCGAAGAGGATACTCATTTCATGGGAAATTCTTATGATGAAAGTTCTCTTTATGAATGGAATATCAATGGATTTTCTGAACATTAGATTATTCACACTCTTCATCATATGCTTATGTTTGCAACTGCTGTTTAATCTAGATATTGTAAAACCTCATTGTTTCGAGCCTTTATTTTAGGTTTTCAGAAATTGAAGGTTGGTGGGATAATTTTTTTTACACAAAGGAAGACCTTCTTAGTGAAATCGATTTGAACAGAATCTTCCAGAACAAACACCAAATGAAAATGCGGTCTATAATCTTATTCAAACTATTGTAGATCACTTTGCGGGATCTATTGTAGATCAAGGAGAAAAAATAAGATCTTTACTTCAAAAATTAAGATGTCCGTCCTTAACCCATTTTAGATGGTACAAGGTTATTTTTAAAGCGTCATGACACTTTATGATGTAGATCTTCCTTTGGAAATAAAAATTTATTGAAGGCCTATTCTTGAAAAGGTTAAGGTTTCTCTTCATCTCTATGATGGAATCATCCCATATAAAACCCTTACATATGGAAATCTTATTTACTGTATTAAAAGCTGGATTAGCAATGCTCGATCTTAAATTAAAGACCAAATTAAAGAGAGCGTTTACTTGAAAAAATAGCTTGGTGAATTGTGAGCAATTCAAGCTGATCTCAGTGCGTCCTTTATCTTCAAAAATAGGGAAAAAACACAAAATGTTTTCTAGCGTGAAAAATCACGTCATAAAAAATGTGACAAATTCACCACACACATCTACCTCACGGTTCTAAAACCAAAGAGGTAAGAGAAATAAAATGTTACAAATGTGGCCGTAGAGGTCATTATGTGAATAGATGCGATTCGAAGAAGTTAAATGAACAGATTGTGAAGGGTTAAAACAAACCACGATGAAAAAGTGCATTCTCGATTGAAAGAGAAGATGAAGAGGATCATATTTCATCTTCATCAGACTCTGATAAATTTGACAAATATAACTGTTGCAAGTCCTATCAATAGATAGATTATTATAAAAATATAAGAAATATGACAGGTCTGTATACGCTCACCCACGAGCAAAAAGACCAATTAATTAAACTTTTAGCATTAGTTGAAGATGATTCAACTCGTGATAAAATTATAGATCTTCTTAATGATAAGAAGAAAGATAAATTATAAAAATTTAATTACAAGCCTCCAATATACTCCTTATCAGAAGTATTTAAGAAAAAAATGCGAGTTCATCATCTAATTAATTGACTTCTTTATTAGAGCTAAAAACTGAATTAAAGAAACTAAAATTAGAAGTTCACTAAATTAAAGCTGAGCAAGAGCAAATGAATGGTCGTCTAATGGATCTTGAAATAAACCAAAAAATGCTCAATTCATTTGAAAATATAGAAGCCGATTCTAACCAAGAACCAGATTTCTTACAAAATATTCAAAAGACGATATACCATAAATGATATATTTTCATTAAATTAATTATAAATAAAAAATTTATTTTACCAAATTTAATTACTCTAGTTGATAGTGGAACAAACTTAATTGCATTCAAGAAGGAATTATTCCTTCGAAATATTTTGAAAAGACTAACCAGTGGTTAAAAGCTACAGATGGAGAGTCTTTGCAAATTAAATACAAATTATCATCTATTGCCATGTGCCAAGATGATACTTGTATCCAAATGCCTTTTATTCTTGTTAAAAATTTAACTCAACATATTATTTTGGGAACCCCATTCCTTCTCAAAATAATGCCTATCACCAGGATTGAGACACTAGAATACAGTGTTCTCTTTGGAATAAAGAGATTACGTTCCATTTTATCACCAATCCTAGAGAAATTATTATAAATGAAATGAATAGGCTTAATAATAAGTCTATGCATATAAATTATTTACAAGAAGAAATTTTTACTTTAACTATTAAGCATCAAATTTCTTCCCCGAAAATAAAAGAAAAAATTCAAAATTGCCTCCAAGAGTTTCAAAAGGAAGTTTGTGGTGACAACACGATTGCTTTCTGGGGAAGAAAACTCATATAGTGGATCTCCCGTATATTAATAATTTCAATGAACATGACATTCCCACTAAGGCTCGTCCTTGTCAGATGAATGGACACTACCTTGCTTTATGCAAGGAAGAGATTGCTGGCTTATTAAAGAAAAAATAATTGACAATCTACTCCCCTTGACTATCGCATTCTATGTTATGAATTATGAAAAAGAGAGGAAGGCTGACATGTAATTAATTACGGGTTAAATAAAGTTTTAAAATGGATCGGATATCAATTCTAATAAAGAGATTTATTAAATAGATTTCATAATGCAAAATATTTTCCAAATTTGATTTAAAATGGGATATTGGCGGATCGGATAAAAAAATCGGATCCTTATAAAACGATTCACTGGTACCCTTTGGACATTACGAATGGAACGTAATGCCATTTGGTTTAAAAAATGCACCTTTTGAATTTGAGCATATCATGAATAATATATTTAAAGATTATTTTAAATATATTTTAATCTATATTGATGATGTTCTTGTGTCTCTCTTAAAGAACACTTCAACTATTTAAAATATTTAAAGATTAATTTTAAAAATGGATTAGTTATTTGAGCCATAATTAAATTATTTTAAGCGAAATAAGATTTTTTTAATATATCTAATGCTTCTATTATACCAATTAATAAAAATTTTTCAATAAATTTTTGATATTATTTTAGATTAAAACTATTTCTGAGATTCTTAAGAGCTCTCAATTATGTGTCGATTTCTTTGTCACGGCAAGGATCGCATTTATTTGTGATTAAAAAAAATTCCACCATGTGGTGATATCCATCTCTTGTTATAAAATTAAACAAAAGGTTCAAAATCTTTCTTAATCTTAGGACTAGTTTCAAAATTGTTGAAAAGATGCTACGATAGAGTATGGAGGTATCTAAAATAGCAAAAAAATTTGAAAGAAGAATTAGTTAAGCTTTGCTTCGGTAAATAGAATCTTACCTTTGTAAAGTATTATTATCAAAAAAAAAAAATGCATTTTGTGATTAAGTGCATCTCAAATTTCAAGATGATTTACTTAATCATTTTCTCTTACATTGATTGTTCCCAGTCAAATACATCATTGAATAAGATGTAAAAAATCTAGTTTCAAAATAAATTTTTGCATCTTGGCAATCGCAACTCTCTGTCTTTGATTTTGACATTGAATTCATTAAAGATAATAAAAATTCTCTTCCTGATTTTCTAACTCGTGAATTCTTGCAGGGACGATCAGGGGTGGATCACCCCACATGGAAGGATGCCTCCTCTGGTCGGTGGTAACTCTTAGGGGAGGCCATGGCCATAATGGAAAGATTCGACTCGATAGTTGAATAATCGATTTGAAAACTTATTTTTATGGTACTTCCTCTTATTCAGTTGAAAAGGGTGAAACTTCTAAAAAACAATATCATCCCTAAAAAATATCATTGCACAAGAACGATTTCTCTAAGAAATAAAATATAATATTGATTGAAATGAATCCATCGATTATTAAATAAATGTCTGGGGCCTTATTTGAAAGATATTTGGGAAACAATCATTTCCCCATTTGAATTTAATCTCTCAAGAGAATTATGAAAAAACTTAACACAATTAAAGTGTGTTGAGATTAATGTGATTCAGACCATACAATTTTGTATAGAAAATGTGTTATACAAAAGATCTTTCATCAAGTGAATGGGGTCTTTCAATTCAAGAGAAAAATGTATTTATCTTCCACTAATTTCCACTAATTTACATTAAAAATTGGCATAAATTATTGGTGTTATATGTTATGATGAAAGCATTCTTGTCAGCGAAAAGTGAATGCATTCATGGATGTTCATAATGAACAAAGAAATTATCAACAAAGAACTTTCGTGGTTCTTGGATGGTGGAACTATTTTGGAGCAAATTAAATATTCTTAGGATCATCCAATCAAAAGGGTCTTGATGAATGGATGGAAGGCGCACAAAATGAGGCTATTAATCTGAAAAAATGATTGAGGCAAAATCTTGCTCATTTCTTCACTACGCTTTAAATCCCATGGATTTGGAGCTAGAAACGTTATACTCTAAGGACCCTTCAATCGGTTGGTCCTTGAAGATAATTTTATTAAAATGGTGGAATTATCGGCATTATGGATAAAAACAAATTAAAACTATTATTAAAGCTTATTTGATTTTCTCAAAAACTATAGATTTTGAGTTATCGGTTGATGAGGAGTCTGAGCATTAAAAGACGATACCCTCATGAGAATGAAATTGACATAAGGATCGTCTCGAAAATTATGAGAATCAACTTGAGGTGTTTCACCCTATCGATATAGTGGCGAGTCTTACGGCGATTAATGGCGTTGAATCCTGGAACTAATGGATTCAGACTTTTACCTTCTGTACAAAGGAAAGCATCATTACCTTCACCAGACCACTTTACTGTACAGCTCAAAAGTAGATGACATTATCTCCATATGTCACTTTACAACTCATAAAGCATTCCCACCGGATGAAATAATGCTACTTTCCAAAAAGTAGCCCATTATTGACTCAGCATATGACTAATAATGTAATAACCTTTGTACCTTCTGCAAAATTTTTTTCCTCCACTTACATATGGGAATACATTATTAGGTGTGCTCAATTTTCTCTCCTTCGGTTCTACTGCTTCTCTCCTGAACTAATTCTTCTTCCACTTGTAATGGTGTAAGTTTAAATCTTATATTAATAATATTCAGTTTTAAATAACTGCCTGCCAAACTGGTATCAGAGCGAGATAAACTTAAATTAGGAAAGGTGTTGAAATAAACCACTTGGTGTGAGGCTAGTTTCTACAACACTTATTAGTTGAGCAGGTGAGGCATATCTCTTGGGTTGGCTAAAATAGAGCGTTTAGACCTTTAAGTTAAGGGTTTTAAATGCTATCTATATCATCCTATATGAATATATTTGAAGTCGTGCATATATTTATGCGATCTTAAATGTTAGTAGATAAATGATTTTGTCCATTTGATCATAGTAATGGTTTATTCTCTGAGTTTTCATTGAAGCTTTTCCATCAAAGTTACGAATTGATAAATGATAGTTTTATCAATTTTAGGGAGAGATCTATTTAGGTCTTCTTCATTCAAGGGGTCGCCATTTGAGTTCTTGATAAGGTTATAATTTTTCTAATGCATTGAGATTAGAAATTACTTGAAGAAAAGTAGAAGTCATTACAGCGAGGAGAGAGGAGGGCGGCGTGGTGGATCATGCAATTAATCAACATAAAGGATAAAATAGACTAAGTATAAACCTTCACCAAAATTATCCAGTCGGTCGACAAAATAGGACTTACTTGGAAATCATCATCACGAGGGATTTATGGCCATTTGAGGAGATAGGGAATGTGAGAGGAATGTACAAAGTTCATCCATAATGGTGACACATTGAATCACTCAAACATCCTTCCCCCACAGAGAATTAGCCCATCAGGTTACGATGCAGTTTAGCGGTTATTCAAAGCTGAATATTATTAATACAAGATTTAAACTTACACGATTACAGAAGCGGGAAGGAGAAAGCGGTGAGCAGGAGTGAAGAAAAATTTGAATACAAAATATGAAGCTGAGAGAAAAGAAAATTTTGCTTAGATATTAAGCAAAGGTACAATTATTAATAATTCAGTCATAGTGGAGTCAATAATGTGACTACTTGAGGTGGAAAGTAGTATTTCATATGGTGGGAATGCTTTATGAGTTGTAAATGATTCCTTTGGTATCATGGGTACAGTAAAGTAATGATGCTTTCCTTCATCTCGTGGAGATACTCTACTCTAGGCTTGATTTAACTTTTTTTTAATGCGTTACGTTTAAAAAAATATCGCTAAAATGAGTTTCAATTTTCTACACTTTCAGAGAACACATGTGGTGCACGCAAAAAAAAATAAATATGCGATTAAAATAATATTAAAAAATTAAAAGTATATGTATATCACACACTCATACCTTAATTAATTGAATTAAAATTATATAAAAAATATTTTAATTATAATTTATTATATAGATTTTTAAAAATTTAGAGAATGATATTTAAGTTAAAAAGAGAAAATAATATGATATATTTATTAGAAATAATTAAAATTATTAAAAATTATAATTAAATTTATAAATTTAGAATTAATAATAAATTTTATTTATTAAAATTATTAAAGTACAGGAAAATAAATTACTTAATATATATATATATATATATATATATAGAGAGAGAGAGAGAGAGAGAGAGAGAGAGAGAAAGAGAGATAACTTAAGTAATTAATTTAATTTTTTTAATTTAATGATTTATTATTATTATTTTTATTTTATCTATTTAATTTATATATATTATTTTTAATTATTATTATAATGACATATCTAAATATCATATGCCTTTTTAAAATAGAATGTGTCCGTGTCATATTATATAATCATAAAGAGAACGGTGATCTCATTATTTTTTTTTTAACAATATTTATATATATCATTTTAAAATTACTTTTTTAAAAATTATTTTAAAATAATTTTTTGAAACTAAAAGTTCAGTCAAATCGAGCCCTTAGTTTTCCTTATTTTCTTAAAAGCTATTTTAGAGTCTTTTTCTGAAAGCTGCAACGGTTCAGGTCTTAAAAGATAATGATATAACTGTTAAAAAATAAATTATGATCTAATTATAATTTTTTATTATTTTAAAAAAATTAAATCGTACGGTCACTAACTATATCATATTAAGTTAACAAAAATATAATTTTATGCTATTTTTTTTTTCAAAATATAATTTTTTAAATACCACAAACAGTACTATTTAGATCATATCACAAGAAAAAAGTTATCCTAAACATAATCTTAATTTGTGTGGGTGATAGATAGTATGTTTGCTTCTTTTTCTTTTTTTCTTTTTCACGTGTTTTAAAGTGTATTAGTGTATAGACCATCGTTTCCTCTGATGTCAGAACTTCAGAATGTCAACTGAAGAGACTTGTATGCTGTAGTTTATTAAAAAATCACCTCTCACAAAGCATCACTGCTCCAATTCCAATTAATTTTGGTCGACTGATCTTCAAGAACTCCAAAACTCACATGGCCTTCATACCAGCAAGCTCTCTCAGCTTTTCACATACTACAGATGTGATGGCAGTTTGGGGACCTAATCTTGCAAAGGTGGCAAAAGCCCTGAGTTTCAGTGACAAAAAAAGGTATCGGTTGAGGGCTCAGTTGATCCAGGTACAAGCAGAAAAGATTACAGATTTAAACTTCTTAAACATGGAGAAAATAAAATAAATTGATGATACGATATGCATCAGTAATTGTCCAGTGAATTGAAGATAGTCATAAAGCAGCTACAGATACAGTACAGTTAGCAGAACAGTAGTGACCTCAAATCTGGAGATTCAGTGAGCTTTAACCTTTTGCAAGATAAAGTGCACCTAAAAAAAGAATCATTATGATTCAAAAAGATACACTCTCAAATTTGCCACTTTGATTTGGAGGTTTATTATAGATGATTTGAAAATGAAAGATATTTTAATTCAAAGATGTATTACAGTGGATCATTTATATATTCTAAGTCAAGCTATAATCAGAAACACTCTTATCTCTTTTTTGAATGCTCTTACTCTATGAATATTCTCAAAGCATGCATTTCATTGGAGAGTTTTTTTTCATTTCGGCTGCACCTTACTACAACTACTAGATTCTATTAATTGCAAGATGACTAAAAAGTTTTATCTACTTGTTATTCTTATTACTGCTCATTATTTATGGATGGAACGAAATCAACGTATATTTAATTCAAATGCCTCTCCAATCAATTTACTGTTGCAAAAATCTATTTTGCTGTTAGGCAAAAATCTATCTTGCTGTAATTCAGAGTTTATACTTTGCTTGACCTCATGCTAACATCTTCCTAATGCTGCTTTAATAACTGAATTTTCTTGTAGGAGTGGACTTGCCTTCAAAGCTGCATCCCAAATCTCATAAAAGGAGATATCAAGATAAGAAAAGTTCTATATTTTGGAACAATAATGTTACACCAGCAATTTAAATAGACTCAACCGGTGCCAATATTTCCTCAGCATTTTTCTGGCAATTAATTCATTGAGCAGTTCTTGCAATCTCTCCTCTGACCAATCAAGTTTCACTGTGGAATTCTGCTTGATTGGCGACGCTGACTGCCTTGGATGGAGCCTCTTAAATACCTCTGGAATGCTGGATTTACTGAGCTCGGTTTCCGGTCTTTGATCAAGCTGTCGGTTCCTTTTTTTGCTTTTCTGCAATTACACTTTTTTGTTTTTGTTCCTTTCATAGGTTATATTTTTAACTCTCTTCGTTTCACTACAATTACATTTTTTGTTAGCTTCATGTTTGGCCTGGGCTTCTTTCAGTTCTTTAACTGCTCATGTACTTTGTATTTCATGTTATCTCCTCTTGTATTATATTTAATTTTTTGAAATGAAATCTGGGCGAGGCCTCATTACTCCCGGAGAAAAAAAAATCGTATATTCTGGACTGCGTGGTTTTTATCGAGTTCACAACAAGTAGAATTAAACTATGGTCGAGATTTTTTTTGGAACTGTTTAATAGAAATTATCAATCACTGTTAGCTAAAATAATCAATAACATTTCTTGTGCTTTCTTTTCTTCCTAAAATGATTTCTTTCACATCTTCTCATGAATAGGTGCAATCATTGTCTCCAGCCAGCACGCAGTCTGTTTTCCTGTCTGACTCATCCAGGACGCCATGCTTGCTCCCTCCTCTCCGTGGTAGCTCAAGTGATTGCAGAGTCGTTTCTATCAAAATACTTTTTGTCTTCTCCAAGTATGAGATCAAGAAAAAGGACAATCCAAAGCTTCATTTAAGATATATCAAATATAGACAATACAAATATCATGAAAATAATCATATTAATAAAAGCTTAAGAAAAATTTTTTATGACACCTATTATCCTCTTATAATTCTCATAAGAGCTCCCACTCACATTCAATCTTTTAAGAGCCCTTTCTTTCCGCATTAAAGCCCTCTCTCTCATATCTTTGTCCTTCATCACCTCCTCCACTCTCTCCTTAATATGCTCCCTCTTGATCAAAGCTATATCACTCTCTTCAAATCCTCCTTGCTCATTCTCATTAGGCCTATCCTCCACGTGTCACTTATATAATTTTGGTTCAAAAATTGGTCAGTAAAATAAGGCCAACAAAGAAACCGCACCCCGTTCAGTAAAATAAGGCCAACAAAGAAACCGCACCCCGTTCTGGACCCCTTCTAATTCAGAGTTCCACCCGCAGTGCCATATAAAGCAAAACACCCGATCGAAGAATGGGCCAACACCTGTTGTTGTGAGGCCCAGCCCACTAAAAGTGCCCTATCCTCAACCCTGCCCAAGAACCTCGACGAGAACCTCATTCAAACACATATTCCTAAGGTCCAACCGGACAACCCATAAAAAAGGACGGCCGGTCATCTCGAGCCCATGGGCCAATTCAACGAGTTCGGCTATATCAAAGATAGCAGTAATGAAGGCGGCGTAAGAGCCGGCGATTGGGTGTCTAGCCGGTTAATAGCGAAGAGTTCGCCGGCGAGGTGGCCGGGTGCTCTGGAAAGAGACTGGAATGGGGGAGGAGAGATAGAGCTTGAGCCTCTAGATCCATGAACGTGTTGCAAATGATGAAGTCGGCCTGGTCGTTGGTGGCGCGGTCGTTAGTTCGAACAAAGGAGAAGATAGTAGATTTATTGGCAGAGTTTCACCGATTCCAAATCGGCGTTCAAAGAGCAAGTATCCCGACGACCTGGAAAATCTCATCCTTCTTCCTTCAATTCAAACATAATATATATATATATATATATATATATATATATATATATATATATATATATATATATATATATATATATATATATATATATATATATATATATATATATATATATAATTCCTTATTTTTAATTAAAAATCTAACATTGAAGAAAATATTTCCTTGCGCCTTCTTCTCACCGTCTTCATTAATTATTCCAATTTCAATTAATTTGGGAATAGGATTAATTTTTAAAATAGGCCTGTTTATAATACTAATTATGTGATTAGGCACGCTAAAAAAAAATTTAAAAATAAGCCTAGTCACACTCTGGGTATGGCGTGGCCACGTCAAACGGTCGCCTAGCGGCCATTAATAATTTTTTTAAAAAAAATTAAGTGGGCAGTCCACATTTTATGGTCGCATTTGACTCATCAGATGTCGAATTTGAGAGTGCTTGGTATCGTTGAAAAGATAATAAAAAATCCTACAACTTTTATGTTCACAACTTTTGACGAATCTCGTCTGGTGAGATGCAGTGTTTACAAATGTGCGACTTGAAGTTACAAAAAACTTAGATATTGATGAATTAATTTTTTTGATAATATAAAATACCTCATTATATTCTATTTATAAATTGAGTTTGAATCTTTATGCAATTCTCGCTGAATCTCTAGATTTGATTTAATCAAAATATTAAATAATATAATACAAAGGAAATAATACAATAAAAGGTACATGAATCTAAGAGATAAATAAAATATAAAATAACGAAGAGTACAACCCTCCACACCTATCTTCCGATGCCCGCGTGGTGGAATCGTGATCGCCGTCTGAGTGTAATGTGTCGGTCGCCGCGTCATCGCAGATAATGTCGATGGTCCTCCTCTTCTTCCACCCGCCGACGGGTCTAATACCCTAAGTTCCAGAATGAGGTATATCTACCCGCAGTAGCAACTAATACCCATGGTACACTGATGGTGGTGTCATATGGAATGGTGGTGGTCCATATGTCGGCTGGACTGCCGCTGCGTGTGCATCTAAGACCACATCGCCGATATGAATACCGGGTGGCTAAGAGAATGTAATGACGCCTCACCACCGGTGTCGAGGATGGCCCCACATCCATCGACCAAAACATGTGTATGTGATGATGCGTATGCCGGTGTGTTCAGATCCCCGCATCCAAAGGTCGAGATATGCATGTTTTGCCTCAAGTCCACCGGCAGCTCTTCATATTCGTTGAAAGATCTCTGAACTTCTGTATCTTCATCTCTGCCGAAATAGTGCTGAAATATTCCCTCCGTCTTCAAGATGTGCTCGCGTTGCATATAGAAGATTTAGATTAAGATTTCATTTTAAATAGGAAAAATAAATTAAAATACTTTGCATACATACTAACCATCAAACGTTCCCCGGGTGCTCGGGGGTAATATGTGTCAGGAGGTACTATCGGTGCCTTGAGCATGTAAAGTGATGCCCATGAACGATACCATCTCATATAGCGATTGATTGCTGGCACCGGATCATGCTGAGATGAATCAACTGTGATAATCGAGTCACGTCTATGCTCCCACTGTGCAATGAAGGAGTGGTGGAATTCTACCCAATCAACATCAGCCTTTCCTCGTCCATCGACCCGTACGAATGATGGATCTATCGGTGCTACATCAGTGGAAGGAGGAATGCCAAACTGTCTAAACACACGATCAGGTAAGTACCACTCCACCCTCTTCCAACATATCAGTGGTACTCTAGCTAGCCATATCTACTCTCCCTGTGAACATATATCCGCGACGCGCATGCGGATCTGATGTCCATATGGCTCCCAGATGACCTGCAAATACAACATAAGTTATTCTTTCAGCTTCAACCAACACAATGAATTTGCCAAATAAGATTACATTAACTCACCACTCGACTGAAGTCCCCAGCCTCATCCTCAGACACCGAGATTGCCTAATGGCATTTCCAACACACCCTTCGCTCCAATCAAAGCCAACACTAAGCCCATCAATGTCGAGGATACGGAACACATAACGTAGTCTTCCAACATGAATGTGCTCCTGCACCATACCTGCAGAAATGCAATGATCGCCATGTTCGTGGCGCTTTGGTTTGGGTTTCATGTAATTCTCAGATAGATGAGCGAGTTGAACCTAGATAACTCCCTAAATGTGTCAATAGCCTCAAGTAACGGTAGATACTGCAAGTGAACCTCAGACCCTGAAGTATTTGGTAGAAGAAATGATCCAATGACAAATAAAATGTAAGCTCTGATATGCATAGTGAACTCGAGCTCAGGTTGCGCACATGCTGCATTAAGCACAACTTCACAAACTTCATCATTGAAAATGTGTGTTGCAATAAATCCAGTACCTACTGGAAAGCGACCTACAAGATTAACAGATATTTGTGCTGGATCTAGCATCAACGACCTCATTATTATTTTTTGTAATTCATCAAATTGAGTCCGTCGTGGGATTTGAACTGGGCGATTTTTTCCACCAACGTATGTTGGAATGAAATCATGGCTTACTCTAAGTTCACCACCATAGTAAAGAACTATGCGATCTCAATTCATTTTCAACTATTCAATAAAACAACCGCTATCTCGCCTCACCGATGAATTTGCCAAATAAGTTCAAATCAGGATAGATACAATGATGGGGTTAACGCACTGCAACCTATTGAAATTTAGTATTTAAAAAATTTAAATTGTGCATAATTATCATAATCAAGAACAGTGACACAAACTTGCAAATTTCATAATTATCAGTAAAGTCCACAATGTATCAGTAAAGTCCACAATCATCTACACCATTTTCATGTACTACATGTTCTACATCATAATCTTACAAATTCCACAATTATCACATTCAAGAACATTGACACAAACTAGCAAATTACACAATCATAAATTCATGTTTATAAAAACAATAACTTTGTAAAAACTGACAGCAGACAAACCAACGCTTCACAACCAAATCGACCTCATTTCCTTTATCTCACTAAATAATTTACACATTATGCTCAACTACAATTCATAAGCATACGCGCCTTTCATTTCCTTAAAAAAAGCATATTCATAAGCATAAGCATAAACATCCACCTCAAATCTAACCATTTTCCTTCAAAAAATCTCACTAAAAAACATCTAACAAATATTTCCTATCAAAACAACAAATCCAAACTAGATCTAAAATTTCTTTTGCATTTCAGCTAAAAAATACCTAAATCGTAAAAGATCTCTCAAAGCTACTTCACGGTGGAAACAACCGACGACGGCGACCTTCCTTCGGCTGCAAGCTGCCATCGCCATGACATGACGAACGGGACGGATCGCAAAGGGAAAAGGAAAACGGAGAAACCGAGATCATGCGTCGAAGCTCGGTTCGAATTTTAATTGAGGGCCACCGGCCATGGCGATCGGTAGACCGACTGGCTAAATTTTTTTTAGCATGCCTAATTACATAATTAGTATTATAAATAGTCCTATTTTAAAAATTAAGCCTTTGGGAATATTGAGAATAAGAGTCGACATGGTCACGGGCAGCCGAACGGCAAACCAGTAGGCCCATTCATTTGGCCAACCAGAGGCCCATGCCATGATCATAATATCCATTGCACGCCTTCGGCGGCCGCCATTATAATAGACTCAAGGCCGGGAGACATTCCTGAAGAAATGAATCTACAAAATAGTCCCAAATCCTTTCGGTCTTCATCAGACCTCATCCCATCTGGAACTCCAATAAGGTGAAGGTGGTTGGTGGAGGTGGAGAAGGCGGCGTGACCATCGTCGAAAGTAGCGGCAAGGAGGCGGCGGTGGTGGTTGAAGTCCGTGTTGACAAAGGTGACGGTGAAGCCGGCATCAATGAGGTGGTGGGCCATCTCCATAAGTGGCATAACATGGCCTTGGAATGGGGAAAATATTACGTCCGAAGTCCGCACGTAGCTTTACGTGCGGACTCCAATGGCATGACGACGCGTGGCACAGTTATTTTTCGCATGACGTCCGTAAGATGGAAACAGCGCATGGTTTAGCCCTACCGACCGACGGCCCGATTTACCTTGTCTAAACCTCGGGAACAAAATATCGGCTGCTCAGATTCTTTCATAATACTGCATGTGGCTGACTAAGAGATTTTCCCGAGCTCCATTGTCCACCTCCGCTCGATCACTAACTTAGGGCTTAATTTCAAACCGAGGTATTCGGTTGGTTACACGAGGTATTTCCACATGCATTGAACTTGAAAGATTTTAGGGTTTTCTCCTTTGTCCATTACAATCCATCAAGATATGTGTTTAGGTTTATTTATGGCCCCTTTGATTTTATATGGCTACCCTCTCAGAACCCTGCACTCCTCACTGCATCTCCCGACATTAGATGATTTTGGGTTTTGTTGATTGTCTACTGCACTTGTACTCTCCGAAACCCAACAATACCCTATATACTTTCTTGAGATTTTGCATTTTTTCACCCATTTTTCCCGCTTTGAGGGCATACTATGGCTAGAATCTGCTATGAATAAGCGGGAAGTTATGTTTTCGGTTTGGGTGTGTTCGAAGAAAATGAATTTGTACCTCCTGCACTCCCGATATTGTAGACCATTTTGGGCTATTTTTCTTGATTGTTCGGTCTGGTTTTTGAGATAATGTTTACTACTTTTCTGTGGAAGTAGATTAGAGGTTGTTTGGAAGCTAATTTTGATGCTTGTTTGCAAATGTACTGTCCGAACGCCTCTGTACCTCTGTACCTCTATATTTACTTGAGATTTTGCATTTTTTCACCCATTTTTCCCGCTTTGGAGGGCATACTATATGGCTAACCGCTATGAATAACGGGAAGTTGTGTTTTGCCTTTGGGTGTGTTCTCAGAAAGAAAATGAATCAGACTGCACTTCCTGCACTGCACTGCATTCTCTGCACCTCTGTTCTCCACTCATACTGCACTCTTGATATTAGAGATTTTGGGCTATTTTTTTTCTTGATTGTTCGGTCTAGTTTTTGAGACAATGTTTACTGCTTTTCTGTGGAAGTAGATTAGAGGTTGTTTGGAAGCTAATTTTGATGCTTGTTTGTAAATGTACTCTCTGAACCCCTCTGAACCTCTGTACCTCCATACTTTCTTGAGATTTTGTATTTTTTTCAGTCCATTTTTCTCGTTTGGAGGGCATACTATGGCTAGAATTTGTTATGAATAACTGGGAAGTTGTGTTTTACCGGTTTGGGTGTGTTCTGTGGAGAAAATGAATCACTCTGCACTGCACCTCTGCATCCGACAGAGAGATGATTTTGTGCTATTTTTCTTGATTGTTCTCCGGTTTTGAGACAATGTTTACGCTTTTGGAAGTAGATTAGAGGTTGTTTGGAAGCTAATTTTGATGCTTGTTTGCAAATGTACTCTGAACCCCTCTGCACCTCTATACTTTCTTGAGATTTTGCATTTTTTTAGTCCATTTTTCGCTTGAGGGCATACTGGCTAGAACTGCTATGAATAATGGGAAGTTATGTTTTGCCGCTTGGGTGTGTTCTGTGGAGAAAATGAATCAGACTGCACTGCACTTGCACTGCACTGCACTCCTCTGTTCCTCAGGCTCTATACTTTCTTGAGATTTTGCATTTTTTTTCAGTCCATTTTTCCCGTTTGGAGGGCATACTATGGCTAGAATCCATTATGAATAACTGGGAAGTTGTGTTTTACCGATTTGGGTGTGTTCTGTGGAGAAAATGAATGCACTCTGCACTTTTGTACCTCTGCACCTCTGTTCCCCTCGATATTAGATGATTTTGGGCTATTTTTCTTGATTGTTTAGTTTGTTTTTTGAGACAATGTTTACTGCTTTTCTGTGGAAGTAGATTAGAGATTGTTTGGAAGCTAATTTTGATGCTTGTTTGCAAATGTACTCTCCGAACCCCTCTCACTCTGCACTCTATACTTTCTTGAGATTTTGCCGCTTTGGATGTGTTCGTGGAGAAAATGAATTGCACTGCATCTCCTGCACTCTGCACTGCACTGCACTCTCCTAATATTAAGGTGCTTGCAATCCATTATGCTATTAATATTCTGATTACCTTGACTTTATTTTGAAGTTCGATGTCCGCAAAAGGATAACGCCTAGATGCGAGTGCCATCGAGCATTATTTGATAATATTACGCCGCTTCACTAGTGAAGTGACTAAAATATTGAAGCGCTTCACCAACCAATGGCCGATTGTTCGACCGCAAGAAGACTTGCCATAATCTCTATCCTATCTTGGACATCTGACAGAAGCCTTCGGGCGTGCATTTTCACCGGATGAAGTAGTGATGTCGGGATGCCAAACAAAGGGGAGAAAGTTTTATGGTAAAATCCCATTGTCATAAGATAGTTCAAATTGATTATAAGAATAAGCTCGAGCAATCGGATAGCTCACACGGCACGCTTGTCAGCTTGTACATAATGCTTTTCTTATTTCAAATTTGTTCTTTGCATACCACAACTATAGAGTAGCTTCTAGTTTAATTGCCTACACCGATAATATTGAAAAATTTGCTGAATACAATTGGGCTGAAGCCATTTGGGCCTTCTTAGTGTCACAATTCAATGGCATTACAAGAAAGATACACACACAACAGGCGCCTGGCTACATGAGTGGCTTTGTCCCTCTTCTTATGGTATGTTCTGACCCGTCAGTTATGTTTTACTTGATGTGAGCAAGTTAACCTCAGATAAATG
The DNA here is from genome assembly GCA_021442155.1 of Cymbidium sinense. Lineage (NCBI taxonomy): Eukaryota > Viridiplantae > Streptophyta > Magnoliopsida > Asparagales > Orchidaceae > Cymbidium > Cymbidium sinense. Next base: position 1,790,340 of record CM038216.1, read on the forward strand.
TTTCTTGTAGATCTGAGCACATTATTAGCATTAGCCACCATTTCCTCGACGCCAATGATGTTATGCGTTGGCCTAAAATAAAGTTTGCAGACGTTGCCTTCGACGATTTGGGAGGAGACCAGGTACAGGACATTAGTTATGTTCGTTCATTTCGGTGTAGTAATGCATTTACCTATGTTGTTTGTCGTCATATCTATCTTTGGCTTAACACAGGTCCGCCTTACACTCGAGGACTTATCAGAAGAGGAGACCTGGCTCATTGAATCATCCTCTCCTCCCCATGAAACTTCCTACAGCTCGACATCGCCCCCATCTCCCAAACCACGCTCCTACTGATTCCCCATATATCTCTCCCAAATATTCCCCCAACCAGTGTGTCTAGCTTGCCCTCTGCTACTACCCCCAATCAGAAGGATCTGCAATAGATAGGTTATTTGTAGGTTTGAGGGAGTTGAGGGAAGTTGTGGCATCCTACCATGCAAAGGATGAGAGGTTTGGATGACATTCATGCATGCATCGCTATTGAGGGTACCCTGCAAGAAAGAGTGCTTCCATCCCCGGGTGGAAGTCGCCACGAGGAGACCAGGGTATCTTCTCGGAGACCTTTATAGTGGAAGCCTCCTGGAGTCAGGTGAGAAGTCTGGCCGAAAAGGGGAGGAGGCTCCACCGAGCATACCGCCGCCCCTTCATTAAGTGTTTTGTACGCCGAAAAGAAGGCACTAAGATGGGAAAGAGGTTATATTGCTCACCACTACGCAGCTCGGGCTAAGAGGTATAGTTCATTTTCCTGCTGACAATGGATACGATGAGCCATCAAAGGCTATCGAAGCCGTGGAGGAGCACCACCGGCGAGAAGCGGTTCGATTCTCGAGCTTTAGATGGCAATAGATATAGCTTTTTACCAATTATTTTCAGCCTAAATAATTATATTACAGCCAGCCGAGGCACAGCAGCTCGTGCACTTCCCATCAGGAGATGGCATGCACCGAGATGCTCCAACTCATAGGCCGGTGTGTCTCGATTCGGGACAAGTAAGTCACCCGGCATCTTCCTCCTTTTCACCGCAATTCAAATGTCATATCATTATAACTACTTCTATTAATTTCTCTCAATAAATTACAAAATAAGCTTTCGATAATGAGATCTGATTGCATTTGGAAATATTATTATTGTGAGGCGGATTGACGATTCTTGATGGATCGATCACCGGATCACGTCGATGCGTTCATATCGCGAGAAGTACTCCCTATGCCCAGGATTATATGTCCCATTCCTTTACATTTCATGCTTACATTGGGTGAGTTACTCCTCCAAAATTAGTAGTTCTGCAATTCATTCTTGATATTCATGTATGCTGACTTATAGATGTTATCTTGCATTCCCAATTATGCGGTATGACTTGCTAAAAGAAAGCAAGATGTATATCCATGTCATTGAGATGCATCCAGTGGCTACTCTTACTCCCGATTATCCATAATCGGCCTTTGGACACTTCTTGTCGGTAATATCAAGCTTGGCGTGTGGTCATTTTACGACTCATTGCCAAAAGCGACACATAAAATTCCGGGAAATGGTATGCTCTTGGGTTCTCACGGGGATCTAACTAATATCTTATGCGATTAAATTCGGCTCGGGATATCGGCCATTATTTTGACAAAGTAAAATGGTTGAAAGCGGTTGCGGGTTGCCAGTCGATCACGATTAATCATTGCGGCATGTTCATTTACAAATACATGGAGGTAGCTATCGAAGCCCATAAGCTTGGGCTCGAACGGGCGGGACAAAAGATGAATAGATTTAGGCGACTTTGTTTATGCGATTTTTTGCTTGGCCTCAAAAAACACTTAAATAAAATTTGGATGCTTGAGTTATTTTACATTATTCTATTTAGGTAGGGATAATTCATTATTATTTGATTGGGTTTATGTAGGGATAATTCATTGTTCTCAGCACATTATTTAGGCATGTTCATTTGCATTTTGAGGCTTTTAGTATAGATTTTTTCCAATTTTTTTCACTTTCTAGCGGTTGTTGGATCATGGTAACTAAATCCCAACCAAAGCAATAAGGTCGACGAATTTTAGGAGATTTCGGTATTTGTACTCTCTGCGGTTTTGTTTCACTCAGCTTTGGTTGTTGGATCATGGTAACTAAATCCCTGAGGCAATGGTGGTGTAAATTTTAGGAGATTTATATTTGTACTCTCTGTGTGCGTTTTGTTTCACTTTATGTAGCGGTTGTTGATTATGTAACTAAATCCCTATGGCAATGTACTCGCTCGAATTTTGGAGATTTCTATCTGTACCTGCATTCCTCATACCTGTACCTCTGTGCCTCATACTCTCTGTACTCTATACCTTTTGTACCCTCTATATATATTTCATTGGATTTATTTTTTTAAAATACTATATTTTTTTAATATTTTAAAAAATAATTATCACTATAAAATATATTTTTTCAAATCAAAACATAAATAAAACAAAATAATAATAATAAATAGAATAAATAAAATACAATGATGCCAAATAGTCCATAAATATAGCGAGATTACTTAATTTCTCTTTTTTGTTTACTTAATATACATTGTAACATAAAGTATATATATATAGTATTTTTTTATTGATTATTTTAAAACAAAAAAAAATGGTAAGATAAAAGAAAAGAAGATGCTCCACGTTAGAAATTTATGATTGTATTTTCATGATTTCATCAAATTATTCCTACGTGAACATATGATTTATTTAATTCAATGTTAATATTAAATAATTTGAATTTTTTAACTTAAAAAAGAGTTAGGAATCAGTTTTAAGCAAATTTTAATTAAATCAAAAACCAAAATATCAATATTAATAAATAAAAATAATTACCTATTTTTAATTTCTCATTTACTAATCATCATTTAATTTTTTCTAAATTTGTATTATTAGAATCAAAATTAATTTTTAATTTTAATTCAAATCCTCTAGATAAAACAAATCCAATGCACCTCTAATTAAAATTTAGAAACATGTTAGTCATAACAGTATAAAATATATTTTTAAGATATGATATTAAATAGTTTAGTATATAAATAAAAATGAGTAAATAAATATCTAATATTATAAATTTAATTTTTTAAAAAATAAAAATAAAAAACATATCTATTAAAGCTTATATTTGTTTCAACATGCATAGTTTTCATAACAAGATAAAATAGAAACACGTTTTAGATGGTCCAATTTAGACAATAATGCAAATGAATATCTTTCAAAAATAAAATTTTAAGTAATTTTATTGTGCGATTCTGAGGTTTCAAGACTTTAAGTTATGAAATGAGCAGCATTATGACTAAAACGAGAAAAATGAAATTAAAAAATGCCTTCTTGGATAATATCATGCATCAAAATGCCGTCTTGTAATAATATCCATCATCGTAGTGTACCATTCACATATTGGTTGATTGATGAGGTCGAATTCACGTGGTACAACATATAATAATACAACATCTTAGTAATGGATGAATGTTTGGCCAGCGTCAATGTGAAATATTCTAGGCTTACCTGTAAAGCAGCACAGAAGCAGCAGCGGTGGCGCATCCCGTTCTACGACACTCGGACTTCACTTTTGTTTCTAAGACAAGAAAATATAATGAATTAAATATTTAGAACTATAAGTAATAAACATCGAGGCAAGTAGGATAAGTACTTGTGGATTTTTTGGATTTCTCCCAATAAGCCTTAAGCCTTGCGTTGGAAACACCCTTTGGACGTCTCTTGATTGGATCCTTCAAACTGTCCTTATCCTTAGCTGATGATGTGGTCGCCTTCTTCCTCTTAACTGATCTGTCAAACGGTGGAGAATTCTCACTTATTACGGAGTCCACTTCATCAGATAGTCTCTTAAGAGATGCAAGCATGTAATCCTCAGCAATCTTATTACCTTGTGCTCGGGAGCTAATTTGATATGCATATCGACTTATATGGTTCCTGAAAATAATGCTAGTTCCATCTCTGCTCTCCACATGTACTAACCTTCTGTATGAACCATCGATGTAGATGTCCCTCTTTGCTCTGGTAGACCACCGCATGAGGAGGTACTTATCCTAATCGCATCATTCTAAGAACTCTAATGCTTATGCACAAAGTATGCCCATCATTTCAAATTTGGCAACTACAAGAAATATCCATAGTAGACACATCAAAGTGGACATCCGGGTTTTGGATGCATTCTTCTTCTCTAAGTTCCTCAGTACTCCATGGGCCTATCATCACGATGTGATAATCCCCAACTCCATGCAAATTCTTCTTGAACATAGAGTAAAGCTTCCTCAGATAAAACAAAGCGACTTGCTTAAGAATTGGACTACTCCTAACAAGAACAATTCTTTGGATACACTTGAAGTCTTCATCATGTTCATTTCGTGCCATGTTTCCATCACCTTCTCCAATCCCAAGAAATAATCACTATGAACTTGTTGGCTTGAAATACCATGACACACGCTATTTGTGGCCTCACTACTGAGTTGACAAGATGCCCATACAAAATTTATCTTTGTTGAATGCGGTGGACCATTTCTGCCTAATTTTGTAAAGTTCAGATAGCCAAGCATGATCATGCAAATTGCCCTCCTCTAACATGGTAGACCAAGCATCCTCAAACTCATCCTCTGTGTCACATTTGCTTATGCATGCATAGAATAGCCCTTGAACTCTCTTGTTACTACTAAAGCAATGGATCTTGGAGGGGGCTTTCTTTGAGATATGCCATTGGCACAACTATGATCGCGGTAGTACATTCTCGATAGCTCTCGCCATAGCGATCTTGATCGTAAATATCGTTATAGGATGTCGCCACCCATCAGAAGAAATGTCCGAATAACCATGTGAATGACTCGATGGTCTCTTCCGACAAAAAGGCTACTCCGAATAAGACATTTTGCCAATGATGATTCACTCCAACGAGTGGGGCACAGACAAGATTATATTTATTGAGCCGATAGCTAGTATCAAAAATTATCACATCCCCAAAATAATCAAATTCAACCCTAGACATACCATTGCTCCAAAAAAACTCACCAAGCAATCAGACGCATCAACCTGAACATCCCATGCAAACATCTCGTCCGCTGCTTGTCTTTCCTTGAACAACTGTATTAATTCGTTGCTATCACCACTTGCAATCCGTGACCTTCGCTCTTTCTGGATGAAATTAAAAGCATCTCTTTTTGTGAATCCAATGTTCTCTACCCCACCAACTTCCTCAGTTAAATAGCTGAACGCGTCAGTTGCACTAATGCCGGCCTCTATCATCGTCTTCAAAACTAATGCCTTCTCATCGATGCATTGTGGATCGAGAAGATCGATCACCGTCTTTGCCAATGAATGATTATGGCTCTCTATATAATTTTAAACCAATTCCCCTCCAAATCCACATCGAATCATCGCGGACAACCAGTCCGTATCGATTTCTTGAATTTTGTTATATGGTTTGGATTGACAGGTTTTTTCCGACCTGCTTTCGCACACAGAAAATCTTTCGATTTCAATTTCTTAGAGTTTGGACAATAACTTGTATGGTCTTTTCTAACACTGAAGTCAATTTGATGTGCATAATTACGATATGCATAAGCGGTTTCATTATACACAATGCAGATACCCCAAATTTGGGTCATTAGATAAAACAACTTCATCATCGCATTGCTCATTCACCACATTCATCTGAAAACAGAGTCCGCAATTCATAGATAAGAGAGTACAGATGAAACAGAGTAGAGCATAGAGGGTACAGTTAGTCCAGAGATAGACACAAAAAATATCCAAAAAATCATTCGAGCATACCAAATTGCAGAGGAGGGTACAGAAGTAGAGGGTATAGAGGTACAAAAGGTATAGAGTACAGTGAGTGCAGTATAGCTGAAGGTATAGAGGTATAGAAGGTATAAAGTCTAGAGGTACACAATAGAAAGCGGTAGAGGAGAATGCAGATGAGTGCAGAGGTATAGAGTACAGAGGAGAGTGCGATACAGAGGTGAGAAATCTCCTAAAATCCGTCGAAACGACCACCTCATTGCTTGATTGAGATTTAGTTACCATGATCGAACAACTAGCTACGAAAGTGAAACAAAGCGGAAAAAAATCTCTATACTCGAAAGACACTGAGTACATATGTAAATAAACACTAAAAAATTAATCAAACAACCACCAATTTTTCAAGGATTACGAATATGTTTTATCCGACGAAAAATCATGAAAATAAATATGAATCTTGATTCGAGTACAAGCGGCAGTTCCATACAAGTCCTGGAGAGAACTCCAACTGTAGAAATCTAACTTAAATAAATAAATTACAAACTATCGCTGTCATTTTACATATACAACTCCTTAAAAAGATTATCGATCCATTTTTATTTACGACATCATCAGCTATTTCCTCAACGCTCCATTTCAGATTCATTCTCCTTCTTCATCTCTTTTCGTAATGCTCTCACTCTCGCAAATAAAAAATACTTTACCCCAATGAAGATATTTTAAATTTCTCCGCATATACTCATTCCCCGTCGGGTCGGGCGCTAAACCCTGAAAATACCGTTTATCTTACGGCGTCATTTTTTGGCACCGTTCGTCAGCGTCGTCATTGGAGTCCCGCGTAAAATACGTGACTCGTAATATTTTCCCGGAATGGCATGGGAAGGATGAGGATATGGGGAATTCTATCTTCTTACTTTTGAGCTTAAGTTGTGAAATTGGACAACAAAGTCTTTAATTTATAGAGTGGCTTTTGCCCTTGATTTAGCTTTTTTTCGATCACGTTTTTTTAAAAATGTGGTTAATATATTTAAAAATGTGCTTGAATTTTTTGAACTTTCTAGAGAACTAAGCTCCTAAAAATTAGTTATTCTGACATGTATTGAAGAACACTGATACGACTTTGATATATATCGGACACGATGAAAAAAGACATTCACTCAAAATAATATTAAAAAATGTAAAAAATTAAAAAAATATTCATTAATGTTTAAATAATTGAATTAAAATTATATAAAAAAATAATTTAAATATAATTTATTATAATTTAAATTATTATCGAAATTTTTAAAAATTTAAAGAATAATATTTGAGTAAAAAAAGAGAAAATAATAAAATATATTTATTATAAATAATTAAAATTATTAAAAATTATAATTAAATTTATAAATTTAACAGTAAATTAAATTACTTAAATTATATATATATATATATATATAGAGAGAGAGAGAGAACTTAAGTAATTAATTTAATTTTTTTTAATTAAATAACTTATTTATTATTATTTTATCTATTTAGTTTATATATATTATTTTTAATTATTATTATAATGATATTATGCTGCGTATATGTCTTTATTTTAAAAATAGTGTAAATCGTATTTTAATCATTTTTTCTCGTCCGTGTCATGCTATATAAAATTGATTTCTTTTTTTTTTAACTATATATATATATATATATATATATATATATATATATATATATATATATATATATATATATATATATCATTTTAAAATTACTTTTTTAAAAATTATTTTAAAACAAAATTTGTTTGAAACTAAATGATCAGTCAAATCGAGCCCTTAGTTTTCCTTATTTTCTTAAAAGCTATTTTAAAGTCTTTTTCTGAAAGCTGCAAGGGTTCAGGCCTTAAAAGATAATGATAAAACTGTTAAAAAATAAATTATTATCTAACTATAAATTTTTAATATTTTAAAAAAATTAAATCGTACAGTCACTTATTATATCATATTAAGTTAAAAAATATAATTTTATACTAATTTTTTGTCAAAATAGAATCAAAATATAATTTTTTAAATACCACTTACAATACTATTTAGAGCAAAAAAAAAAAAAAATGATAATTGAGCGTAATTTTCATCTATTATTATATGCAACATTTGGATACCTCAGAAATAATAATAAAAAAATCATAATTTGAAAGAAGCATTTTGTTTAATATTCGTTGGATTTAGGGTTCACAATAAACGACAAAACTCCAATAATTGAATTAACATTTGTAACGCATAAATTTTTGTACCTGAAAAGCTTTATAGTCTTTATACTAAAACCCTCTATTGGTCTGTGTGGACTCTGAAATTTTATCATCGATCTCTTATATTGAAGAAAGTATGGTTTAATTATCGATCAAATTTTCAGATGGCAGATGAGATGGTAGATAAGACACAACCCAGAGATTTCACCCTCATTTTGTGAGGACTTTAGATATGGTTTTAGATTTTTACATAGCAGCATATAATTAATTCCTCTACCAGAGAGAACTTTCAATTATATGTCGTTGACTTAATGCAGCGTAAAGTCATGTGAGTTTAATTTAAATTATGAAATTCATTATATTTAACTTAAAGTGGATGGTTGGGGGAATGATGATGCGCCTGATCTATATCTCATGGTCTCATCATATCAAGTTATCGTGCTCCCTAGTCTACTCAGTCAAAGGAGGTATTGACCCCCCCTGAAGGATTCTTAAGCTATGGTTGCGTCGTCAAGTAATCCTTGCGCGAGGTGATGTCCAGAGACAAGCTTAAGTACCTTGCGATAGATGGGTTTTGGCATATCAAGTGTACCTTATAATTCACATATCAAGGTATAGAGCTATTGATGAGCATACTGAATGATCGTAGTATATAATATTTTCGCGATATCGCGATTCAACTAAACTTATTACGATTTGGAATAGCATATCACGATTCATATTTGCTTCTTTAGTATTTGAGCTTGAGATATTCATATCTATTTCTTATGCTTATTAATAAGCCTTCAAATTTATCGCATACTTCTATTGAATTCTTTGACTTCTCTCAACTAGATTGAAATGAATTGTGTGAAAGTATATTATTCACTAGAGAATTTGTTACACTCAATAATTAGTCATTGAAGCTATTGTAAGCATCTGTATAGTTCAATCATGGATTCAACTAAGTTTATTTAAACTCACTCAGTGTATAATATGACTCAACCATTTATTAGGAAGCAACACTTATGATTTGTGCTCATTGATGAACCACTTAATCAACCTCCTTAATTTATGAATGCACATTTAAGCTTCTTATAAACTTCAACTAGCTAAACTATGTACTCATATAAAACCTTTTTTAATTTATCTCAAAGTGAATCTTAAAGCAATCACAATGATCAATGATGACTCTCTTTTATGCTTGTTAACAACCCCTTTAAATTCATTTCAAGCCTCCTACAAAACTTTTCCTCTCCTCTGAATCATTTGAAATGAGTCATGGTAGAGTTTAGTATTCATTAGGATGACTTATTTATACCCAATGGTGAGTTATTTTGCTTAATACAAGTCTTCTGTAAGTCTCACTTGAACCACATTTGTATGCTTATAAGTTATGTTTTAATCCCACTATAAGTCTTCAATGATTCAGTCGGATTCTATTTTTTGATTATTTCAATCAAAATATTATGAGATTCGGTTCATGTATATTGAAGAACTTCAAGTTTATTTCAAGTTTTATAGGTTCACTTGAGTTTGATCCCTATTTTCTTATTTAAAATAGAATTTTCAATTTTATTTGTAATCAAGTCTCTTTCAAATTCATTTCAAGTTTATTTATATTTAATTTTCAATTCATTTTTTTTAGGACTTTATATTTTTTTATATATATTTTTTATTAAGTCCCAAAAATTTGACAAAATTTTGATAGCATTTCGGCATCATCCCGGCGTAGGGGGCTGCATTGATACTGCTTTGGCTTAGCTGGTACGCTTTATTAAGCGTAGCGAACAGTGTCTTGCGACACCACAGCCGAGTCTTCATGCCCATCAAGTACTATTGAGCATTAGTAAGGTCTTCAATCACCTCAATATAGCAAACATATATAATTTTTACATATATAAGCCTCTTTATATTATGCTTTTGTAATGAGCAATGATGATGATTATCAAGTAAGCTGGCCCGCTACACCCTATTAAGCATAGTGGGGTCTTCAAACTACTATGCCATATTGAGCTAAGTAGGATCTTTGATCACCAGTGTTGATACGAGAAAGTGTGAAGTCAATTATAGATACTGCCAGACCAAAAGTTTTAACTGTCATTTTTTTCTTCGACGGTAAAATCAACCATTGTTGCCACATTACGACGTAAAAGAATGTTACCCCAGAGTAAATCTCGATGTTGAAATTCACATGCAACTTTTTCCACAGCCAATGCAACCTGCGCTAGTAAATTTCGAGCCTCAATAAAATTTAGAAGGATAAAGTTTTCAAGATCCTTTCCACCATTAGCTAAAACAAACACAGTATAACGTTGATCTTCTAGAAATGCACAAGGATGATCATTTTCAAAATTATTTTTGGCATCCCAGTCTTCCCATGCTCTAATTAAGTATGTATCATACAAGCCTTGACATACTCGAAAATCCTTGGTCTCAATAAAATTTGCGCACGAATTGACCTTTTCACCACATTCATGCTGCTCTTTCAAAGAGTTCAGCGTTAAAGCGGACCTCTTCTAGACTTCTTCATATTTATTCGGATGTCTCCATTAACAACTAAATCATCATCAATGGGAACTACTTTGCATACGGTTTCACTAGCTCTAGAAGCTTCTCCATATGTACCTTCGCCAAGCTTTGTTATACTACGAGCATCACAATAATTCAAGAAGACATCGGACAATTTTACACGACATGATTGCTTGCACACTGTGATGTTTATTTCGAATATGTGTATGGGGGACACCACACAAATCTGAGGGTATACTTATTGAGGTGATCGTGTACGACATCAAGGAATGGTGCACTATCTCAAAAGATAGAAATCACCATATACCTAATCATCTAATAAGGACTCCCAAGCATGAGTCTTGATTTACTTACATGGATGAATAAAGCGAGTTTATTTAAACGTGTTCTATGGGAGCAAGCAAGCCCCATAGTTAATTACATCCTAAGAAAGCAGTTCCTTAGAATACTCTCGATTAAAGTAGGCAATTATTGTCTCCAAAGATTTCAAAGAAATGACTATCAATAAATTGGCTAAGTTAGAAAATCAAAAGGGATAGATCAAAAAAGAGAGACTTATTATTAAAAGCTAGAGGAATAAGTAGAAAATGCTCATGATACTAGGAAGCTCAATGAGCATTCCAATCCATCCTATAGTTGGGCTTTATATATTTGAAATTGAAAGGATTGATTTTATTAAAGTTCATATTTTTTTAGAAATCTAGGACTTATAATCCCATAATACAAGATTGTGGGAATGTCTAAGAGGTGAGGATTTATGCTTGTAGCCCAAAGAAAATAGTTACCTCAGATCCTAAATCTATGGAGCTTTGGCAAGAACCAAAGTGCGACCTAAATCTAAGGGGAGATGGGTATATGGGAGAATAAACCACCCGACTGTTTGACTTATAACTACATGTAGTGACAGCAAGCTAACTCCTCCAACGCTTTAAAACTATGTAGGAAAGTTATATGGTTTGTAAGATAGTTAGGTTGTTATTATTTAGAAAGAGACTAAAGTCCTTAAACCCACTCCCTAAGAAATAAAAGCATGAATGATATGAGTAATGACCTAGTCTAATGCAAATCTTTTTAAACTTTATTTGATTTTAGACTCTTCATTTTGACAAAGGCTTTGGAATTTTATATACCTACATGAATGATGAAATTAGATTATGTTAACCTCAATATATACTAAATAAGTTGAGTCAAGCTCACAAGATAATTTTGATGGACTTCAAATGAAACAACACGTAAATCGAAGCTGAAATACATTGAACGTCACCAAAAGTGGGTCAAATGATCTCTGATCGATGAACGGACTTTGTCATCGTTCAGAACATCAAAATTGATCAAAATATAGATCTTGCATAATCTAACAATCGACTAATTAAGAGGTCGAGTCATCAAAGCGGCTATGCGCATATCAGAGTCGAGAGGCTACGATGATGTCTAAAAGATCTTTGTTCATAAAATTGATTATGCCGTTAACTTCAAAATATGAAAAACTATCAAATGAAATTATCCATGCTCAATTCGGATGAGTCTGTGTAAATGTCGAATGATTGGAAATGATAACACCCAAATCAAGGATGAAATACACTGGACGTCGCTAAAATCAACCCGAATGATCTTTGATTGACAAACTGACTTTACCATTGCATTCAGAATGTCAAAATTGATCAGAATATAAATATTGCACAATCTAATGATTAATTGATCAAGCAATCGAGCTGTCAATATTTCGACACGTATATCGGAGTCGGGAAGCCGCGACATTGCCCAAAAGACTTCCATTCATGAAATTGATCATGTCGTTAGCGTCGAAACGTTGAAACTATCAACAACTACCCACACTCAATTTGGATGAGTGCGTTTTGAGAGGTCAAAAGCGACCATGCATATTTTTGAATCGATATCTACCCATATTTAACCTTATCATGCTCTTTAAGATGGGTTAACATAATTTTAAAGACCATATTATTTTTCCAACAAATCAATTCACATCACGTTTAAGGACTGGAAATTATTAAGAAAATATATAATTGAAAAATGAGATTAAAAAGTACATTTGGAATCATCATATAAGCTTAGTTTAGCCATTAAACTTACAAAAGTATAAAGTCATTTGTATTTGTTAATTCCAAAAAAAATATGTCATTTTCATCTCTTATACCGACTACCCATAATTTTCTTTCACATGAGTGAGCAACTCTCTCAAGTATTCACATGGCTCACTCTCCCATTTTCACAGTCGTCACAATATTTTTTTAATGAATTTTCTCTTCAACCGAGGCTGCAAGCCACATCTCTTATCCCACTTTGTGCATAAACTAACAGGCTAAAACCCATCTCTCCGACACTTCTTCCCATGCCCCCATTTCAGATCAGGCGTAAGAGAGTCCTCCTCTTCAGTCCCGAGAAGCACACAAGAGCTGAGTGGCTTACACCAAAACTTTCCTCCCCGTTCAATGACACATCCTAAGCCAAACAAGCCCATTTCCATCTTGAAGTCAAGAAACTCTCCTTCCCCCCTCGCCTCCTGAACTTGATTATGCCGCGACTCTTCTAACCGCCTATCGCTTCTCCACTCGTCTCTGCCAGCACTTTATCACTTCCTTCGCTAGCGCCTCCTCTATGGATATTTGACGACAGGCCCGATGAAATCATTGGAAATTTTGATTCTGAGAAGGAAGACAACAATTTGCAAAATGAGAAGATAAGGTCTTTTCCGATACCATCATTTAAAGAGGTTTCTGATATCTCCTATGTGATAAAGGAGAGAATGATGCACTCGATATTTCAAGGAATGGACAAGTCAATGTGTTCTAGTGCGTTTGGGTACCGTAAGAAATGGGATTGATATGTTCTCACAACATCGAAACGCCTTTTGTGCTTGATCGTCTGAGATGGTCTTCACTATTAAACTGTCATCTATGTACTTATTTTTCATTTGATGAAGATAATGATGGAGCTTTTGGCCTCCCCGCCAGTTTTCAAGTTAAAATTGCAGTGGATGCAATGCGGTATTACAGCAAAAAATACCCTCGTCTCAGTTATGCTCTTCTTTACAATGTAAGGGGAAGTCTGGGTTTGCCTGTATTTGAACCTTCTAGACAGTCTTGTGTTGGTGTGGTTGACCCCATAATGACATCAAAAATGGTCAACTATGCTCCAAAGGTTGATAAAGTGTGTAGATCTCTTGAGGTGTTTGAAGACCGAGATCTATAATCATATTATACTCAGTAGAGTTGACGGGAAGGTCGAATAGCCCCCGATGCAGCTCCCTATGTGGGGAAGATGCCAAGAGACTGTTGAATTTTAGATTGATGGGAGACTTAAGCAAGAATAAATAAAAGTGTTGACGAGCTTAAATTGAACTTATTTGAAAATGATAAATTAAAGAATAAACCTACATATATACTCTTTTTATGCAAGTGTTTGAAGACTCTGTTATGCTCAGTAGAGCTAATGAGTAGAAGATCAAGACTCTAGTGTCACAAGACACTAGCCGTTATGCTCAGTAGAGCTGACGGAAAGGTCGAATAGCCCCCAATGCATCCCCCTATGTGAGGAAGACGCTGGGAGGCTGCCGAAATTCAAAATGATAGAGAACTTAAATAATTTAATACAAATGAACTCGAAGCTCAAAATTAAAATCTGAATTAAAATTACAGGTGTTCAAAGACTCTATTATGCTCAGTAGAGCTAACAGGTAAAAGACAATGGTCGTGTCATAGAAGACACGTTATGTCTCTAGAGGCGGCGGAAGGTCGAAGAGCCCCGATGCAGCTATCGAGGACAACGGGAGGTCAAATTTTAGATGATGAGATTTAAACAAGAATAAATAAAAGTATGAGCATAAATTAAACTTATTTGAAAATGATAAATTAAAGAATAAACCTACATATATGCTCTTTTATGCAAGTGTTTGAAGACTCACATGCCTAGAAAATGAAGATCATGATCGTAATAAGACACTAGTCGTTATGCTCGAGAAGATGAAGGTCGAATAATACCGTCATGTGGGGAAGATGTCGAGGATGCAAATTCAAAGCGAGAGAACTTAATTAATTTAATACAAAATGAACTAGAAGCTCAAAAATAAAATCTAAATGAAAATTATAGGTGTTTAGACTCATTATGCTTGTAGAGCTAAGTAGAAGACCATTGTAATATCACAAGACAGCTATGCTCAGAAGCGACAAAGGCCAAATAGACTCGATGAGCCCTACATGGGGACAAGGAGAGCAGAATTTTGATGATAGGAGAATTAAATAAGAACAAATAAAAGTGCTGATGAGCTTAAATTAAACTTGTTTGAGAATGATAAATTAAAGAATAAACCTAGATAAGCAAAAATTCTAGAAGTCTTATAATAAGAATGAGCTTTCAGGGAACTTGATGGATTGCCTACACAGAAAAATAAACATTGAACATATTAAACTAATAAAGCTTGAAAGCTCATCAATGAGCATAAAACATATTATTTATTGAACATTTAAGATTCATATTGAACAATGGGGTTGAGCTGTATACCACATTAAAATCGTTCAGAGCAAAAAGAATTTGAGTGAGACTTATGATGAGCCTACGAGCTTCTCAGCGATCACGAGCTAAGTTTAATTGAAACTTAAGGAACCAAATGAGTTGTGAACTAGATGCCAATAAATAAATATTAATCTAAATAATTGAACAAGATCTGGAATGTCAAATGCCACCGAATCTACAACACAAAATTAGAAGCATACAGAAGGCATTGGCTTAAATTCTAAATAGACTTCATATATATTAATTTTACATAAATTATGAAGCAATTATCACTTTCAAGTGCAAAACTTGTGATCATTTGAAAGAGGAGAATTCTTGTACAAAATATAAAATAATCTTCAATTCAATTTGATATTTCCAAATTAGTACAAGTATTCAAAATAACAATGTATCTTTGAATGCTTAAACTTAGTGTTGAGGATCTGTGGGTTGATTCCGGTTTGGTCTTGGGATTAATTAACAAAAAATCTAATAATTATATAATATTTTAATCTAATAAAATCTCTAAGAGGATAATTTTATTATATGACAATAGATCTAATCTCTATTATTAAGTTAATAAATTAGATAGGATCTAAAAAAAATAAACCAAGTGATCAATCGATGATGGTGTTTGAATATTTCAGAAGGTTTTCATAATAATAATAATAATAATCTATTCAAATTCTAATGTCAAATCATTATTAAATGATCAAATATTCAAACAAAAAATATAAATTAAATGAAATTAATTATTTAAATTTAAAGCGAAAATCCATCCACTCATCCACGACCGTTTGTCGAGGGTGAAAAATTAAGAAAACTTTTGCTCATAAAGAGACAATAAATCAAATACATAACTATTTTCACACTGAAATAATCTTAAGCCCATAAGAACGTGGCCCGTGTCCTCTATCCACGTAGTTTTTGTCATAAAATGACACCACATAAATGATGATTCTGTGAGCCCTTTTTAGGTGGTTTCTGATATGACACTAAATTATGATCACGACCGCAACCCATATGTTTTCTAATGGGTTTGCTCTTTTTGAGCTCTGAACTATATAATGTATTTTTATTGGGCAAAAAGCCATATGTTAGCTAAGGCTAGCTTGTATTTATCCCCTTAGACAAACTCCACCCCAAGTCTACAAGGACACCTTGGATGACATAACTCATGTGTTACTGACAAGGATCCTTCTATTAGGTTGGTTCGACTACCTCCTCTGACTAAGTAGACTAGGGATCGTGACAGCCCAGGATGATGGAACCATGGGATCTAGATCGGGCACATCATTGTTCCCCCAACCATCCACTTTAAGCTAAATATAATAAATTTCATAAACTTCAATTATAAAACTCCACATCTTTCTATATGCTACACTAAATTCGAAGTTCTCTCGATTGAGGGATAATTAACTATGGGTGCTTACGCCTATAGGAAACCAGAAACCAGATCTAAAGTCCTCAGTAAATCAGGGTGAAATCTCTGGGTAGTGTCTTATCTACTATTCCATGTGCCTTTTGAAAATTACATAGAAACTTAATCACTCTCTTCATCGAGAGGTCACGCAAATTTTTAGATTTCATCTACATTCCAGGGTATATGTTTCTCTTTCATTCTTTGGCTAGTGAATCAAAAGCTATAGTGAGTAAAATAAAAATTTTAATTTAAAATTAATTATCAATGAAATTAAATTTAAATCAATCATATTCTTATGACTAATCTGTTTGTTCTCTATCGATGGATCTTTGACAGTTCATCATGCACTAGGTTAGCCAATATTTGTCGCTAATACTACAATCAATCGGAGATGTTGGAACTACCATCCAAATTTGGGAGGACAACTAGAATGGCATTCTTGAGGTTCCTCGAAGAGAGCCTTTGTATTTGAAAGATTGGGTCATTTTGAGGCACCAATCATGAAAAGAATCGTCACGTGAAAGTATCAATCATACTTGTGAATGCGATCACTCTGCCAGTTGAACATTTCACATTAAGAAGGCATGATACTAAAGACTCCTCTTCTGGAGGAAAATTGAGCAGAAGGAAAAGGAGAAGAAATCTGAAGTCAGCTCGTGATTCTTCTGAATCACCATACAACCAGCCTTACAACTTGAGCGAGTATTTCTACCCCACAATAAATTTAAAAATTTTGAGATGGTAAAAAAAATAGCTCTACTAGTGATGTTAAGCGGTTGTTTTAGGAAGTACTTCAACCCTAGAGAAACAACATGAAACTTTATGCTCGAGCATGAGTCCTAAAGGTTGTTAAGAAAACATGTTTTATGAATAAAAGGTATCAAATGCCAATTATCAAAGAAGCCAGAAATGCTCCACTACAAAAGTTACCATCGGTGGTAGTAAGAACACAAAATCGTTCTAAACAAACCCTGCACGGAGAACATCAGACGTAACACATGAACCACATGTTTGGGAATTCGCTACCTAAAGATCCCGATATAAAAAATACAAATAATGAGGCCTAACCCTCAAGAAGAAGTAGAGACACAGAAGCTTGTTCATTTTGAAGCATGCTAACCTAGAGGCAATGGAAAAAGAGAAAGATGAACTGTGAGCTCAATAATTCTTAAATCCATGCAAGACTTGAAGCTAGAAGTGAGTGTTCCTACTCAAAATAAGTTTGAAAATTTGAAATGGGTGAAAAAGAACATCTCTACTGGTAATATCAAATAATCATTCTGGGGCAGCATCACCAAGCGATAACCCCACAAGGAAGGCATCCCGAGACTCTGTCCTCTAGAGTGCAAAGGGTGCTGAAAGTTGTCAAGGAGAAGAGTCTTATGAAAAAAAAGTATCCATGCCTGATTATCAGAGAAAATGATAAATCTTCATAAAAGAGGCTACTCTCAGTGGGTGATGCTCAAGACCGTTCTAAATAATTACTGCATGGTGAACATCTGGGCGTGACACACTGCAGCGTGTTGGGAATCCATCTTGAAAGGTCCAGAAAAGGAAAAAAATATGGGCAAGCCTCGAGAAGAAGTAATGACACAAAAGCTTCTTCATTTAGAAGCAAGTTAACCTAGAGACAACAGAGAAAGAGAAATGTTGAACTGCGTGCTCAAATGCCATTGTTCAAAATTGTGCATTTGTGGAACGAACGAGTGTTCTAACTCATAAGTTTGACAGCCTAAGATGGGTAAAATAAAACAACTCTCGGTCAAATTAAACCTTCTAGACCCTACGGCTCTCTAATAAGGAAACCAGCTATGTCTGCAGAGTGTATAGGGTCCTCGAGTTCTAAGAAGAAATGACTGATGAAAAGAAAATATGAAAGTCCTACCATCAGGGAGACTAGAGTTGCTCCTTAAAGGAAACCTCCTACAATCCCAATAGGATGTCAACCAATTCAAGTCCCGCACGATGAGGTGTGACACTTGGACCACATGTCTAAGAATCCACCGTCGAAAGGTCCCAACAAAAAGGTAAGCAAATTTGGGGGCCAAATCCTTGAAGTGAAACTGTATTAAAGAAGGACAACGACGTGACATCCTGACTGTACTCCTAGAAAATTCACTCTTTATGCACTGATATTTGGAGCTAATGCAATCTTTCCACTTGAAGTTAAACTACTTTCACTCTGAGTAGTCATATAACATGATCTTCCCAAGATGAGAATGTTTGTCTACGAATGAGAAAGCTTGATTCACTTAATGAAGTTATGCTCCAAGCTCAGTAAAATTTAGAAGTCTACCGAATGAGGATGTCCAAAGCATTCGATCATACAGTGCATCCTCAAACTTTTCAAGAAGGAGAAATGGTCCTGATATTGAGAATACCAATTATTCCTCATCGTCATTATATGTGTAAGTTTTGGTTGAAAATTATATTATAATAGAAGAATACATTTCCAAAATGAAGCAAAAATCCCCCTATCAGACTGGGGGCATTTTTAAATTTTACAATAAAATGTCAGGCTCTCCCTATGAAACATGGGGCCTTTCTATTCTATTTGAGTTGACATTGCGCATAAGGCCGAGATCCCCATATACGTATTCAAATTATATATTCAAATTTCACAAGTCTTAAAATCTTACCGACCAAAAAGAGAAAATTTTAAGTTTACAAACTGCAATAAATCAGGTTGGAAACACAACTTCCATCCATACATCAATTCTAGAGCTCGAGTGGGTGCATAAGGTCAGACTTAACATGCTCAAATATATGGTGAGTCGACATGTCGCTTATTCAATCATACAAAGGTCGTAGTAAGAGATCCCCATCTCTAGCAGATGATAAAATCTCCATCAATTGCTCAAGTCCAAGACTCAAGTGGGTGCATAAGGTACATGTGGCGGTGCACACTTAACATAAAGGTCACAGTAAGGGATCATCCTACTTCAGTAGTTTAAATACAAGAGCATCCAAAAACTCTCAAATCCTCCCAACTTATTGAGTTTAAGTGACCCAGACTAGGAGATCATCCCTAATGGTTGTAAGGTCATTTTTAAAAATCTAACAAAAAGATCCTCACTCGAGAAGGCACTAAGTCAAGTTTGGTATCAATATCAAATGAGAAATGTTAAATCCATTAACAAGTCTGTTAAAGCATAAATCAAAGACTGGAGGAGGTTCTTCAACAAGTCCACTAAAGCAGAAAGCAAAGGACCAAGAAAGTCATCATAATGTTCATACAAAGCCAGAGGCTAAACTAAGGGAGTCATGTCATCAATATGTCCGTTACGTGCAAAACATAGGACTGATGATTCTTCTCCATTGACCCAACCCAAGCTCTGAGGGCTAGGTCACCGGCAGACATTTTTCTATAAGCCCATGAAAGCAAAAAGCTAGGGCGGAAGGTAATGTTGTATCACCTGACAAGCCTCCAAGACAATTCAAGACTTTCCACCATCAAATCCGTCAAGGCACGAAGCCAAGATAGGAGAAAAATATAAATTTTAAATTTTGAATTGAATCTTCAAGAGTCCCTCAAAGCACAAAGCATAGGGCCGAAGACGTTCTCATCTCGCCAACAAGTCATCAACTCCATTAAGTCCACCCAAAGCACGAAGTCAGGACAAGAGAAATATATAAATTTCAAACTCTCAATAGGATGTCTTCAACAAGTCCGAAAGCACAAAGCATAGGACCAATGACATTCCAAATTCTCTCAATAGTTACTGTGAATCCCCTCTGTTAAATAGGGGGCATTTTTATATATTTATCTAAGTCGCCATCGTGCTTCAAGCTGAGATCCTCAGATAAATATACATTATGATCAGAAAAAATTATCTCTATTTATATTAAAGATGATCAAGCCCTATGATGTATTTTGAACTAAGTCTACGATCCTCCTATTAAACATGAAGTATTATTATATATTTATCTAAGTCGATATCTTGTTTTAAGAAGAGATCTTTAGATAGATACATATCTTGATTGAAAATACATCATTTCTATTCCGCATTAAAGATCAAGGCTAATATATCTTAGAACTAGTTTGCAATCCCATTGTTAGACAGTGAGCATCATTTTTGTGATGAAGGTTGTTCAACATTCTCCTGTGAAATAGGAGATCTTATATATATTCAGGTTGACATCGAGCTTTATGCCGAGATCCCTGAATATATCTATAATTGTTATTGTTAAAATTACAGACTCTTGCAATAGCAAAAAAGAATCTATTTCTGTGTATGAAAGATAGCTTTAAATATCAAAAGTTTGTCTCCCAAGATTCATCAAATTTCAAAGATCAAGTCAAAAGAACTCTCAATTTCGGAAGCTTCAATCAGCTAAGCTAGAAAAATATCAACCTCTACATATTCAAGTCTAGGACAGAGACGTGTTCTAAAAGTCGGACTCAACAAGCCCACAAATGGTTGAGTTGCTGATGCTCTCCTCACTCAACAAGCCGCAAGAAAAGGTCGTAGTGAAAGAGTCATCGTTACCAACTAAATCCAAGCCATCACAACTTAAGTCAAAAACTCGAGTAGGTTCTAAAGGTTGGACTCAACATGCCCTGTTGGCGGCGCTCTCCTCACTCAATAAGCTGAAAGAGCGGTGAAAGAGCCCCTTGATCATCCAATGATGATTTGTTAAATCTCAAACATCAAGCTTAGATTATAAGCAGTCTAAGAGATCTTCCACTTGATCGATGGACCAAGACAATGAGAAATTTTCAATTGAGCATCAAATCAATCTATATATTTCCTGCAATGTGATATTTCAATCTCTTTTCAAATGATATGATCAAACATAAAGCACAGATCAAAGCCAATTCCCTCATCAAGTCCGCAAAAGCAGAAAGCACAGCACCGAGGAAGCGATTCCATAGTTCATACAAAGGCAATGGCCGAACTAAAGGGATTTCATGATTATTCGATTCGTTAAAGTACATATTGCTGGACTGATAACTCAACATTGACCTAATATGAGTTGAAAGGCTAGGTCATCTGTATGCACCCTTCAATGAACTCGTCAAAGTAGGAAGCATAGGATTGAAGGCACGATTAAAGGATCTTGAAGCCTCAGAGCTCTCTCTTCTCTTTAGCTTGACCTCCCTCATGTGAAGAATGAGGGACTATTTATAGGTTAGAGGAATGACATTTCTGTAAATACATACAAAATTCAAACCACTCCATTGAACGACTCAAAATGATTCTCTTGATCATCTCATGTATTTTAAGTATTTGAATACTCAAATGAAGTCAAAATCAAGAGATCTTGGGCTTGTTAGATCCGTCTCGTCAAGACGATTTGATCATAAACACTCCATATTTAGAAACTATTTAGGGATTTAACTAATATCCCAAAGTTTCCAATGTTATTTTAAGTGCTTGATCTAGACTAATTTTGACTTAGGATCAGATTACTTTTGACATCAAGATTTATATTTCGACTAGTGAAATTTCTAGTGTCATATCAATAATAATTTTATAACCAGCTTTAAAAAATAACAACCGTTGAAAAAGATTTCAAATTCATTTTGGAGTAGTTTTTATGTTTTGCATCAGTTGCTGGTCTGTCACATCATTAATTCATTATTGCATAAAAAATTATATAAGTCATATATATTATATAAAAATAAATTTTAAAATTTTAAATTTATTCTAAGATTAATAATATATAAAAAGTGTTTACGTTATATTATGTTGGGATTATTTTTAAAATAGGCTTAGTGTTAATCTTAATTAGGCGTTTAGGCACAAAAAAATTTTATTTAGCAAAATAGGCCTAGTCGTCCAGTCAAGCGGACGGCGTGGCGTCTTCCGCGTGGCCGATCGTCGCTGACAACTCGACGTCGTCGTCAAGCGGACGGCCACGTACCGCGTGCGCCGATCGTCGTTGACGGACGGTGGCCTCCTATTATGGCAAAATCCCGTGAGCTCCCTCGATCTACTTTCCCTTTTTTCCTTCCCGTCATTGCTCATTGCTCCGTTCCGTCGCTCGGCGAGATCTCGACAAGCACCCGCCAAGAGCTCGTCGCCGCAAGGAGGTCGCCACGCTTATTGAACAACAAACAAACCGAGCGATTTTATTTCTCTTTTCCTCCCAAGCGTCGGCTACTCAGCTCCTCCGGTTCGGCCAGCGCCGCGCTTAGGAGGTCAGGCCAGGAGAGCTCCCATCCGTTGAGTCGCTTGGAAGCGGGATTTTCGTTCGTGCGCCGATTAAGGTAATTTTTTCTGCAACTTGTGATAGATCTAGCAAAATCTTTGAGTTATTTAGCTACATTTGTATTTCTTCCTGAATCACTTATCTTTTGTTTAAAAGATCCTAGAGTTGTGTAAAATTTGTGGAATTTGTGAATTGAAATCTAAGGATAGCAATTATTATTCATGTTTAGCTTGTATAGTTCATAAAGTTGTTCAATTTGTTTAGCTTCGAATTGGATCGGCTTTCATATAATGGAGATTGTAGTTCATGTGAGATTATAGTTCATGTGAGATGATATTTAAAGTTATGTTACTTTCACATTGGGATTAAAGTATTATTGATATATTTTAATTAATTATTTTCTAGAAAACAATTAAATTAATTTCAAAATGATTGTAATAATGACTAAATATTTTATCTAAGGATAGCAAGGAAAACATTATAGATATTTATACAAAATTTATTTTTTATATGATTTAGTCATTTTATATACCAATGTAATTAATATGTCATGAAAATTTTCCCAACGATTACTATTGGCTGGAAGTATCTATTACATTTATGAGTTATTTGGATCTCAAATAAATTTTATATATTTTATTTTTATAATAAAGATGATTTAATTATGGTAATTAAAGTATTAATTATGTAATTTTAATTTTATATTTTACCAACGAGATGTTAATTTGGTTCTTTGGAATTTTAGTTTTTACTTTTATGCTTTGATTTGAATTAGTTGTAGATTTTACCTTTGTAAGATGAATAGTAATGTATTTTACTAGGAACTATCAATAAATCTCTAGTTACTCCTATAGTAGGTTAATTTACTAGAAATATGATTTTGCAAAGTTTGGGATAACTTCTGATGCAATTGTATTATATCTTGAAATGTTTTTCTCTGAGCAGGGGAGGAAGAATTCTTGCTTATTGAAGTTGTTGTTAGTTGAATATGAGTTGAAGCTCATGCATAGTTCTTTATTATGATGGCGAAATGTTGTTGATAATTTCTTTCCAACCTACATTGGTGGAAAAATCGACCAATGTATATCCACGAAGGACTAACTTTGGGGTTTGAATCATGAGATCATTAAGGTTAGACCTGCGGCGTAGTGTTAATCTTATAGGTCGGTTTCTATTGGTCTTTATGCTACACATATTATTGGCGGCGAAGTATGTGATTCGGTCCTGTCTCGGCCGTGACTTTAGTAATTTATGTTGAAGTTGAGGAGTTGATTGTGAGGAAAGAGATATTATTGAGGAGCATCCGGAGCTTCAATTAGTGATGAATTCATCACACTTACATGCCTTTCGAGGAAGCATCGTGTGTGCAGTAATGTAGCCGTTACAGAGGCGTGTTCATGGTGGCGTAGGTGATGGGTATGAAACTATGTCTTATGCAACAAGTAATGATGATGATGAGGAAGCGATAGTGATCTGATGATGAATCTTTAAGAGGCAAATATCCATCCGGTGTTGGAGAGCTTATTAGGGGCCTACTCGGTTAGAACAAGCCAGAGAGAGTACTTGCTATCTAACAATGAGTATCTTCGTCATGCTCAAACAAGAATGGGATGAAGAGGAAACATTTGATGGGCCTTGAGAATCAACTTTTGTACATGAAAGTTGCATTCGGATGAAGCGCATGAAGGGATGTGCTTTATTGATAAAAGGCAGTTGTTGTTTGCGGTTCAGGGTTGGTCTATCATAAACAACGTCCAGTATGTAGTGTATGCCTCAAATAAATCCAAGTTAACCATATTGTGCACTGAATATGCGAACCAGGCTACACCTTGCAGGTGGCGCTTACATGCAAGTTCAAGTAAGAGATTAGGAGGTGCATGGAGAATTGGCAGCTTAAGTACACGACATATATGTAGTCATTCAGTTCTTAGTGCGGACACGAACAATGCACACATTTTATCGGTTATTTCATTCAACACGCCATTAGGCGTCATCGGATTTAAAGCGGGGAGATTATTGGCGTATTGAGTCCAAATTTAACATGCGTCATGAAAGCTTTGCATAGGCACTAAAGCTTATTTTGAAATTGGGAGGAATCTTATGATCGTTGGAGATATTCATACATTATATGCTCGGCAATGCCGGATCGGTCTATAGAAATTACGTCAGTCACACCGATTTTGTTATTACGGTCCTTGAGCCTTGATTCTGGTTGGCATTCGCGCCCGGTTTATGTCTGATGGGACTTTCCTCTAGGTAAGTCTGGGGGACTCTACTGCTTGCGGTGAATTGATGCCAACAACGGATTATTTCCACTTGCCTTTAGATGAATCGAGAAAGTATTGAGTCGTGGTGTTGGTTTATCTGACCTGGAGTTCTTGATCTCAAGAGGTGATTTGTGCATCATTTCGGCCCGGCATGCGGGGTTGGCTGCGAGGAGATGTTACCGTGGGTTGCTCGCTTTTACTAAGACATTGCGAAAACTTTAAAAAACCGTTAGACAACTTGGGATCGAGCGTTGAATTCATATGCCAAAAAATGTATGTGGCGGGTATCTCGATGATATCGCATTTTTAAAGGTGTATGGGATATCAAAACATCAAACCGAGGCCTACGATTGGCTCGTAGAAAGGGATGTACATCGGTGGTCTCCACGATGATGGATGCAGTATGGCACCATGACTACAAATCTGGTGAATGCTTACGGTGTACTTAAAAAGAACGCGTGGCCAATTCAGGCATTGGTCTCGCAATATATTATAACATAGTCGCTACATTTATGAACGCTGGACTTCGGCAACATCGAATCAGCGGGACTCCATGTTCTCTCCCGTCTTAAGGCAAATTTGCGGGGTAGTGAACACGAGGCAAGAGATTTCACGATCCGATCTGAATTAACAATAATGAGTACCAAGTTTTTGCTTCTAACAACGGATCATACAAGGTGGGCTGAGAACAATATGTCTCGATGTACATGCGGCGACCACAAGCTTATCACATGCCATGTCCTCCGTCATTTACGTGCTGGGGCGCGACATATAAACCCGCGTTCGTGCATTATCGGTCTACTACACCTTGGACTACTCTTGAAAACATCTGAGCGTTTCATGTCATCCACGATCGCGATGAGTGGCGAACACATCCTTGGGAACTTCCACGAATCGCCCACCAAATATCAAGAAGAAGTCGTCGACCACGTTCCTGCGATTGAAATACTATGGATGAAAATCCCACAGTAATCGAACTTGTAGTTTATGTAAAAATAGTGGTCATAATAGACAACCCCAAGAGTGGTGTGAGCTAATTGTGTATTATGGATAAATTGTTACGTCACTATATCTATGTATTCTAAGTTTTGACATTATAATTATGTAAATTTTTTGGTGGTTTAGCATGTCTTCTAGCGTTATGGAATCCATATTTGATTGTAATCTTATTAATAGTTACGCGTTTATACACATGTAACTTTGATCTTTTTTGGAACTAATAGTGCGTTGTAAGGACTTGTCTTTGGATCATCACTGCTATTAATTAATCAATAATCATTTGGTGGTTGCAATCTCAGTACTTCACAATAACTATTCTTTGTAAGAGAATGGATAAATGTATGCATTTCCATTTGATTGTCTTACAGAAGTGTTCTTATGTTCTTAAATTGTAGGTATACACAATCTGAATTTACCAATTGCGAGATTGAAATGCTGAAAAAATTTAGTATATTTTTACCATATTTAAATTATCATACAGGATAGCGGTGTCTGCATCTTTTAGTAATCTGTGCACGTGAATTTACATTTCTTTTCATTGAGTTGGATGCATAGATTTCCCTTGTATATAAGTCATATAAATGCTATCCTTTAACAGGTATGAGCTTTGGAAGCCATTCTAGATGGAGTGTGACATGAAGGAAGTTGCACGGGTTCAAGACTAAATCTCAAGTGCTGGAAAGTTGCTTGCAACAGATGTTTATTAGATTTAAGAGATTGCATATGATCTTCTGCATTATTCACCTGCTTTCTAATGTTGCTATGTGTACTGCTATTTCCTAATAATATATGTTGTTTCATTTGATATGAGTAGACTCTCATTTCTATTGAGGAGTTCAGAAATTGTGTTTGTGTGTGCTCAGAAATTCTGAATTGTTAACTTATCCAGCGAGGTCCCTTTAAACCGTTCGGCTGCATACGAGCGGAAATCTGCTGTCGAGCGGTGGGCGTGTTCGACCAACAGGAGAGTTGTAGAGAAATCCGTTCCGGTTCCGACGATATGAATCTCGTTCTATTCCGGCTTTGTTTCATACCGGTACGCGGGATTTACGCCGGCTGCGTCACAGTTCCTGCACAGCGCAGCAGATAATGCACGGACGCGGGAAATCTGCTGCGCGTCGGGCCAGAGTCGGCGCGTTCGACCAGCATGAGAGTCGTAGAGAAATCCGTTCCGGTTCCGACGATATAAATTTCGCTCCATTCCGACACCGTTTGGGAGAAGTATGCTGAATTTTAGCCGGCTGCGTCACAGTTTCTGCGGTGTGGCCGGCAAAATTCAGCGATATGGCAAAACTCGAACTATCTTCATGAACGACTCGGCAACTTTCCGCATCGTCATATCGCGTCGGCAATGAGCAAACAGCATTCTCAACTTCTCTATGACATTCCTCTTTGAAACGCTTTTTATGTAGTCTTCAAAGGTTATGAAGTCATGTGCATCTGCTCATCATGGTCTTTTTATGTACATACACTCTAGTTTATGCTGTAGTTTTGAGATAGCTTTGATTTTCAGTCTTTTTTTGTACATATAGTCTTTCTACATGTTGATGCAAGCTGTTTGGTCTCAATGTTCCATTGTAGCAACTGTTTCATTGTAGCAGTCTTATTCATCTCTTCCGATGTTTCTCATAATTGTTGGTTATGTATTTAGCTATATGTAATTAGTTATACGTGTAATTTGGAAACATGAAGTTCTCGGTGATGCATGTGTATGAAAGAATTAGTAGATTGATGTTAGTTGCTGTGTAAAATTGGTAGTAAAACATCAGTGACATAATTGATATACATATTTGGTTTGGCATATGCTATGGGTGATGCATATTTATTACAGTTTATAATTTCAAAAACGTCGCTCTATGCCATATAGTTTGAATTTAATTGATTTGACGGTGCTATAGGTAGGATGTCTGTCGAAGAAGGTGCTCGCCCCGGGAAGCGAGCGTCGAGAACTGCGGTGGACTCTGAACTGCGCCGGAGTCCACCCGGTATAGCGACGCACGTGGTGACGCGAGCGGACATCGACTGGTAAGATTTTGTAAGAATCGTGTGTATTGATTTTTCTTATATTTTTCTATTCTTGAACTATAATCTCATCTTGTGCGGGTTTACATTACGGATATGGCATCACGTGCTTATGTTCAAAGAGTGGCGGTGGTCCCAATTCATGACGCATTCAGGCGGTTGGATTGGATTGTGTCCGCAGATGCGGTACATTGCATAGATCACCACCCGGCGGCGTGGAGCGGTGGTCTTCTCGGACCAACTCATTCCATTTGCCCATTGGCGAGATGGCTCTGCTGCGGGATGTTGCCATGATCCTCGGTATTGAGATAGGCGGCGCTTTATTGGACGAATGTTGTTGGTGAGGCGGGGCGGTGGGCATCGTGGCGGATTCGTGATGAGTTGATAGGAGCACATCGAGCGCTGCTTGTCTATCGCGATCCGATCCGGCGACATCACATCGAGTTGAATGGCGGCGCCGCGCCTGAGACTGTTTGCCATTACGGTGGTTGCGCTGGACGTATTACAGAGATTCTTACTTAGATATGCCTGAGCATCAGTTTAGCATGCATCTCAGAGCTTACATTCTTTTTGCGATTGGCTGCTTCCTTATGCGGACACGCCGTGTTGGAGATTCACTGATGTCTCTTGGAGGATCTTGACGCGTTGAGAGAGTTCTCATTAGGAGCGTGGTGCTCATTTATCTGAGGAGCTCCATGAGGCAAGCGAAGCCGCGAATATGGCGGTTGCTTACGATTCTTTGCGTGGGTGTGGGTGAGCATGTTCATGTTGGCGGACCGGCGTTACATATTCCATACCCGAGACATAGATGGGCTCGGTGTGGGTTGTGGAATGAAGGGTTTGTCAGAGAGGTGGCCTTGACCATATTAGAGTTTATCGAGGCAATTTGGATGGCCTACTGAGTCGGTATGTTTTTTGTATGTGCATAATTTGTGACAACTTTTGTATGTAAATAGCAACCCAATATTCATCTAAAACAACACGGTGATATAGGAGCCATCTGACTCGATCCAGTGCGTGTCATGAATATATATGCTTGCATGGGGATGACATATGGTTGGCTAGAGTACCTCGATTAGTTGGAAAGCGAGTTGAGTGGCACTGATGGGTCTTCAGAGGTTTGGCCTTCCACTACGGCGAGGTTGCAGGTAGAGTCTTCTTTAGATGCGAGTGGATGGTCGAGGAAAGCGACATGGGCGGGTCATTTACCACCGGACATATATTGCCGGTGGGAGAAAGCGAGTCGGTTGTGGTGGTAGACTACCCCAGTGAGTGCGACCATTAATCGATACATGAGATGGTATCGGTCTTGGGCTACATTGTATATCTTTGAAAGGCTACCCCAGTACGTATTACCCTCGAGCTCCTGGAGATCGACTCATGGTAAGCCAGCATTTCTTAACTGTGATAATCCTTTTTTTTAATTACATCATATCTGCGATGCATCGATGCGTGAGCACATATTGAATCTTGAGGATATATTGAGCGCTATTTTGGGAGGCGGATGACCGCGAGATGCGGCAATCAATCAGCAGTATGAGGGTTGTGCGAGACTTGCACAAACATGTATATTTCGATAACGCGGGGACACTAGCATTCCGGTACCGGTCGCGATTGAGATGGGCTTGCGTTGGATATTGGTCCATCATCTCCACCAGTGGTCGGACCATCTATACATTTACGACCATCCGCGTATTGCAGGGATCTATGTGGCCGCAGATGCACCAGCGGCAACCAGTTCCTCTACGTATGGGCCTCCCTCATTCCATATGACGTATGGGCGTCATGATTTTCATGGCAACCATCGAACAAGGCGAGCAGGAGGACCGGCGGTAGGAGCATCGGCCGAGACCGACCCACGGCGACCACGCCCATTATACACCCGGTGATCGCGATACCGCGCTCGTAGGCATCATCGGAGATAGTGG
>CM038216.1:1820255-1960182 GCA_021442155.1 Cymbidium sinense
TTTCTTTAGTTGATTTATTATTATAAGAAATGAAATCTCATAATTTCCTTTGATTAATTTCTTATTTTTGCATTTTTGATCCTTCTACATTTTACTACAAGGTCTTTGAAATTACTTCAAAAGTAAATTTCAAGACTCTATATATAGTTACACGATTGTTCTTCACATCATATTGAAGTTTCTTTTATTTTTATTTTTATTTTTTTACAAGATTTTCAATATAACCCTCTACCTAATTGAAAGTGGGATTATAAGAAATCTTGATCATGACATTTTTTGCTAAATTGCTCCAATATGTTGAGGCTGAATGATATGACTCTATAATAGAACATTCTTATAAGGATTCTGAATGTCATATCATATGCTTTCAATTCTTTTTTTTTATAATTGTCTTGATTTGACAATTTTTAGATAAGTTATCCTTAAGAAGGATAATCTTATGCATAAAAATCTTTAGATTTGAAAATGAAATATGGGTATTATGAACCCATTTTCAAGGTAAAGATTCTACCCTAGTCCCAAGATGTGGGTCATATAATGATGTTAGCTAACTAAGAAGAATATTTTCTTCTTATGTAGAACCATCATTTTCTAGCTTTAATTTTAGCAAAATTTTGCTTTTTTTTTTGATCACCATGAAGGGACTTAATTTATTGAAATGTCATCAAGCTTAAGTTTATGGACCGCTACATCTGGAGATCATTTCAATTTTATTTCCATATAAAGTAGTCTTTAAACCTAAAAGATAGCTTGATCAAATCATCAATAGCTAACTCATTAAAGAGTTAGATCATTGATATCATCTTGTCAATTATGGAATTGGATTTTTCTTCAAATTCCAAGGGTGCATTCCGAACTTGAAGATTATATAAATCTCCAGACACATCTAAACAACATTGATGTAATGTGCTAGAGTGCCTTTTGAAAAGAATGTTAGGACCCAAACTACTTAAGCTTTTTAACTTGGAATGGCTCTATAATTCCATAACATTTCTTGTTTATGGTTATAGACCACTTGCAATAGAATCAGAGTATACTCAATGAGACCTTTGCCATATAAAGGATATGGACCTCTAGAAAAGAAGATCCACTATCTTTTCTTTTAACCTGCCAAGCAAGCTCACCCAATCATGGCAAAGGATAAAATGACAAAGTATGAGATATCTGCTTAATTTTGTTCAACTAGGGATAATTTTTGACTTCTAACCCTACCACTTCATTTTGATGTGGAGAAGTTTGAAGTTAAAATATCCATTTACATTGGGTTTCTTTTACTTCATTTAAAATCATAATACACTCAATAGAATTTTGCCATTCAAAAGATATGTTTTCTTGAAAAAGAAGATCCACTATCTTTTTATTTAACCTGCCTAGCGAGCTCACCCAATCATGGCAAAGGCTAAAATGACAAAGCATGAGATATCTGATTAATTTTTATTTAGCTTAAGGATAATTTTTGACTTCTAACTTTACCACTTCATTTGGATGTGGAGAAGTTTAAATTCAAAAATATCTACATGCTTAGATATTCTAAACTTCATCCTTTTGCTCTTGGATATAGTCCTTCCATTCCTTTTCTTTTTTTTTTTTGTAATATTCTGATTTCATTTTTTCATGAAAGGTTACATTTGGTAATTTTCCTAGTTACAAGTTTCACTAAGAAGATAAATGTATTTGACTCATTTCTTTTATGAAATGACTCTACTAAATGATTTGCTAGGAATTTTGATGTATTTGATCTTTTGTCCAAATACAATATTTTATTTATTGGGTTTTTTTTTTGATATGATTCAAGTCTGTGCTTGATTGATCATATATTTTGATCCAACATTTTTATTTCTTTTTCATCTTTTCATGGGACAACAAATCTAGTAAAGTCATTTAAGATTGATAAGAATGACTTTCTAAAGATGTTACACTTGTTGAATTCAAAATTATTTAGTGGAGTCATTTAAGATTAGAATAATGACTTCCTTGAAAACTTTACACTTTTGAAATCAAAATTTTCTATTGGAATCAAATATTTAGCGAGGTCATTTAGGAGTAGTTGAATGATATTCTTAAAGACTCAACACTTTAGGATGAATATGAACATCCTTCAATAATCAATATGTTTTTTTTATTCCTTTTTATTCTCTTTTTTTTTTCTGGATAGGACCATCCAAGAGCATTTAAAGATGTTTCATGAATTTCTAAGTTGCACTTTTTCATGTTTGAATTTTGGTTTCAACCAACAATGTGATTGAAATCAAGTTCTTTTTCTAAGTTGAGATTTTAAGATTGAATTTTCATGAAGATGAAAACTACTTTCTTTATTTGACTGAATTTATATGGCATCAACTTATCAAAGCTTGATTAGAATTGAGCCTATATAAATTCATTCTTATGTTTATATTTGATGTTGACTGATGCACCCGGATCAACATATATTTTGGAGATTTTCTTCTTTTAAATTTTCCACATTGACTAAGATGCTAATAAGTTCTTAGTAATCTATAAGTTCTTAGTAGTCTATCTTCATCATAGAAGATAACCCTAGAACTTCTTTATGGTGGAATGCCACATCAGGAAGTTGCTTATAGTTAAGTAAAAAAATTATGATTAATGCCTTGCTTTACTTTTTTCTTTCTTCATCATTTTTTAATTTCATATTTTATTTTATATTATAACAGAGAATTATGATGCTTGATTTTGCAAGCAACTTCTCTAATATAGGCAAAACATCATATTTTGAAGATGATTTATTTTCCATTTCTTTTCAATGTCATTTGAGGTGATATGACTCTACCATTTTGAATTTTAATTCAAGAATTTCCCTTTTTATATGAAGGGAAGGTAGGTCTAACTCTATCCTCAATAGATCAAAAGACCTCATGATCTATTCATTTATAAGATCATCATTTAAAAGAGGACCCTCTAGGGTAGATGATGTGCTATTAGAAAGTTAGATTTTGACTTGCATTCTTTTATAGCACATATAAGATTAAAGGTAATCTCAACTTGCAATGGACTCTTTGACCACCATAATTAATATTAAGATAATGTCAAATAGGTCATAAGACATTGCAAAGGATTCTCCTTAGATTCATTTTGTATTGAAAGCATATAATACCTTAGTCTTCAAAATTATGGCATTTTTCATTCATTTGGACACACAAAGTCTTAAGTGATTTATCTATCAACTTCCCAGAGATAAGGATTTCATACTTTCACTCTAAGCGATAGATATATCACCCTTAGGACCCAATCCTAAGGTCACGATTTCTTTAGAAGGATTAATTCTTTATTTATTTTCTTTTCTTAATTTAGCCTTAAAATTAATTAAAGCTAATCATGGAATATCATTTCATTCAATGGGAGAAAACTCCCATTAAGAAAGTTGATTTAAATTTCATTCATTTCAACTTTATCAAGAGAATCATAATTCTCTTTTGTTACTCTCTCTTTTCTTCTATTGATTTGAAGCAAAAGTGAATCTTGTCACTTTATTTTTTGTTTATATCATGTCATCTTCCTCTTTTGACTCTCTCCCAAACTCTTAAGAATTTAAGATTTTGGAAAGGTCTAAAAGAAAGTTACCTCCAAGTCACTCCTTCGAATTGGCCAATCAACTTGAGTAGTTGGTTTTTCCAATATTCTAGTGGACTTATGGAAATTAAGATTAAAGCTAATTTGCATTCATGTATAATTTTCTTCTATATAAATAGGAGATTTTCATTGAGTTCCTTAATCAACCTCTGCCTAAAGTCATTAAGGCATTCTTTTTTTAGGATGATTTTTTTTATTCTTCATTTCTAAATGCAATTCAAACTTCAATCATGGTGGGAAAGGGGCAACAGGCACAACTATGCCTCCTTTTGATTTAAGTTTTTCTCAAGATTTGAAGGAACTCCTTTATCTCAATTTATATTTTTAGGTGTTTTAACACCTTTTGAATGCAATAGAACAAAGAGTGTTCATTCAAGGACCCTGTCCTGATTCTCTTTAGCTTTAGTACAAAGCCAAAGTAAGATCAAGGATAAGTTTAATTTTGAGACTTTATTTTTGAAGATTTGCTTTTCAAATCTTGAAGTACTTTTCATACTTTTTTAAATTTGATATCTGTTTTCCATATCAGAATGGTTTCAAATCCATCTTGACCAGATTTTGGTCATAATAGAAATGACTTGATTTTTATTTATTTCTCTCACCTCTCATTTTATTTTGGGATTTGGTTCTAGGACCCAATCGTTTAACTATGACAAACGAAGAGTTCTAGAACCTCTATTCAAGATGTTGGATAGGCTCAACCAAGAATGAAATGGAGAGGTATCCAATGGAAAGAAAAGCAATCTTGACCGGTGAGTGGCTCTAGTACACTACCGATATATAGAAATAACCACCTATTTCTAAAGATGGAGAGAGGAACCAGTCCCCAGCGGAGTCGCCAGAAAAATATGTTGGTTTTCTTTTTCTCTCTAAATAGAGAAAAGAAATGACACCACATGGAGTTTAAGAATATTTTATTTAGATGATCAAATACAACATTAAGGAATAAAATATTATCTCAAAAGATAAATATGCTTTCCTGTAATAGATTAAATCATTTCAATAAAAGACTCCTAAGGCTAATGGGTCTTTCGTGTACCAAAGTATTTTCTCCTAAACTACATAGAAAAGTAGAACATGGTCAATTTTATCCTGGGATCCTAGTTCCCTATAAAGGTAAGCCTCTATAGTTAATTACATCTAGGAAGGGTCTCTTCCTAAGAATACCCTCGATTAAAGAAATAAGTGGTTATTCCTAAAGACTACTAAGGTAGCTTTCAAAGAATTGATTTTTGGAAATTCAATTGGGAGAGGTCCAAATTGGAGAGAGTTATTTTTAAGAGTCAAAAGGAAAAGAGTAGGAAATACTATTGATCTTGGGATGACAGTAGACATTTCATCTATCTACTATAAATTTGGGATTTAATTTTAAATTTTAAGTTGTCATTTTCTTAGAAATTTAGGACTTAGATTCTAGCAGCATAAGACTGGAGAAATGCCTAGAGTTGAAGACTTATTCCTAAAAGGATGCTTCAGAAGCTAGTCTACAGGTGCTTCTAACACATGTCAGATGCTCGACCTAGTTTTATTCTTGGGAATCATTGGTCGTTCTCTTCACTTGAAGGAACTAACCTATCGACTTTTTTGGAGAAGGGCGTCACCCACCTAATCACATTTTAAAATCATGAGGCTAAGTCATATGAATGCAAGATGGTCAGTTTAGGAAAGAAATCTATGAACTTAGACTCCCTAACCCTAAGATTATGTAGGGTATGAATATGTACTTAAATAATGCATATTTTTCAAAATTTTCAATTTTGACTCAAGGTTCATTTTAGGCCATAGGAATGCAATTTATGCCTAATGCATGTAATTAGAAAATGATTATGGGCCAAATCAGAATAAAAGAAGGTGTACTTCCATCATAGGCTCTCAAAGGTCAAGCCTAGGTAAAGATGGAATTCCTTCATTAATCAAGAATGAAATAATATAATTATGCATGACATCCAGTTAATTTTATCTTATTTTAATACTAGGCTTTTATGTGAATATTATGAGTTGTATTTATTTTTATGTTTCAGTTGATTTAGTTGGGTAGAAAATTTAGTTTATCCTATGATCCTACGTCCAGGCATACATCACAGCACAAACATAGCACATAAAAAAACCTAAGAAAAGCATGTTGTATCTATTGTGCACCCAAAATAAATCAAGCCAAATCAAATTATATAAGAGAAAGGCCAATCTGGGATCTTCTGTAAACCCGGAGAGAAAATTGGTAGTTCTACACTTATACAACCCTACTAGAACTACAAGTTTAGATATATGGGTCTTTTTCGTGAAAGTCTCCTTCTTTGGGACATCCATCGCTCCATAGGGGACCACACACCATCTCCGGTTGGGTCTCTGCTAATCCTAGACCCCATAGATCCTAACCTAATTCTAAGCTCAAATTTATATTTAAAATTTAAAGAAAATCCTAAACGCAAAAGATGTTAGGAAATACACACACCAAGCTTTATATTTACAAACATATGGGCTTAGCAGCATTGGTTGTTTGCCAAGCACGTTATGGACTATGTTAAGGGATTTTAGCAAAAACATCAATTTTATGATTTATTTATTACAGTGATCCCTTTAACAGTCCCTTGAAAATAGTGTCAAATCTAGAAGAACCATCCAATTTAACAAACAAACAAGCTTAAGCATCCGATCTAAAGCAATACACCAGACATGTGAAGCACTATCATAGGAGATTAAAAGAAAATCACGATGATCTAACCTAGATCTAGGATCCGTGACCTAATCTAGTGTGTGTGGAGTTTGTGTGGTGAGTCTTTACTAGGCCTTTAAGTTTAAGTTTTGATTTTTGAAATTTTAACACGTTTAAATTTTACCATTGGTTGGTTTCAATTCAAATGGTTTAGTGATTTAAATTTTTATTTTTATGTTCATTTTATTTGGTTAAAGTTGTATAGGTTTTTAAGAATGAGGAATAGAATGAATTTCATTTCTAGGTGAAACTCACTTTATTCCGCATCCTAAATCCTAATGTGGTTTCCAAAAATCTAACTAAAATCCTAAAGTACTTTAATTAATCCTTTTGATTTTATTTATATTTGGGTTTGATTTATGTTATTTCATTTATTTGAATTGCTTTATTTGATTTAATTTATTTGATTTAATTTGTTTATTTTATTTCATTTTAAATTAAGTTATATAGATTTAATTTAATTTAGCTTATGTTATTTTAAGGAGTTTGATTTAAGTTTGATTTCAAATCTTGGAGTTATATAAGTTTCAAGTCCATTGATATAAATTAATATCTTAAGGTTGTTCATTGATTATTCTTAACCTAAAATAGTTAGGTTAATTACTTAATCTGATTTGATTAATCTAAGTTTTAATTCTATTATTTTAAATTCATTAAGGATAAATGGTTTTATTAAATTTAACTTAATGTTATTTGATTATATTTAAATTTCATAAAGCATTGATTTTCTTATAATTTTGTTATTTGATTAGATTCCTTGACTTAGAGAGTTTTAATAAATTATCTTAATTATTTTTATATTTATTTCCAATTATTTCAATTTAGTTATTAATTTAATGAATTAATGATTTTTTTAATTATTATTTCATTCATATTGACCTAGAGAATTTGTAAAATCAAGAATTCCAAATTTATAAACTAATTGGGTTTGAGATAATTATGGCAAGTGGGGTATGCCTATTTTATGTTCCTAAAGTTTCAGCTTAATTAAATATGTAATTTGGGTTTAATTGTAGTTTTAATTATTTCATTAAAACCTAAATTAAGATTAATTTATTAAGATTAATTAATATAAGATTTTATTTTTAATTTATTATTCACTAAAATATCTTTCCAATGAAGGTTTATTTATAATTTTTGGTTAACTGATTAATTTATTATGATTTAATTAAATTCAAGTGATTTAATTGAATTATTTAATTCTTTTAATTATCAAATTAAGTTAATTAAGTTCATATTAGGTTTATATTAGTTTAATTAAGTTCAATTATTATTCTAATGTTCATTATTTTGATTTAAGATTATTAAATTAAAATTTTATAATTATTTTATTAAAGAGTAATTAATTTAATTTAAGGTTAACTCACATAAAATTTTAATTTCATTTTATTTCAGAGAATTAAATACCCAAAAATTTACCTAAGGTATGTTTTAATCTTAATTTCATTTTCCCAAAGTTTCAATTTAATTGGATTATTAATTTAATAGTAATTAAGGTTTAATTTGTTTGAATTAAACCTAAATTAAGGAAAACTCACCTAATAAAAATTAGAGGTTTTAATTTCAGTGGATTCCTCTCATCAAGACAAATCCATAGAGCTTTTATTTATATTTTTATGATTTTTTTTTTATTTGTTATGATGTTTTGAAATTTTATGAATTTTTTTAAAATTAATTAAATCGGTCGTTAAGATGAATGGGTCGATGATCTGGTTTGATCAAAGCGTAATTTGGCATTGATCGGCGGACAATCCGAGATCTCATCGCATTGGATGGATGACCCTATCATTCCTTCCTTGATTTAATTGTCAGAATCCTAGATGGACCATGTCTCTTTTAAAGAAATGGACAGTCGATTTAGTCTCCGATCTCTGCGGGGAGGATGTCCAACTTATTTTCTAATAACTTTTGATCTACAACTAAATTGGATGATTTAAAGTGCTACATGATCGTTGAAAGATCCTCTTTCAATCCATATGGCTTGATCTCACTGGAGAACAACCCTTGTATGGAAATGATCAAGGCCAAAAGCTTTAAATAAAAAGATGGGTTGCTAATGGCATACCTCGATTTAGGGAGCTTTAGACATTGAAATCAATTCACTAGCTTTGTTTCATCAAGGGAAAGTCCTGCTCCAGAAGAATTGAGCTAATTCCTTGTGGGTTGATCTCTTGCCCAAGCTTTTGATTGAATTTTTGATTTTGGTGTTCCCAATGGTTGAGAGCACTTGGAGGGTAGAGGGGATTTCGTTTGGCTTTGATTTTTGATGTGGGATGGTGTGTGAGAGCTTTTCTTGCCTTAAGAGGGTGTGTATATCCTTGTTTCCACATGGCCAAAACTTTTATGTTCTCTCCTCTTTTTTTTTCTTATCCTCTCTCCTTGGTTGGCTTTTCTATGCTTGATTACCCGCCTTCACTTGAAGGCAACCATCTTGTATTAGAAGGTAGTATGGGATGAGGATAGGAAAAAGTGGAAGAAGGAAATTGGCATTTTTCTTTCTTCCCATTTTCCATTTTTTTTAATTCTCTTTTTTTATTTATTTTGTTTTTATTATTTCTATGCAATATGACATTATCATCTTAGTTTGAATTAAAGTATGCTATGCTCAAATTAATCTCAAAATAGATTTGAGATTAGATTTAATTGCATTTGACTTTTCTTAGGGATTTGAGATTAACTTTTTCCTTTTGAATTTGTTTAGTTTATTTTTTTTAATACCATAATGTAATTTGATGATCAATTGCATTATGATTTAATTAAGCCATTTAATTTGATTTTAAATTTAATTTCATTTTAATTCATTTAGTTTAAAGTGGGTTAGGTATTATTTCAAATGAGTTCAAGTGATCAATTTAAATTTAAATGAAATGGGTTTTCTTTTATTCATTTCAATTTAATTTATTTGAGTTAATCCAAATTGAAAATTTAGATTACTTCTACCTATATCAAATAGGTTAGAATAAACTCAAAAATATTTTCTAGGACACTAGGTGAGATGTCCTAAACATTGAATTAAGAAAATCCTATTTGAGATTAGGATCTCTCAAATGCCAAATTAACCTCATCCAAAAATGAAGTCAACAGTACTCTCCTGAGAGTACAGATTATTTCCTTTTTTTTTCAATTTTTCTGGCCAGCTTGGGAAAAATGTGTTTACCACAAATCATTTGGAGCAATTTGGAGGCTGTTGGGTTACTTTTTTGAGTTATTTTGCATCTGTACTCTCTGTACTCTCATAAGAGTACAAACAAATTTCATAATTTTTTTCACTTTTCTTAACCTATTTGGAAAGGAAATATTTGCTATATTCAATTATAGGTTGATTGGAGCCTTAATATTAACTTTTTTGAGCTATTTTTTAGTTGTACTCTCTATACTCTTCTAAGAGTACATATTATTTCCTTATTTTTTTCAATTTTTCTGGCCAGCTTAGGAAGAATGTGTTTACAACAAACCATTTGGAGCAATTTGGAGGCTGTTGGGTTACTTTTTTGAGTTATTTTACATATGTACTATCTGTACTCTCATAAGAGTACATACCAATTTCATAATTTTTTCCACTTTTGTTAGCTTGTTTGGAAAGAAAATATTTACTATATTCAATTACAGGTTTATTGGAGCCTTAATATTAACTTTTTTGAGCTATTTTTCAGTTATACTCTCTATACTCTCCTGAGAATACATATTATTTCCTTTTTTTTTTCAATTTTTCTGGTCAGCTTGGGAAGAATGTGTTTACTACAAATCATTTGGAGCAATTTGGAGGCTGTTGGGTTGCCTTTTTGAGCTATTTTATCTGTATACTCTCTGTACTCTTATAAAAGTACAGACCAATTTCACAATTTTTCCAGTTTTGTTATCATGTTTGGAAAGGATATATTTACTATATTCAATTGTAGGTTGATTGGAGCCTTAATATTAACTTTTTTTTAGTTATTTTTCAGTTGTACTCTCTATACTCTCCTGAGAGTACATATTATTTCCTTATTTTTTTTCAATTTTTCTAGCCAGCTTGGGAAGATTGTGTTTACTACAAACCATTTGGAGCAATTTAGAGGCTATTGGGTTACTTTTTGAGTTTGATTTTGTACTCTCATAAGAGTACAGACCAATTTCATAATTTTTTCTACTTTTGTTAGCCTGTTTGGAAAGAAAATATTTACTATATTCAATTATAGGTTGATTGGAGCCTTAATATTAACTTTTTCGAGCTATTTTTCAGTTGTACTCTCTATACTCTCCCGAGAGTACAGATTATTTTATTTTTTTTAAATTTTTCTGGTCAGCTTGGGAAGAATGTGTTTACTACAAATCATTTGGAGCAATTTGGAGGTTATCAGGTTATTTTTTTAAGATATTTTATATTCAGACTGTACTCTCATAAGAGTACGCACTATTCACAATTTTTTCCACTTTTGTGTTTGGAAAGAAAATATTTACTATATCTAATTACAGGTTGATTGGAGCCTTAATATTAACTTTTTTGAGCTATTTTTCAATTATACTCTCTATACTCTCATGAGAGTATAGATTATTTTCTTATTTTTTTCAATTTTTATGGCCAACTTGGGAAGAATGTGTTTACTATAAACTATTTGGAGCAATTTGGAGATTGTTGGGTTACTTTTTTGAGCTGTTTGCATCTGTACTCTCTATACTCTCATAAGAGTACAGACCAATTTCACATTTTTTTTCACTTTTGTTAACCTATTTGGAAAGAAAATATTTACTATATTCAATTACAATTGATTGGAGCCTTAATATTAACTTTTTCTAGCTATTTTTTAGTTGTACTCTCTGTACTCTCCTGAGAATATAAATTATTTCCTTATTTTTTTTCAATTTTGCTGGCCAACTTGGGAAGAATGTGTTTACTACAAACCATTTGGAGCAATTTAGAGGTTGTTGGGTTGCTTTTTTGAGCTATTTTGCATCTATACTCTCTGTATTCTCATAAGAGTACAGACCAATTTCATAATTTTTTCTGCTTTTGTTAGACTGATTGGAAAGGAAATATTTTCTATATTCAATTACAGGTTGATTGGAGCCTTAATATTAATGTGTTATTTTTCAATTGTACTCTCTGTACTCTCTTGAGAGTACAGATTATTTCCTTATTTTTTTCAATTTTTCTGGCCAGCTTGGGAAGAATGTGTTTACTACAAACCATTTGGAGCAATTTGGAGGCTGTTGGGTTACTTTTTTGAGTTATTTTACATCTGTACTCTATACTCATAAGAATACATATCAATTTCATAATTTTTTCCACTTTTGTTAGTCTGTTTGGAAAGGAAATATTTACTATATTCAATTACAGGTTGAGTGGAGCTTTAATATTAACTTTTTTGAGTTATTTTTACTCTCAGACGAGTAAGATTATTTATTTTTTTTCACTTATTCTCGCCTGCTTGGGAAGAATGTGTTAACTACAAACCATGTGGAGCAATTTGGAGGGGTTTTTTTGAGTCAGATTTGTACTCAGACTCATGAGCACAAACCAATTTCATAATTTTTCATATTAGAGAATATGTTTTTTTACATTCCTTAAGTTGTTTGGAGCATGAATTTTAGCTTTTTTAATCTAAAAATTCTTGAAATCATTTCAAATAAAATTTGGAAAGTGAATTAATCAAAAAAATAATGACATTAAGCTCAGAATTTAAATTTTTTAAAAAATATTATTTCGATAAATTAAGATAAAAGGTTTATTAACTTTAATTTATTACAAAATGTGCTTAATAATTTTGAATAAATAATATGCACAGAATAAAAATTTATTTAAAAAAACTCATTATGGAATGTTAGACAACCATTCGATTAACTTTAATTTACTTGAATTGCTCTAATTTTATGGCTTAGTGCATGATAGGGATTACTTTCATTTTTTATTTCTTGTTAGACATTTTTATGTAATAAGTTTTAAAAAACATTTTATGTTTCTATTTTTAAAAATAAAAAATATTATTTATAGAAATATTCAAAATAATTTTTACATATTTTGAATTGTTTTGAAATAATTATCATTATCGAATAAATTTTATTTTAAATGAAAATATAAATAAAAGTAAAATATAGAAAATTAAAAATAAAAATTATTCGAAATAGCTTTTCTTGCCTATAACGAGTATTTAGTGATCTTAATAGCTTTTTTAATCTTTGGGTTAGTTTTAGTTTTCTTAAATTATATATTTTGCATAATTATCTGCTTTGATAAGCTATTTTCAGAGTATGAGGATGTCAGTTCAATCATAATGCAAGATTGACACAGTTCGAATATTGCTAACTCAAATTGAACCTATTTATTAAATCATTAGAACAACTCAAGTAGAATTTGAGAATCAACCACATCAAGAGATACATGATTTCTATTATTTTTTTTAATTTTGCACATCTGATTGATCATTGTAG
Organism: Cymbidium sinense; assembly: GCA_021442155.1. Classification (NCBI taxonomy): domain Eukaryota; kingdom Viridiplantae; phylum Streptophyta; class Magnoliopsida; order Asparagales; family Orchidaceae; genus Cymbidium; species Cymbidium sinense. The sequence continues at coordinate 1,832,965 of CM038216.1, forward strand.
CGCAAGCAATATTAACCAAAATCTAAAAATAAAGGATCAAAGATCGATACAAAGTTACACAATTCAATATACTCTTTCTCTCTCTCTCTCTAAAAACAGTTTAATGTGAGTTCAATTGATAACCTGGATTCAACATCATCACTTACATAATTAAGCCTTCATCATCATCTACCTAAAAATTGAAACAAATGAACTACAAATTACCAAATTTATTGCAGAAGACCGTGTAAGAATGAAGGATTAACACATTTTATTTTCATTTCACATAGCACACATTGTTATAAACCCTTCAAAAAAATATTAGACATGTAGCATAAAAAAGAAATTTGAAAAATAATGATTTGGTATATTTAAAGAACATTTTTCATGAAAATAACACCCAAATTGATTGAAATAATACTTTCATCTATGTATTGAGCAGTTAGAACACATTGTACAGCCTCCATCGAGAAATAAATAAGCAACAAAAAAATTAACCGAACAATGTAAGGACCCTCAAGACACTGCACCTTGCACGCTTGATGTCCAGTGTTAAGCAATCCAAATATACAGATAATCAAATTGGAAAAAAGATAAAAAAAAATTGTCTCATGTAATTTATGATTTGTACAATCAGTTCTTTTTTCCCCTCATCAACACCAATCAGCAATGAGTAATCCACGACATCAATGGACTGTAAAGCAAGGAAAAAAATAAACCAAAAGTAAATAAATAAATGTTGAGGAAGAAACAAGCAAAAAAAGCATGGAATAGATGAAAATTGCTCATTAAGCAATTTATTTAACATGATTCTCATCTTCCTTGCTTCACAAATTAATGAACCCTAACTATAATAATGCAAAATAATAGAAAAAAATCATCACACAAAATCATTACTAAATGATATTTGATTACATCAAACCAGACGCATTAATAAACCATTATTCTCATTCCCATACATAATGCTACAAACTAAAAGTAGAAAGGGTAAGCACAACATATTTACCTGGAACAAACCGGTTCATGAAGCACAAGCAGTAGCTTCAAAGCTAAAGGAAATATTATTACAAAGCGACAACAATGTCTCCTAACTTATTCATTTCAGCATCAGCATTATTACATCTACTTATTGCTCTAAATTTACCTTCATCAGGCACACAAGCTAATAGGCTAATAGGATAATGACCACCCTGTCTATGGGCATTTAAGTGTTTTAGCTCCTCTCTATGCTCTCTTGTAGCTGCTCGTACAACATCTCCAAACTAATTCAGATCATTTAATTCTGATCAGTTCCAAAAGCTTAATGATTATCTAGATTTTTTAGAAATCTTAAAGAGTAAAATAGAGCAATTATTGATATAATGAGTCATTCATAAATTAATCTTCTTAAAGTTTAAAAAAGAAAATTGGACTGTTAGTTCAGAGCTTAGTACTACCTATTTGTTTTAGCCTTGACTTCCAAAGATAATTTCACAATAGAGCCAAAGAAAGCCTGTGACTCTAATAAAGTCTTTCTCAATGAATCCCCTAGATATGAGTGCTCGTGTGCCTGTGTTAAGTAAAAGAAACTCATCAAGGAATCTCTTTGTTCTTACAAAAATGATTGTAATTGACATTAATGTGTGTACAATTGAAGAACACACAAATAAATGATGTCATGCACTAAAATATTTTCCTGTAATGATATCCATCATCAGCTTAGTGTACCCATCAGCTAACTGATTTATTATTGAGCTTGAGTTAAATTCCTAGAAATAGAACATCGTATTAGTTAATGATATGTAATAGCATGTTTGACGGGTTTTCCATGCATACCTCTGAAAAGCACTCAGGCATAACAGAAAAAGGTGTTGCAATTGGTGACTCTACATGTTCTCCACCCCTCTCAGATTATTCTTTAGACTCTGTAACAACAAAAGAAGGATGGTTTAAAGTTTAAAAATAATATGCAAATACTATAACTTCAGAGGCAAATAGAAAATTACTCTTGGCTTTCTTGGTTCTCTCCCAATATCCCTTAAGCCTTGCATTTGAAACACCCTTTGGTCGTTGCTTAACTAGATCCTTTAAAATGTCATTTCCTTTATCTATGGTTAACTTCTTCTTCTTAGTTGTTCTGTCAGCTGGAGGTGAATTCCCACATAATATAGAGTCGTCATTATCAGATAGTTTTTTTAACGATCCAAGCATGTACTGCTTTCTTATTACCCTGTGCCCTGGTGCTTATTTGATATGCATATCGACTGACGTGATTCCGGAAAATAATGTCAATTTCATTTCCATCATTGCCTTCCATATCTTGTAAGTTCTTGTGAGCACTATCAAAGTAGATATCCCTATTTGCTCTGGTTGACCAGCGCATGAGAAGGTACTTATTCGGAATGCGCACAATATCTGTCAAAATTATAAGAACTCGAATGCAGTGGGTACAAAGTAATCCCATCATTTCAAATTTTTTATAACTACAAGTTATATTTAGGCTTATCTTGTCAAAATGAACAATCCATGTTTTGGAAGAACTCTTATTCTCTAAGTTTCTCACCAAATATTCCATGTGATTGTCATCTGACACATTTGCTGCTAATCCTCTAACACCATGCAATAATTCTTTCTCAAACATTGTATAAAGCTTTCTTGTGTAAAAAACATAGCTTGTTTGAGTAATTGGCTCTTAACAATAGGAACAATTCTTTGGTTGCACTTGAAATCTTCATCATGTTCATTCGATGTGTTGATAACCTTCTCCAATCCCAAGAAATAATCTATGATTGAACTTATTGGTTTAGAGATTTTGTGACATACATTATTCATGGACTCACTACGTTGTGTTGAAAAGATTCTCATACAGAATGAGTCTTTGTAGAATGCAGTGGACCACTTGCTTCTAATTTTATAAAGCTTAGGCAGCCAAGCATGATCGTGCAAATTGCCCTCATCTAGCATAGTAGACCAAGCTTGCTCGAACTTCTCCTTTGAGTCACACTTGTTCATGCATATGTAGAATAGACTTTGCACTGTCTTATTACTATTAAAGCAATGTACCTTCGAAGGAGCTTTTTTTGAAATATGTCATTGACACAATCTATGACGAGTATGCAGTAATGCAATTTCAGTAGCTCTCGCCATTGCCTGGTCTTGATCAGTGAATATTGTTATAGGATGTCTGTCACTCATTAACCGGAGAAATATTTTGAATAGCCATGTGAATGACTCAATTATTTCTTCGATAGAAAGGATACTCCAAATAAGATATTTTGCCAGTGATGACTCACTTCAACGAAAGGGGCACAGACAAGATTATATTTATTGAGTCAATAGCTTGTATCAAAGATTATGACATCCCCAAAATAATCATATTATATCCTTGACATGTCATTGCTCCAAAATAACTAACCAAGCTATCTGACTCATCAACTTGGACATCCCATATAAACATCTCATCCTCCGCTTGTCTTTCCTTGAACAGTTGTATTAATGCATTACTATCACCATTCATAATCTTATGCATCTCTTTTTGTGAAGCCAATATTCTTCACGTTGCCAACTTCCTCATTTAGATAGTTGAACACATCAGTTGCTCTAATTTTGGCCTCTGCCATTATCTTCAACACAGCTGCCTTCTCATCGTTGATGCCTCTGTATGATCTAAGAAGATGTAGGTCACCCGGCTTTGCCAATGAATGATTATGACTTTCTATATATTTTTAACATTCCAATTCCCATCTAAATCAATAGAAAATCTAATCATGGCCGGACAACCACTCCATGTATCTATTTTCTGGAATTTAACTGCGTAGTTTAGATTGACAGCTTTCTTCTGACCTGCTTTTGCACATAAAAAATTATTTGATTTCAATTTCTTGGAGTTTGACCAATAACTAGTATAATCCTTCCTAACATTGAACCCAGTTTGATGTGCATAATCACAGTACAGTGCATAGGACTCCGTTTCATTCTGAACACTTGTGCTAAAGAGTTTCCCCACATTTGGGTCATTAGACATCACGACTTCATCATCACACTGCTCATTTATCGCATTCACTTGCGCAAACACTAATATGACACATGCAAAATAGCTCAAAAATGAGAAAATAATTTGTACTCTCATGAGAGTATAGAGAGTACAGATGCAAAACACTCCTAAAAATCTATCAATCAACATCTAAATTGCTTCTAATGAAATGTAACAAATATATTCTCTCCAAACAGGTCAAAAAATTTGACAGAAAATGAAAAAATAATATGTACTCTCATGAGAGTACAAAGAGTACAGATATAAATCTCAATTAAAAACTAACCAATCAGCCTCCAAATTGCTTCTAATGGAATGTAATAAACGTATTCTCTCCAAACAGGCCAAAAAATCTGACAGAAAATGAAAAAATAATTTGTACTCTCATGAGAGTACAAAGAAAACACTAAACTAATCAATCGGCCTCCAAATTACTTATAATGGGATGTAATAAATATATTCTCTCCAAACAGACCAAAAAATCTGACAGAAAATGAAAAAATAAATTGTACTCTCATGAGAGTACAGATGCAAATCTCAATTAAAAACCAACCAATCAACCTCCAAATTGCTTCTAATGGAATGTAATAAATATATTCTCTCCAAACAGGCCAAAAAATCTGACAGAAAATGAAAAAAAAATATGTACTCTCATGAGAGTATAGAGAGTACAAATGTCAATCTCCCATAAAAATAAATCAATTAGCCTCCAAATTGCTTTTAATGGAATGTAATAAACATATTTCTTTCCAAATAGGCCAAAAAATCTGACATAAAATGAAAAAAATATGTACTCATGAGAGTACAGATGCCAATCTCTCCTTAAAATTAATCACTCAGCCTCCAAATAGCTTTTAATGGAATGTAATAAACATATTCTCTCCAAATAGACCAAAAAATCTGACAAAAAATGAAAAAAATAATCTAAACTCTCATAAGAATACGGAGAGTATAGATGTCAATCTGCCTCCAAAACCAACCAATCATCCTCCAAATTGCTTCTAATAGAATGTATTAAATATATACTCACCAAACATGCCAAAGAAATTGGAAAAAATGACAAAATGCTTTCATGAGAGTACATATGTAAATCTCAACTAAAAACTAACTAATCATCCTCCAAATTGCTTCTAATGGAATGTAATAAACATATTCTCTCCAAACAGGCCAGAAAATCTGACAGAAAATGAAAAAATAATCTGTACACTCATGAGAGTACAGAGAGTGCGGATGTAAATCTCCCCTAAAAACCAACCACTGAGCCTCCAAATTACTTCTAATGAAATGTAATAAACTTATTGTCTCCAAAGAGGCCAAAAAATCTAATAGAAATTGAGAAAATAATATGTACTCTCATGAGAGTACATATGTAAAATACCCCTAAAAACTAACCAATCAGCCTCCAAATTACTTCTAGTGAAATGTAATAAACATATTCTCTCTAAAAAGGCCAAAAAATCTAAGAGATTAAAAAATAATCAGTACTCTCATGAGAGTACAAAAGTACTGATCTTGCATACCAATCAATCATCCTCCAAATTACTTCTAATGGAATGTAATAAACTTATTCTCTCCAAACAGGCCAAAAAATCTGATAGAAATTTAAAAAGTAATATGTACTCTCATGAGAGTACAGAGAGTACAGATGTAAATCTCTCCTAAAAACTAATAACTCAGCCTTCAAATTATTTTTAATGGAATGTAATAAACTTATTCTCTCCAAACAGGCCAAAAAATCTAATAGAAATTGAGAAAATAATCTTTACTTTCATGAGAGTATAAAGAGTACAGATGCAAATCTCCCATAAAAATCAACCAATCATCCTACAAATTACTTTTAGTGGAATGTAATAAATATATTCTCTCCAAAGCAAAAAATCTAACATAAAATGAAAAAATAATATGTACTTTCATGAGAGTATAGAGAGTACAAATGTAAAACACTCTTAAAAATCAATCAATCAGCCTCCAAATTACTTCTAATAGAATGTAATAAACATATTCTCTCCAAACAGGCCAAAAAATCTGACAGAAAATGAAAAAATAATCTATACTCTCATGAGAGTATGAACATAAAATTAACCAATCGATCCAAATTACTTGGTGGAATTTAATAAACATATTCTCTCCAAAAAGGACAAAAAATCTGACAGAAATTGAAAAAATAATATGTATTCTCATGAGAGTATAGAGAGTACACATACAAATCTGCCAAAATCAACCAAACAGCCTCTAAACAACTTGTAATGGCGTATATTAATCATATTATATCCAAACAGGGTCAAAAATCTGAACAAAAAATAGACAAAATGGGTTGTGCTCTCATGAGAATACAACAAGCTTCTAAAATAAGCAAAGTTCTCTTACAAAGAACTCCTAAGAGTGTAAGAAATATACATTAAATAAAAGAATTTCAAAGAATATCACTAATAAACCCTACAAAAATTGTACATATAAAATGGTTCAGAAAATTTACCGATGTACTTTTATTTAATACATCATCCACTAAATTGGTCGCAATATCATCAAGTCATAACTTCTGAATTCATTTTCCATCTTCAAGGTTCTTCTCGAAATACGAAATGAGATTTTCTGTTTCTCTCTCTGAGCTCGATTTATCTGAAAAATATATATATTATGTCCCATATATATATATATATATATATATATATATATTAAATTTTTTATACATTCAACGAGTTTCTCCTCCCTTTGAGCCGGACGAGGCAGGCGATAACGTATGGCGTCGTTAAGCGTCGTCCGATGTAAGTTAAGTGAAAAAAAAATGTTTTTTTATTATAATGGATAGGTGTTGCGTTGCTATTGAAGTCCGAACATAAAGCTACGTCCAGACTCCACGCGTAATATTTTTTCCATTCCAAGGCCATGTTATGCCACTTATGGAGATGGCCCACCACCTCATCGATGTCGGCTTCACCGTCACCTTCGTCAACACGGACTTCAACTACCGCTGCCTCCTTGCCGCTACTTCCAACGATGGTCGCCTTCTCCACTTCCATCAACTGCCTTCACCTTATTGGAATCCCAGATGGGATGAGGTCTGATGAAGACCGAAAGGATTTGGACTATTTTCTAGATTCGTTTCTTCAGGAATGTCTCCCGGCCTTGAGTCTATTATAATGGCGGCGCCGGGACCTGCAATGGATATTAGCTGACCATAACATGACATGGGCCTTGTTGGCCAAACGAATGGGTCGTCTTTGTGGTTTCTGGCTTTGCAGCCATGTTAGCTCTTTTGCTCAATATTCCCAAATAAATTGAAGCTGGAATAATTAATGAAGACGGTAAGAAGAAGGCGCAAGGAAATATTTTCTTCAATGTTAGATTTTTAATTAAAAATAAGAAATTATCTTTTATATATATATATATATATATATATATATATATATATATATATATATATATATATATATATATATATATATATTATGGATTACAATTGAAGGATGAGATTTTCCAGTCGGATACCTGCTCTCCATTCAACGCATCTGGTTTGGAACCTGGCCGGAAACTCCGCCGACAAATCTATTATCTTCTCCTTTGTTCTAACTAACAACCGCGTCACCAACGACCATGCCGACTTCATCATTTGAATCATGTTCATGGATCTAGAGGCTCAAGCTCTATCTCTCCTCCCCTCAACCATTCCAATCGGCCCTCTCTTTCCACCCGAGCACCCCGTCGGCCACCTCTGGCCGCCGGCGAACTCTTCTGCTATTCAGGCGGCTTGACACCCCGTCGGGCTCGTCCTTTACATGTGCCGGAAGCCATATTATGTTTGATAAAGCCCAACTCGTTGAATTGGCCCATTGGCTTGAGATGACCGGCCGCCATTTTTTATGGTCTGTGCGGCCGGACCTTAGGAATATGGGTTCGAATGAGGTTTTCTCGTCGGGGTTCTTGAGCAGGGTTGAGGATAGGGCACTTTTGGTGGGCTGGGCCCCACAACAGCAGGTGTTGGCCCATCCTTTGATCAGGTGCTTTATATGGTACTGCTGGTGGAACTCTACGCTATAAGGGGTCCGAAACGGGGTGCGGTTTCTCTGTTGGCCTAATTTTACTTACCAATTTTTGAACCAAAGTTATATATGTGACACGTGGAGAATAGGGCTGAGGGTGGGGCCTAATGAGGATTGGAAGAGAGTGATATGGCTTTGATCAAGAAGGAGCTTATTAAGGAGAGGGTGGAGGAGGTGATGAAGGACAAAGATATGAGAGAGAGGGCGTTAATGTGGAAAGAGGGGGCTCTTAAAAGTTCGAATGTGAGTGGGAGCTCTTATGAGAATTATAAGAGGATAATAGGTGTCATGAAAAATAGTACTTAAGCTTTTATTAATATGATTATCTTCATGGTATTTATATTACCTATATTTGATATATCTTAAATGAAGCATATGTTCAATATATCATTTATTTTTTCATATATTTTATTTGCTTTGTTTAATTTATTACAGGCTAAATCTTTGAACCAGTATTTGTAAGGTCTTTGTTTAAGATATGGGTTGTGTGGCCGGACCTTACGGTCGATGGTCTCGATGAGGTTTTCTCGTCCGGGTTCTTGAGCAGGGTGAAAGATAGGGCACTTTTAGTGGGTTGGGCCCCACAGCAACACGTGTTGGCTCATCCTTCGATTGGGTGTTTCATGTCGGACGTGGAATTCTACGCTAGAAGGGGTGACGAATGGGGTGTGATTTCTCTGTTGGCCTTATTTTGCTGACCAATTTTTAAATCAAAGTTATATTTGTGACACCTAGAGGATAGGGGTGAGGGTGGGGCCTATTGATAAAGGGGAAGGAGAAATAGAGAAGAGCAATGGGGCTCTTATCACATGGGAGAGAATTAGAGAGAGGGTGGAAGGAGTGATGAGGGATGGTGACATGAGGGAAAGGGCTTTGATGTGGAAGGATAGGGCCCTTAAGAGTGTGAGCATAAGTGGAAGCTCCCTTGAGAATTATGAAAGGATAGTGGATATCATGAAAATTAAAGCTTAAGTTATTATTATTCTTCTTCTTCTCATAATAATATTTTCATGTGTTTTTGCTTTGATTAAATTGTTATATGATGAAATTGAAAAAGTTTAAATAAAGTGTTTTCAATTGAAGCCCAAATGTCTAATTTTTTGAAGAATTAAATAATTCTTCATATTCAATTTTTTAAATTCTAGTGATTGATTAGCTAGCCTGTTTAAGTGTGCTTAAGTGTCAAGAAATTTAAATTATTAGGATTGTTAATGAAAAAAACATTTGACAAGTGCTCATGATTTGACTTGTTAGGAGATTTTTTTTTATTATTTGATTAAGAAATCAATTATGCTTGAATATTTTTATAATTTCTTGATTGTGAAATGAACAAACTCAAACAATTTACTACTCATTTTATTTATGATATTAATCAATTTTGTATAAGAATCATGAGCAAATTTGTAAAAAAAATTGACAAAATACTTGATATAAAGCTTGACATATAATAAGTTAAAACTTAATATAAAGTTATAACTAAAAATATAATTGAATTTAAATAAATATAATTTAAAATGAACTAATTTTATTTATCTAAAATAAATAAAAATTAATATTATTATCTAAATTAATTTACATTTTAAATGAAATGAAAAATATTTTTTTTCTTTTTAATCTACAAAATTCATGCTTATCATTAACAAATATTTATTGTTCATGTGCACTCTTTTTGTTTAATAAAAAAAATCTCAAAAATTTCATGCTAAACCCTAGCAGAGATATTCTGAATCATTTGGTTGTTTAAGTTATCATTACTTCAATGAAAAGATAATTTAAAACTTGTAACCCACATTAGGCATGTGGATGTTGTGATGATGATGAGCTTTTTGAGCAAATGTTGTTGAATGGCATTTAAAAAGCTTTTTTTAAGAATATTATTGAATTGAATTTTATTTTCTTAAGCTCAATAAACATAACTTCATAAGAGCCCATCATACTTTCAAACAAGCTACTCATTTAAATTTTGATAATGGGTAAATGAATTGGGCTTCAATCAAGCTCAAACTAAATTTAAACTCGAGCATGAATTTAACCTAAACTTGAACATTATCACGAAAGCTCCAATCAAACTCAAATAAGTTTTTAATAAATGAGCTTGAGTGACCTTATTAGTTGTGAATTAAGTATGATTTTGCCTTTAAGTTTGTATAAGCATGAGTTAAACTAGGGGCGACCATCTCTTGACTTTAGTTAAGTTCCATCCAAATGGATTTATGTCAATTGAAGAATAAACATAAGATAAACTTTTGATTAATTTATTAAGTAATAATAGTAACATTCACTTAATAAGTGATTTTAACTAATCAAAATTATTAAAATTAAATTAATTTTATTAATATTTATATGTATTAGTTACGACAAACCTAAAATAATTAATAAACTCATATAACCAGAAATCAATTATTAATTATTTACTTTGAATCATTAAGGATTACTTAGCATTTTTTTTTTATAATTACATTTATTTTACTATTGACTTAAGATGACAAGCCAAGTGATCATTATTTAGTAATGAAATTATCTATGATTAATAAAGTTTTTAGTAAGATAAATTTTATATACTTTACACTTAACAAAAACAAAGGACTTATAATTAAAGATCAATTAAGGTATCATTTTGAGGATAGTAGATGCATTGGTTATGATACTTGCCACTAATTAGTCGCTTAATTATTCATAGTAATAAAATTTTAATGATGCTTGGTGAGTATTTTAGTTAAGACAATCCATCTTAGAAGTTCATCCTAACTTTACTTATTTGACTTAGCTTAAACCCTAACAAACAAACCCAATTTACAAAATTACTTCTTTTATTGCTTAGGGCTTGCTTGGGATCAATTTTATTCTATATATTCATATTTTTATTAAAAAAACATTTTTATCTAATATTTTTAAGTATTTTTTATTTCTTAAAATGAATCATTTTATTTTTAAAAATACTTAAAATAATCTTTTGAGTATTATAATTATTTAAAAACAATTAACTAAATTAAACATATTTTATATTAAATAAAAATATAAATAAAATTTAATAAAAATAAAGAACAAAATATAAAATATAAAATTGATCCCAATCATCTCTAATTTTTTAAATTTTATCAGGGACTTTATTGAATTCAATGAAAATTAGAAATTTATTTATTAATAATATGATTTTGTTATGCACAGATATATGATTTGTTTTATATTTAAGAATTTTTTAAGCAGTTGAAAAATTGTAAGAGGGAGAGCCACTATGTTGGACATAGTCAACGAAGTTTTATATGAAAGGTATTTATTTGTAAATATTAAATTTTAGATGTTATATATATATATATATATATATATATATATATATATATATATATATATATATATATATATATATATATATATATATATATATATATATATATATATGTAATAAGTATATGTATGTAAATTTCAATAACACTTTAAACGATCAGTGCAAATTAAAGTATCAAGTTAAATTGTTAGTAATTATATATTAGCATAATCAAACAACTTATTGAGTTAGGCTAACTAAGTGTTGAACAATTATTAGGACGATATGGCAATCTAATTAGGCATAAATTAATGCATTAAACATTAATTACGCCGAACAATTTTTTAATTAATAAATAGTTTGTCATACCAGCAAATTATTAAGGCTTCGTCTGGAATCAAATTTATTCTGATATTTTAATTTTTTATGATATTTAAAAATATATTTATTTTTTATATTTTAAAGTATTTTTATTCTTTATTTTAAGAAATAAATCATATTATTTCTAAAAATACTTTAAAAAATAATATTTAGATATTCTAATTATTTTAAAATAACTATTATTATCAAACATATTTTATCTCAAAATAAAATTAAAAAATAAAAAATAAATGTAATCGTAAATGGCCTCTGAGTAATATTTTTTTTTTTTAAATTCTATTCAATCATTTTAACTTAAGATACTATATTGTCATAGTTAATCATTGTTTTGTTAAAAATTAATTAGGTTCAAAAAAATAATATGAACCATTAGACCATTGACTTTATCTAATGATCAATGCAAAAATCGAAAATATTTGATTATTCTATAACTAATTAAATACTTTATTTAAGATAAATTATTACAATAATAAAATATTTTTATTAATTATATCCATTTTGATTAGTAAATTATTATAATAATTAACAACAAATTAAGATGTGATTTTGAGAATGTTATTTTAAACTAAATGTTATTTAACTTTTTTACAAGAAATTTAGTTTTGACTAATTTTATTTATATCTTATGTATAATTAACACCTTGTTATTTTTTAACTAATAAAATATTAATATATGTTCTTAAAATAGTTATGAAAATAAGAAAATCTAATTAATAAGATTAGTAAATAAATAGTTATAATTTGAGTAAAAATATGCTAATTATTAAATAATCGATTAATTATGTAATTATAAATAAACAGGCTTATTAATTTGGTTTTTTATAAAGTTTATTATAATTTTATTCTTCATTTTAATAAATCAATGTCTAAATAAATTTTAAAAAAAAAATGATTCTGTCTATTAACTTACTCTAAATAATTATCTCTTAATTTTATCAAGCATCATTTATCATATTACATAAATAAAATGATTCTAAATATATATATATATATATATATATATATATATATATATATATATATATATATATATATATATATATATATTGAATTTGATTTAAACATAATATAACGTAAACTCTTTATATATATTATTAATCTTAGAATAAATTTAAATTTTTAAAATTTATTTTTATATAATATATTTGACTTAGATAATTTTTTATACAATAATGAATTAATGATGTGACAAACCAGCAACTAATACAAAATATAAAAACTACTCCAAAATGAATTTGAAATCTGTTTCAGCAGTTGTAATTTTTTAAAGTTGGTTATAAAATTATTATTGATATAACACTAGAAATTTCACTGGTTGAAATATAAATCTTGATGTCAAAAGCAATTTGATTCTAGTAATCAAGCCTTAAAATATCATTGAAAACTTTGGGATATTGTTAAATCCTTAAATAGTTTTAAATATTGAGTGTTTATGATCAAATCGATCTTGACGAGGCGATCTAACAAGCAAGATCTCTTGATTGACTTCATTTGAGTAAATACTTAAAATACATCATATGATCAAGAGAATCATTTTGGATTTAATGGGTGGTTTGAATTTTGCATGTATTTACGTCATCTAATATAAATAGTCCTCATTCTTCATATGAGGTCAAGTAAAGATAAGAGAGCTCTGACTTGAAGATCCTTGTCGTGCCTTCAATCTTGTGCTTCTTTGATGGGCGTTGAAGGGTGCATACATGAGCATTTCAACTCATATTAGGTCAATGTTGAGTTATCAGTCCAACAATATGTATTTTAACGGACTGAATAACCATGAAATCTCTTTAGTTCGGCAATTTCCTTTGTATGAACTATGGTCGCTTCTGGTCTGTACTTTGCTTTTTGCAGACTTGATGAGAATTGGCTTTGATCTCTTTATGTTTGATCATATCATTTGAAAAGATTGAAATATCACATTGCGGGCAATATATAGATTGATTTGCACTCAATTGAAAGTTTCCTGATTGTCTTGGTCCATCGATCAATTGGAAAAATCTTTTGATTTGCTTATAGTCACTAACGGATCGGTTTGAGATTACAACTATCATCATTAGGCGATGTAGAGGCTTTCACATGGCCTTTTCTTGCAGCTTATTAAGTGAGGAGATTGTGAGCGACTCAGCCATTTATGGGCATGTTGAGTCCGACCTTTAGAACATACTCGAGTTTTTGACTTAAGTTGTGATGGCTTGGTGATTTGGTCATCAGACTAACTAGATGACTCTTTCACTACATTTTCTTTGAGTAGCTTTGTCACTTGTGGCTTGTTGAGTCGACCTTTAGAACGTCTGGGCAGATATGTAGATGTTGATATTTTTCTAGCTTGGCGATTGAAGCTTGAGAGTTCTTTGACTTGATCTTTGATCTTGGAGAAAATGATATTTTGTCTTTTTTGCATAGATTCTTTTTGCAAGAGTCGTAATTTTTTGATTATAGATATATTAGGATCTTCATAAAGCTCGATGTCTTATAAGATCTCTTTTCCTATTTTTGAAATGGTTCTTATTGATGTTGGATTTTGGTTCATAGATATGATCTATGCTACTTGATAGATTATTCAGATTTTCTATAATCTTTCTTAATATTATATATTTTGTAATTTTGTATTTTATTTCTGGTGATTTCTTTAGATTTTGTCTTTAATTATTTATTTTATATTGTTTGATAGATAATTGAGAATATGATTCTAGGATTTTATTGATTTTTGATATTTATTTTTTTTTGATGTTGTGTTCTGTATGATATTTGGTGTATGTTGTATGAACTTTGATTTAAAGCTCTTTATGGGAAATTGATATTGGATTTGATAAAATGATCTTTCGACTTCTTTGAAGATTGATCTCTTTGTTTTATGATTTTCTAAGATGATTTTGATGCTTTTCTTCTTGATAAATTTGAAATACATCTTGTCTTTTTGACTTTTCAAAATGATATTATCTTCTTTGATAAATGAGTAATTTCATTGTTATATTTTGAGATCTTGAAGCATGTCTTGATAAATGATTTTTCACAGATTCATTATAATTTGAATGTCATTGGATACTCTTTGACTTGTTGAAACACTTGAGTTTGAAATACTCTTCATGCTTTTGCTTTGTTGATGACTTGTTGGATGAGAACATCTTGATCATGCTTTACCTTTGGGATGTGAAGATTCTCTCATTTAAAATTTATATTTTCTCAATCTTGACTTAGTGCCTTGATGATGATCTTTTTCTTGGATTGTTTTGAAACAACACCTTGTTATTTTTCTTTCATGGGCTTATGATTATGATAGTCATTTTTCAATGGGTCATGTCTTGTTTTTGAGGTTTGATGGATCTCCTTTTGACTCTTTGTATGATTAGGATGACTTTGACCTTTGCTTTATTTTGTGGACTTGTTGAAACTTCTATCTTTGCTTTGATCATTGTTAGGATTAACATTTCATTTGATAGAACCTTGAGATCTTGGGATTTTTTGTTGGATTTTGAAAAATGACCTTACAAGTGAGATGATCTTATAACTCAATAAGTTAGGATTTTTTATATCTCTTTGAACTGGATGATTTTGATTTTCATGGAACACTCTTGATATTTGACTGTTTGATTGCACTCACTTGAGTCTTGCTTACAATTGATGGAGGATTTTATCATGAGATATCTCTTCTATGACCTTGTGGTGTATTGAGTAACTCATGGACTTTTATTTCTTTGAGTTTAAATATGGATTTGATGTATGGATGGAAGTTTGTTTTCTTTCATTCAACTTAAAATTTCTCTTTTTTGGTAAGATTTTTAGACTTGTGAACTTTGAATATATAATTTGAATACCATATGATCTGCCTTATGCATGTTGATACAATAGAAAGGATTTATTTCACAGGAGACATTTTATTATGAAATTTAAAAATGCCCTATATGATAGGTTTTGCTTTATTTTGAAATGCATTCTTGTATTACAAGAGAATTTTCAACTCACATATAATGGCATGAGGAATAATTAGTATTCTCAACACCAAGACCATTTCTCCTTCTTGAAAAGTTTGAGGATACACTGCATGATCGAATGTTTTGGACATACTCATTCGGTAGACTTCTAAATTTTACTGAACTTGGAGCCTAACTTCATTAAGCGCATCAAGCTTTCTTATCCTGACAGACATTCTCATCTTGTAAGATCATGTTATGATTTTTGAAGGTAGTTTAACTTCAAGTGGTAAGATTACTTTAGCTCCAAATATCAGGCCATAAGGAGTGAATTTTCTAGGAGTACGGTCCGCATGTCACATCATTATCCTTCTTTAAGATAGTTTCACTTCGAGGCTTTGGCCCCCAAATTTGCTTACCATTTTATGGGGACCTTTTGATGGATGATTCTGAGACCTGTGGTCCAAGTGTCACGCCTCATCGTGTGGGACTTGAATTGGTTGACATCCTGTTGGGATTGCAGGAGGTTTCCTTTAAGGAGCAACTCTAGCCTCCCTTATGGTAGGACTTTCATATTTTCTTTTCATTAATCATTTCTCCTTAGCAACTCTGAGGACCCGATGCACTCTTGCAGATACAGTTTTGGGTTTCCTTATTAGAGGAGCAAGACCTGATGTTGTCAGATCTAGAAGGACTATTTGATTTGACCAGTAGAGCTATTTTATTTTACCCATCTTAGGCTGTCAAACCTGTTATGGGTTGGAACACTCGCTTCTGGTTTCACAGCTGGTTGTACAATTTTTGCTTGAACAATGGTTGTTGAGCACGCAGTTCATCATTTCTTTTTCTGCTATCTCTAGGTTAACTTGCTTCCAAATGAAGAAGCTTCTATGTCGTTACTTCTTCTCAAGGCTTCGACCTCCATATTTATTTTTCTTTTTGCTGGGACCTTTGGGTAGCGGACTCCCGAACACACGATTTAGGTGTCATGCCCAGATGTTCAACATGCAGTAATTATTTAGGACGGTCTTGAGCATCACCCACTAAAGTAGCCTATGTTATGAAGCTTTATCATTTTCTCTGATAATCAGTCATGGATACTTTTTCTTCATAAGACTCTTCTCCTTAACAACTTTCAGCACCCTTTGCACTCTAGAGGACAGAGTCTTGGAATGCCTTTCTTGTGGGGTTATCGCTTAGTGCTGCTGTCCCCAGAATGACTATTTGATATCACCCATGAGCTATTTTTTTCATTTCAAATTTCAAACTTGTTTGAGTAGACACTCACTTCTAACTTCAAGTGTCACATGGTTGTATTTGAATTCGAGCTCACGATTACATTTCTCTTTCTCCATTGCCTCTAGGTTAGCTTGCTTCAAAATGAACAAACTTCTGCGTCACTACTTCTTCTTGAGGGTTGGGCCTCCTTATTTGTATTTTTTTTATATCGACCTTTGTGAGAATTCTCAACATCTTGATTCTGTCATGCGTGTTCTTTGTCGATTTGTTTAGAACGATCTTGAGTTCTTACTACCACCGATGGTAGCTTTTGAAGTGGAGCATTTTTGGCTTCTTTGATAATTGGTATTTGATACCTTTTATTCATAAAATATGTTTCCTTAACAACCTTCAGGATTCTATGTGCTCGAGCAGATAAAGTTTTATGTTATTTCTCTAGAAGGGATGAAGCTAACTACTATTGAGCCTAAAAGGTTAACATACCGGAAATATTTTTTTTACCATCTCAAAATTTTAAATTTATTGGTGGTAAAATATTATTGGCTTCATTGTAATGGTTGTATGATAGCGATTGAACTACTTGATTTCTTCTCCTTTGCCTTCTACTCAATTTTCTTCCAGAAGAGAGTCTTCAACATCATGCCTTCTTAATGCGAAAGGTTCAACTGGAAGAGTGGTCGCATTCACAAGTATGATTGATACTTTCTACCCTGTGATGATTCTTTCCATTACTGGTACCTCAAAATGACCAAATCTTTCAAATATAAAGGCTCTCTTTCGAGGAACCTCAATAGCAGTAACAGTCATTCTAGTTGTCCTCCTCTCCAAATTGGATGGTAATTCCAACCTCTCCAGTATTGATTGTAGTATTAACCAGATGAATGTTGGCTCTGCAACCTAGCTGCATGATGAACGGTGTTCTGAAGATCCATCGATATAGAGAACAAACGGATTAGTCATAAGAATATGATTAATTTAAATTTAATTTCATTGATAATTAATTTTAAATTAAAATTTTATTTTACTCCACTATTACTATGGTTGATTCAACTAGCCAAGATGGAAAAAAAGAAACCATTCATGGAGTCAAATTTTGTGCCAAAATTCACCATCGACCTCTCGATGAAAAGAGTGATGTCTGTGTAATTTTCAAAAGGCACATGGAATAGTAGATAAGACACTACCTAGAGATTTCACCCTCATTTACTGAGAACTTTAGATCTGATTTTAGGTTTCCTATAGGCGCAAGCACCTATAGTTAATTACTCCGCTCAATGCTGAGAGAGAACTTTCAATTAAGGCTAGTAGTTAGGTCTCTTAGTGCGTAGCGTATAGTAGCAGTATGTGAAATTTTAGAATTGAAGTTTATGAAATTCATTATATTTAGCTTAAAGAGGATGGTTGGGGGAACGATGATGTGGCTGATCTAGATCCCATGGTTTCCATCAGCACGTCTAGTCTACTTAGTGAGGAGGTAGATGACGAAGGATCCTTGTCAGCAACACATGGGCTACATCGTTCAAGGTGTCCTTGTAAACTTGGGGTGGAGTTTGTCTAAAGGGATAAATACAAGTTAGCCTTAGCTAACATATGACTTTTTTCCCAATAAAAATATATTATATAGTTCACAACTCAAAGATCAAAGCTCTTAGGAAACATATGAGTTGCAGCCGTGACCATAATTTAGTGGTCTCATATCGCGGCGAATCACCTAGTCAAAGGGCTCTGGTCATAACCGTCATTTATGTGGTATCATTTTGTGACAAAATCACATGGATAGAGGACACGGGTCACATCCTTATGGGCTTAAGATTATTTCAGTGTGAAAATAATTATGTATTTGTTTTGACATTAGCTCTTTGTAAGCAAAAGTTTTCTTAATTTGTCACCCTCGACAAATGATTGTGAATTGGTGGATGGATTTTCACTTTAAATTTAAATGATTAATTTTATCTAATTTATATTTTTTGTTTGAATATTTGATAGTTTAATAATGATTTGATATTAGAATTTGAATAGATTATTATTATTATTATTATGAAAATCCCTCTTTAAAATATTGATCAATCTGACATCGGGGACTTGATCACTTTATTGTTTTAGATCTTGGCTCTATCAACATAATGAAATCATCTCATCATATAATATTACCCTCTTAGAGATTTTATTATATTAAAAATATTATAATATAATTATTAGATTTTTTTGGGTTTTGTTAATCATCTAGTCCCAAGACCAAACCCATCAAGCTCGCATTCACTAAGTTTAAGCATTCAACATAGTGTTGAGGCCCATGCGGGTTATTTTGAATACTTGTACTAATTTGAAAATATAAAATTGAATTGAAGATTATTTTATATTTTTTACAAGAATTTGCCTCTTTCAAATGACTCCACAAGTTCTGAAGTACTTGAATTGACTGATAGTTGCTTTATAATTTATGCAAAATAAATATATTTGAAGTCTATTTAGAATTTAATCCAACGCCTTCTGTATGCTTCTAATTTTGTGTTGTAGATTCGGTGGCGTTTGACATTCCAGATCTTGTTCAATTATTCAGATTAATATTTATTTATCGGCATCTAGTTCACAACTCATTTGGATCTTCAAGTTTCAATTAAACTTAGCATTGATTAGAAGCTTACTCATCATAAGTCTCACTCAAATTCTTTTTTCTTTGAACGATTTTAATGTGGTATACAGCTCAACCCCATTGTTCAGTATGAATCATAACATAACTTGAATGTTCAATAAAGAATATGCTTTATGCTCATTGATGAGCTTTCAAGCCTTATTAGTTCAATATATTCAATGTTTATTTTTCTACATAGGCAATCCGTCAAGTTCCCTGAAAGCTCATTCTTATTAAAAGACTTCTAGAATTTTTGCATATGTAGGTTTATTCTTTAATTTATCATTCTCAAACAAGCTCAATTTAAGCTCATCAGCACTTTTATTTGTTCTTATTTAATTCTCTCATCAATTAAATTGACCTCTCTTGGCGTCGTCCCCATAGGGGCTTCAGTCTATTGCCTTCTGCCTTTCTTGAGCATAACAGTGAGTGTCTTCCGACATTACAGCCGTGGTCTTCTACTTGTTAGCTCTACAAAGCATAACTGGGTCTTCAAACACCTATAATTTTCATTCAGATTTTATTTTTGAGCTTCGAGTTCATTTTGTATTAAATTAATTACGTTCTCTGTCAGTTTGAATTTTAGCAGCCTCCCAACATCTTTCTCTCATAAGGGGCTGCATCTGGGGCTATTCGACCTTCCTGTCATCCTTACTGAGCATAACGACTAGTGTCTTGCGACACTACGGTCGTGATCTTCAAACCGTTAGCTCTATTGAGCATAATAGAGTCTTCAAACACCTGCATAAAAAGAGCATATATGTAATTTTATTCTTTAATTTATCATTTTCAAATAAGTTCAATTTATGCTCATCAATACTTTTATTTGTTCTTGTTTAAAGTCTCCCATCAATCTAAAATTGACAGTCCAAAGTCCCAGAGTGTGCATCTTTGACCTTCCCGTCACTCTAGAAGCAGATGTCTTGTCTCGGCCATGGACTTCTACAATTAGCTCTGAGCATAGAGTCTTTAAACTGTAATTTTAATTCAGATTTTAATTTTGAACTTCGAGTTCATTTATATTAAATTAATTAAGTTCTCTATCAGTTTGAATTTCGGCAGCCTCCCGGTGTCTTCCCACATATGGGGATGCATTTAAGGCTATTCGACCTTCCTGTCAGCTCTACTGAGCATAACGGCCAGTGTGTTGTGACACTACGGTTGTGATCTTCTACCCGTTAGCTCTACTGAGCATAACAGAGTCTTCAAACACCTGCATAAAAAGAGCATATATGTAGGTTTATTCTTTAATTTATCATTTTCAAATAAGTTCAATTTAAGCTCGTCAACACTTTTATTTATTCTTGTTTAAGTCTTCCATCAATCTAAAATTCAACAGCCTCTTAGCATCGTCCATGTCAGCATCGAGGCTAGAATTCCTCGAGCATAAGATGTGTCTTGCGCTACGATTGTAGTCTTCTCACATTAACTCTACGAGCATCAGGTCTTCAAACACTACAAGAGCTCTACACACTTTATCAACCTCGGGTATAGTTGACCATTTCGATGTCATTATGAAACCACCAACACTATCGGAAGGTTCAAATCACAAACCCGGACTTCCCCTTACATTGTAAAGAATATCGAGATGAGGTATTTTTTTGTTGTAATCACGCACATTGGGTGTCCACTCAGGCTTTTAACTTCAAACCCGGGAGGAGGCCAAAAGCTCCATCATTATCTTAATCAAATAAAGTACATATATGACACAGTTCAATAGTGCAGAAGACCATCCGTATCAGGATCAAGCACAAAAGGCTCGATGTTGTGAGATATCAATCCCCATTCATACAGTACCCAAACTGCACTAGAACACATTGACTTGTCCATTCCTTGAAATATCAGAGTGTCTGCATCATTCTCTTTTGTCACATAGGAGATATCGAACCTCTTTAAATGAGATCGAAAAAGACCTTATCTTCTCATTTTGCAAATTGTTGTCTTCTCGAATAGAATTTCCGGCAATTTCATCATGCTGTCAAATATCCATAGAGGAGGTGCTGGCAAAGGAAGTGTTAAAGCGAGATGCGAGAGACTTCACGATGGTAGAGACGGTGAGAGGAGTAGCGGTGGCAGCGGGTTAGAGAAGAGTGCAGCGGCAGAATCAAAGTTCCAGGAGGCAAAGGGGGAAGGAGAGTTTCTTCGACTTCTCAAGATGGAAATGGGCTTGTTGGCTTAGGTTGTGTCGTTCGAACTGAAGGGAGGAAAGTTTTGGTGCACGCCACTAAGCTCTCATTTGCTTCTCAGGACTGAAGAGGAGGACTCTCTTATGCCTGATCTGAAATGAGGGCATGGGAAGAAGAGTCGGAGAGATGGGTTTTATCCTGTTGGTTTATGTGCAAAGTGGGATAAGAGATGTGTCTTGCAGCCTTAGTTGGAGAGAAAATTCATTAAAAAAATATTGTGACGGCTGTGAAAATGGGAGAGTGAGCCACGTGAATACTTGAGAGAGTTGCTCACTCATATGAAAGAAAATTATGGGCAATAGGTATAAGAGATAGAAATGACAGCCATATTTTTTTTGGAATTAATAAATACAAATGAATTTATACTTTTGTAAGTTTAGTGGCTAAACTAAGTTTATATGATGATTCCAAATGTACTTTTTTAATCTCATTTTTTCAATTATATATTTTCTTAATAATTTCCAGTCATTGAGCTTCCTAGTATCATGAGCATTTCCTACTTATTTCCTCTAGGTTCTAATAATAAGTATCTCCTTTTTGATCTATCCCATTTGATTTTCTAACATAGCCAATTTATTGATAGTCATATCTTTGAAATCTTTGGAGACAAAAATTGCCTACTTTAATCTAGAGTATTCATATGGAACTCACGTTCCTTAAGATGTAATTAACTATGGGGGCTTGCTCCCATAGGGAACTTTAGAACCTGGTTTAAATAAACCCTACTTTATTTATCCATATAAAGTAGGGGAAAAATCTCTAGTGTGTCGAAGACCCATCAGGATTGAGTCCTTATTAGGTGATTAGGTCAATTATAGGGTGGTAATTTCTATCTTTTGAGATAGCACCATTCCTTGATTTCTACATCACCTCAAGTATACCCTCGATCATGTGGTGTCCCCCATACACATATTCAAAATAAACATCACAGTGTGCAAGCAATCATGCTGTGTAAAATTGTCCGATGTCTTCTTGAATTACTGTGATGCTAGCAGTATAACAAAGCTTGGCGAAGGTACATATGGAGAAGCTTTTTGAGCTGGTGAAACCATGCAAAGTAGTTCACATTGATGATGATTTAGTTGTTAATGGAGAAGTCTAGAATAAATTTGAAGAAGTGCTAGAAGAGGTCCTGCTTTCTTTAACGTTGAACTCTTTGAGAGAGCAACATGAATGTGGTGAAAAGGTCAATTCATGTGCAAATTTTATTGAGACCAAGGATTTTCGAGTATGTCAAAGCTTGTATGATACATACTTAATTAGATGGGAAGACTGGGATGCAAAAAATAATTCTAAAAATGATCATCCTTGTGCATTTCTAGAAGATCAACGTTATATTGTGTTTGTTTTAGCTAATGGTGGAAAGGATCTTGAAAACTTTGTCCTTCTAAATTTTATTGAGGCTCGAAGTTTACTAGCGCAGGTTGCTGCTGCATTGGCTGTGGCAGAAGTTGCATGTGAATTTGAACATTGGGATTTACACTAGGGTAACATTCTTTTACATCGTAATATGGCAATAATGGTTGATTTTACTATCGAAGAAAAAAATGATAGTTAATACTTTTGGTCTAGCAGTATCTATAATTGACTTCACACTTTCTCATATCAACACTGGTGATCAAAGATCCTACTTAGCTCAATATGACATAGTAGGTTTGAAGACCCCACTATGCTCAATAGGGTGTAGCGGGTCAGCTTACTTGATAATCGTCATCATTGCTCATTGTAAAGACATAATATAAAGAGGCTTAAATATGTGAAAATTATATATGTTTGCTTCATTGAGGTGATCGAAGACCTTACTAATGCTCAATAGGGCTTAGTGGGCATGAAGACTCTGTTGTGGTAACAAGACCATTATTCACGCTCAATGGTGTGAGGTAAATAAATCGATATCAATGCACCCACGATGAGATGGAATCCGCCAAAAGTAGAATTTTGTCAAATTTTTGGGACTTAATATATAAAAATATAAAGTCATAAAAAATGAATTGAAAATTAAATATAAATAAACTTGAAATGAATTTGAAAGATATTGATTACAAATAAAATTGAAAATTCTATTTTAAATAAGAAAATAGCGATCAAACTCAAGTGAACCTATAAAACTTGAAATAAACTTGAATTTCTTTAATATATATGAACCGAATCTCATAATATTTTGTTTGAAATAATCGAAAAGCAGAATCCTAGTGGATCATTGAAGACTTATAGTGGGATTAAAACATAACTTATAAGCATACAAATATGGTTCAAGTGTGACTTACAGAAGACTTGTATTAAGCAAAATAAGTCGCCATTGGATATAAATAAGTCATCCTAATGAATACTAAACTCTACCATGACTCATTTCAAATGATTTAGAGGAGAGGAAAAGTTTTGTAGGAGGCTTGAAATGAATTTAAAGGGGTTGTTAAAAAGCATAAAAGAGAGCCATCATTGATCATGTTGTGATTACTTTAAGATTCACTTTGAGATAAATAAAAAAAAAGGTTTTATATGAGTACATAGTTTAGCTATTTGAAGTTTATAAGAAGCTTAAATGTGCATTCATAAATTAAGGAGGTTGATTAAGTGGTTCATCAACGAGCACAAATCATAAGGTTGAGTCATATCATACATTGAGTGAATTAGAATAAACTTAGTTGAATCCATGATTGAACTATCTGGCTTTACAATAGCTTCAATGACTATTGAGTGCAACAAATTCTCTAGTGAATAATATACTTTCTCACAATTCATTTCAATCTAGTTGAGAGAAGTCAAAGAATTCATTAGAAGTATGTGACAAATTTGAAGGCTTATTAATAAGCATAAGAAATATATATGAATATCTCAAGCTCAAATACTAAAGAAGCAAATATGAATAGCAATATGCTATTCCAAATCGCAATATAAGTCTAGTTGAATGCGATATCGCCAAATTATTATATCTACGATCAGTATCGTATTCCTCAATAGCTCATACCTTGGATGTGAATTATACACTTGATATGCAAAAAACTCCTCATCGCCTAAGGTAGACTTAAGCTTGTCTCTGAGACGTCATACTCAGTCTACAAGGATTACTTGAATGGCCTTATGCTGGTAAGGATCCCGGTCGGGGTTATTACTACCTCCTTTGACTAAGTAGACTAAGGACCACGACAACCTGAGATGATGGGACTATGAGATATAGATCGGGCGCATCATCATTCCCCCAACCATCCACTTTAAGTTAAATATAATGAATTTCATAAATTTAAATTTCGAAACTCCACATGCTATTACTATGTGCTACGCATTAAGTGACCTAATGACCAGCCATAATTGGAAGTTTTCTCTTAGTATTGAGAGGTCTAATTAACTATAGGTGCTTATGGCTATAGAAAACCTAGAGCCATATCTAAAGTCCTCACAAAATGAGGGTGAAATCTCTGAGTAGTGTCTTATCTATCATCTCATCTGCCTTGTGAAAATTTGACCGATAATTAAACTACACTTTCTTCAATATGAGAGATCGATGATAAAATTTCAAAGCTGTGTGATCAATAGAAGGTTTTAGTATAAAGACTATGCTTTTAAGGTACAAAAATTTCATCAAAGCTGTCAAAACATCTTTAAATCTATTGCTGCTCTTTATGCGTTACAAATGTTAATTCAATTATTGGAGTTTTGTCGTTTAATGTGAACCCTAAATCCAACGAATATTAAACAAAATGCTTCTTTCAAATTATGATTTTTTTATTATTATTTCTGAGGTATCCAAATGTTGCATATAATAATAGACGAAAATTACTCGCAATTATATTTTGGGATTTATTGGGTGTGAATCAACTGAGTTTGAAAAGCGTATTTTTTTAAATTACTTTTGCAAAAATTCATATGCACGATGCACGTGATATGATCTAAATAGTACTGTAAGTGGTATTTAAAAAATTATATTTTGATTATATTTTAAAAACAAATTATTATAAAATTATATTTTTTAACTTAATATGATATAATTAGTGACTGTACGATTTAATTTTTTTAAAATAATAAAAATTTATAATTAGATCATAATTTATTTTTTAACAGTTTTATCATTATCTTTTAAGGCCTGAACCCTTGCAGCTTTCAGAAAAAGACTCTAAAATAGCTTTTAAGAAAATAAGGAAAACTAAGGGCTCGATTTGACTGAGCTTTTAGTTTCAAAAAATTTTGTTTTAAAATAATTTTAAAAAAGTAATTTTAAAATGATATATATAAATATAGTTTAAAAAAAAAATTAACATTCTATAGCTATACGAGACACTTCTATTTTTAAAAATACAGGACACGGACAAACATTAGATATATTAATATAATAATAATTAAAAATAATATATATAAATTAAATAGATAAAATAATAAAAATAATAAAAACTAAGTTATTTAATTAAAAAAATTAAATTAATTACTTCTCCTCATCCTTCCCATGCCATTCCAAGGAGAAAATATTAGGTCCGGAGTCCGCACGTAGCTTTACATGCGGATTCCAATCAATAAGCGTGTCTATTTTTCCCGTTTTAGCTTAAAGGAGCGATGGCGATGAGACGGACGTAAAGGGATGGCGTATTCATGATGTCGTTTACGCATCCCCTGACCGTCTCGTTCAAAGCGAGAAAAGAACGAGATGATCGTCGTTCGACATTCCTCATCCAAAGTTTAGGGCTTTCTTAGGCGAAGAAATTTTTCTCGACAGCTCTCGCTCTTGATCGACGTTCGCCTTCGGTGATATAGCAAATCAAAATTGAGTATTGTAGGTGACCATGAGGTATTTACACATTCCCGAACTTGAATGAATTTAGGGTTTACTCGTTCTTCTCCCAGTGAAAGATTGGTTATTTTTTATAGGTTATTTTGTATCCAGACTCTGTACCTCTCTCGAGGGTACATAGTATTTAGCTTTTTTTAGTTCTTTAGCGATTCTTGAGATTATGTTCATTACATTCCAAGGGAAGCATTTGGAGGCTATTTGGATGGTTTCTGAGGGGTTTTTAGCATCTGTACTCTCTGTACCTCTCTTGAAGTGCAGATCATTTATGACCTTTTTTCACAGTTTCTTTAGCCTGATTCCTGAGTTTATGTTCATTATATTCCAATGCAAGCAATTTAGAGGCTATTTGGATGGTTTCTAGGGAGTATTTTGCATCTGTACTCTCTGTACTCTCTCGAGAGTACAGATCATTTAGGGCATACTTTTTTCAGTTCATCTTGCCTTCTTCTTGAGATTATATTTAGGGAATTCCAATGGAAGTAATTTGAAGGCTGTTTGGATGATTTCTGGGGGGTATTTTGTATATGTACTCTCTATATCTCTCTCGAGGGTACATATCATTTAAGGCATACTTTTTTCTGTTAATCTTGCATTCTTCTTGAGATTATATTTAGGGCATTCCAATGGAAGAAATTTGGAGGCTGTTTGGATGGTTTCTATGGTATTTTACTCTCTCTGCTCTCTTGAGTGTCTGAGAACATTTAGAACCTTTTTCCAGTTTATTTTGTCTGTTTATTAAGATTATGTTTAGGGCATTCTAATGGAAGCAATTTAAAAGCTGCTTGGATGGTTTTCGGAGGGTATTTTGCATCTGTACTCTCTATACCTCTCTTGAGGGTATAGATCTTTTATGACCTTTTTTCCAGTTTATTTTGCCTGTTTATTGAGATTATATTTAGGGCATTCCAATGGAAGCAAATTGAAGGCTGTTTGGATGGTTTCTGGGGAGTATTTTGCATCTATACTCTCTGTACCTCTTTCGAGCAGATCATTTAGAACTCTACTTTTCTCTTGCCTTCTTCTTGAGAATATATTTAGGGCATTCCAATGGAAGCAATTTGAAGCCTGTTTGGATAGTTTCTGGGGGGTATTTTGCATCTGTACTCTCTATACCTCTCTCGAGAGTACAGATCATCTAGGACATACTTTTTCCAGTTTATCTTACATTCTTCTTGAGATTTTATTTAGGGCATTCCAATGGAAGCAATTTGGAGGCTATTAGGATAGTTTCTGGGGGGTATTTTGCATCTGTACTCTCTGTACCTCTCTTGAGGGTACAGATCATTTAGGGATGACTTTTTCCAGTTTATTTTGCCTGGTTCTTGAGATTATGTTTATTACATTCCAATGGAAGCATTTGGAGGCTATTTGAATGGTTTCTCGGGAGTATTTTGTATCTGTACTATCTATACCTCTCTTGAGGGTACAGATCTTTTATGACCTTTTTTCCAGTTTATTTTGCCTATTTATTGAGATTATATTTAGGGCATTCCAAAGGAAGCAAATTGAAGGCTGTTTGGATGGTTTCTCGGGAGTATTTTGCATCTGTACTCTCTGTACCTCTCTCGAGGGTACAGATCATTTAGAACCTACTTTTTTCAATTTATCTTGCCTTCTTCTTGAGATTATATTTAGGGCATTCCAATGGAAGCAATTTGAAGGCTGTTTGGATGGTTTCTGGAGGGTATTTTGTATATGTACTCTCTGTACCTCTCAAGGGTACAGATCATTTAGGGCATACTTTTCTCAATTTATCTTGCATTCTTCTTGAGATTATATTTAGGGCATTCCAATGAAAGCAATTTGGAGGCTGTTTGGATGATTTCTGTGGAATATTTTGCATCTGTACTCTCTGTACCTCTCTTGAGGGTACAGATCATTTAGGGCTGACTTTTTCCAGTTTATTTTGTCTGGTACTTGAGATTATGTTCATTACATTCCAATGGAAGCATTTGAGGCTGTTTGGATTATTTCCGGGGGTATTTTGCATCTGTACTCTCTATACCTCTCTTGAGGGAACATATCTTTTATGACCTTTTTTTCCAGTTTATTTTGTCTTTATTGAGATTATATTTAGAGCATTCTAATGAAAGCAAATTGAATGTTGTTTGGATGATTTTTGGGGGATATTTTGCATCTGTACTCTCTGTACCTCTCTCGAGGGTACAGATCATTTAGGGACTTCTTTTTCCAGTTTATCTTGCCTTCTTCTTGAGATTTTATTTAGGGCATTCCAATGGAAGAAATTTGAAGGTTGTTTGAACGGTTTCTAGGGGGTATTTTGTATCTGTACTCTCTGTACCTCTCTCGAGGGTACAAATTATTTAAGGCCTACTTTTTTTAGTTTATCTTGTCTTCTTCTTGAGATTATATTTAGGGCATTCCAATGGAAGTAATTTGAAGGCTGTTTGGATGATTTTTGGGGGGTATTTTACATCTGTACTCTATGTACCTCTCTCGAGGGTACAGATCATTTAGAGAATACTTTTTTCAATTTATCTTGTATTCTTCTTGAGATTATATTTAGGGCATTCCAATGGAAGCAATTTGGAGGCCGTTTGGATGGTTTATGGGGGATATTTTACATCTGTACTCTCTGTACCTCTCTTGAGGGTACAGATCATTTACAGCTGACTCTTTCCAGTTTATTTTGCTTGGTTCTTGAGATTATGTTCATTGCATTCCAATGGAAGCATTTGGAGGCTATTTGGATGATTTCTGGGGGATATTTTGGATCTGTACTCTCCGTACCTCTCTTGAGGGTACAGATCGTTTATGACCTTTTTTACCATTTTATTTTGCCTGTTTATTGAGATTATATTTAGGGCATTCCAATGAAAGCAAATTGAAGGCTGTTTGGATGGTTTTTGGGGGTATTTTGCATCTGTACTCTCTGTACCTCTCTCGAGGGTACAGATCATTTAGGGCCTACTTTTTTATCTTGCCTTCTTCTTGAGATTATATTTAGGGCATTCCAATGGAAGCAATTTGAAGGTTATTTGGATGGTTTCTAGAGGGTATTTTGCATCTGTACTCTCTGTACCTCTCTTGAGCATACAGATCATTTAGGGCGTACTTTTTTCAGTTTATCTTGCATTCTTCTTGAGATTATATTTAGGGCATTCCAATGGAAGTAATTTGGAGGCTGTTTGGATAATTTATGGGAGGTATTTAGCATCTGTACTCTCTGTACCTCTCTTGAGTACAGATCATTTAGGGCTGACTTTTTTCAGTTTATTTTGTCTGGTTCTTGAGATTATGTTCATTACATTCCAATGGAAGCATTTGGAGGCTGTTTGGATGATTTCCGGAGCGTATTTTGCATCTGTACTCTCTGTACCTCTCTTGAGGGTACAGATCTTTTATGATCTTTTTTTCCAGTTTATTTTACTTGTTTATTGAGATTATATTTAGGGCATTCCAATAGAAACAAATTGAAGGCTGTTTAGATGGTTTCTGGGGGGTATTTTGCATCTGTACTCTCTGTACCTCTCTCGAGGGTACAAATCATTTAGGGACTTCTTTTTCCAATTTATCTTGCCTTCTTCTTGAAATTATATTTAGGGTATTTCAATGAAAGCAATTTGAAGGCTGTTTGGATGGTTTCTGGGAGGTATTTTGCATATGTACTCTCTGTCTCTTAAGAGTCTGATCATTTATTAGGGCTTCTTTTTTCGGTTATTTTGCTATTTATTGAGATTATATTTAGGTGTTCCAATGGAAGCAATTTGAAAATGCTTGGATGATTTAGGGGTATTTTGCATCTGTACTCTTTTGTACCTCTCTTGAGGTCATCATTTATGACTACTTTTAGTTTCTTTTGGCTAATTATTGAGATTATATTTAGGGCATTCAATGGAAGCAATTTGAAGGTTTGTTTGAATAGTTTTAGGGGATTTTTTGCATCTGTATTAAAGAACAATTTGGAAGTTGTTAAACTTAGTTTTGATGGGTGATTTGCATCTTACTCATTACCTGACTTTTCTTTTGAAGTTTACCATATTTGGGAAAAGAATAACTTGAGATCACCATTGTAAGAACGTGTTTGATAATATTGTGCCTTTCTTGATGAAACCCGACATTTTAAAGAGGCTTCATCTACATCAATTCATTAGACTCCACAGAATTAAGCAAGACTCAGTTGCCATTACGTCGATCCTGTCTTGCTGGGACATAAAAAAGCAAGCTTTCTTGTTGGGTGGGCAATGCATTCCTTTCACCCACGATGAAGTTGCAGTGATGATAGGGATGCCAAACAGAGGGGAGAAGGTCTTATGGCAGAAATCTCTCGCAGTTTAGTTCATTGGACTATAAGAATCAACTTGAGCATTCGGATGGCTCGTTGCCTGTAGCACAGTTTGTGTAGTTGTACATACATTTTCTGCTATCAAATCTATTTTTTTGTATATCACAACTACAGGGTGGCATCGAAATTGATTGCCTACGCTGATGACATAGATAGATTTTGCTGTTGAGTATAATTGGGCAGAGGCCATTTAGGACTTTCTAGTTTCCCAATTTGATGTTATTACATCAAAGATTCAGACCCAGAGGGTAGCTGGTTACCTGAGTGGCTTTGTCACTCTTCTGATGGTATGTTCTATATCTCCAGGAATGTGTAATTTAATGTGTTGAAGTTAACTGTTTTAAATATTCATTATAGATATGGGAGGCTGAGCACATAAGTATCATAAGCCCGTCATTTTCATCTGCAAAGCCACGTATGCTGCGATGTGCAAAAATAGAGTTTCTAAATAATGCTTTCACTTGTTTAGGAGGACACCAGGTGACATATAATAATATCACTTAGTTCATATAAGAATGTCTTTATTTATGTTGTATGTCTTCACATTTTCTTATCGATTTAACATAGGTCTGCCTTTCATTCGAGGACATATTAGAAGAGGAGACCTAGTTCTTTGAATCAGTGTCCCCTGCCCAACAATCTATACATGTCAAGCCCGATAGCAGTCCCATTTTAAGTCCAATGAGTTCAGCCCCCACTGACTCTCTATATGTCTCTCCTCATATTCTCCCCATGTATGCTCCGCCCTCTGCACACCCTGCTTTGTGGTGGAGAGGATACTTGCAGGCTTCAGAGACTTGAAAGATACAGTATCATCTTTTCATGCAACAATGACGGGCAAGATGGATGGGCTTGATTTGTGGGTTGCTGCTATCGAGGAAGTTCTTGCCAGGCAGCGGGGTCCTACCACCCCCATTGTCGGAGAGGTTCCTGTGGGGATCACCACAGGGGAAACTCTCGAGGAGGCTACCATAGGAGCTTCCCCTATGGAGGGTACCCCTGAGGAGGCTACCACTTGGAAAGCCCCTAAGGAGGCTACCATAGAGGAAGCTCTTGTGGAGGCTACCACAGGAGCTTCCACTATGGAGTTGGATACTTCCAACAGGGAAGCCCATGTGGAGTTCACCGTAGGTGAAGTTCTTGTGAAGGTCTACACATGATGATCTTTGGCTGTAATGTCGACATTAAATGTGGTGTGAAGGCTTCAATGAGGAAAAGGAAAGCTTTGTTCCCCTTTCACACTTATAGGAAGTCGAGCAAGAATAAGTGATGTGGTGGCCTCCATTCAAGATGAGAAGCCGACAGTAGAGGTATTAAGTTACTTTCTTTTAAATTTGAGATAAAAGAAATAGATTTCACTAAATTTTTTTATAGGTTGTAAAGATAGCTAAAGGTCGATTACCCATGCTGCTATCGTTGTGGTGGAGGAGCATCAATCGGTATAAATCATCTCATAGATCGATCCTTAATTCATAGTGAATCTAGCTCTTCATCACTAACTTTCATCATCAGTAATTTCGTTGCAGCCAGCAGAGGCACGTCATTTTGTTGAGTTCTCATCCAAAGCTATTTTTCCTAAGCCGATGCTCCATCTTATTGGCACTTCATGCTCCCGATTCGAGGACAAATAAGTCAATCTTCAATCAGCTCCTTCATACATAAAATAACATATTCATTTAATTAAGATCACTTTAAAATATTTATCACTTGCAGGGGTGATACAGTATTCACGACTGGGAATATCATTATTGCACGAGGGCAGATCGATGAGTTGTTGGCAATATCTCTCGATGCACACATTGATGCCTTCGCCTTCTTCTTGGCCGAAGTATTCGCTTTGTCAGCTTATTTGTACATTTCATGCTTGCATTGGGCATGTTACCCCACAGGAATGTTGGGTATTACGATTCAATTTTTGTTTGCTTAGATAAAAGCTAGAATCTATAATCATTCTCTTCTTTTCTTGTAGAGTTATGCCAGGTACGGCCTAAAGACGGAAAGCAAAATGTTCATCCAAAGATGTCAAACATGTGTCGAGGGTTGAGTTAATCTTCGCCGGTATAGATAATCGACGATACTAGTTGGGCATATTAAGTTAGGTGCGTATTTTTTTCATTACCCAAACCAATAAGAGCATTCTTCCCGAGATTGTTAAGCAGTTTTCAAATTTGGTTCCTCTTAACTATTTTTTTTCCAACTTATTGAGATTATGTTATGGCCGGATCAAATTACTTGTTGAAGATCTTTGAGTCTTTCGAGAAAAACCAATCGAAATGGTGAGTGAGGGTCAAGCTGATTCTGCGGCATGTTTATCTCAAGTACATGGAGGCAATCCACAAACTCGATCAACTACCATGTGTCAAGAAGATGAATATATTTAGAGTTTGAGTTCGTTTACGCTATATTTTGTTTGAAAAATCCAATCTGAGAACTATAGGATTTAGTTTGATATAGGATTTAGTTCAAATGATTCATTAATAACTCATTGATCTGAAAAGATTAATTTTCCCAAAATGAAGAGTACATTAATATAATGTAATAGATATGAATCAAGACTTTTGAATGTCAGAATGATCGGATGTCAAACAATTGATAGTTAATATTAGAAATCATTAACTCCATGAGCTTAAATATATAATCATGATTTCAATGATCATAACTTTATTTTTTGTATAATGCATTGGTTTGGTGGCTTCAAAGACTTAGCTGTTTTTGTTGAAGTGAATGGATTGTTCATGAATCTGGGATGATATTTTACTCTGTTTTTTGTTACTTCTTTTCTCTCATTTCATATAGTTTGGTTTCGCTGTTATTATTATTATTTATTTATTTTATGGTATCATCTTTTTATCTTATGGATTTGGTTTTTTTGGGGTCTATACTCTTGAAGAAATCTACATTTAAAATCATTTTTTATTTTATTTTTCATAGAATGTGTATCATCAATAATATTTATTTTTTTTCATCAATACAACAATCAAAATAATCTCATTTTAATTATTATTAGGGAGATTTATAAACATTGCCACTAGTCTTATATATTTAGGGTATATAAAATGCTTAAATATTATTATTTTAAAAAATAATATTCAGATTTTAAATGTCACATTAAAAATATTATTATCACTTATATTTTAAAGATGAAGTGTGTTTTTTATGTAAATATAAAATTTTAGATGATAGATATATAAAATATTTTTATTAATTCTTTTGGAGTTATGCATGACTCTTTATTTATTGATTCATTAATGTTATGCAGCAGAATGCATAAAATTAATGCATAAAATTAAATTAGGGATTAATGGCCATTTTGTAAGATTAATAGTATGGTCAATGTAATTCATTCATTAGTCGTGGTTGGTTGCAAACCATTGTTATGAGCAGGATTTTCATGTAATTTCTCAGCTGATTTAGGGTTTGTTTGGGGCGATTATCTTTTTTTTTTTAAATATTGATTGTAAAATTATTATGGTTAGTGTAAGTAAATTTTTTTTTAAAAAAAATTTAAACTTTAATTTTTTTTTATAATCATGATATTTTAACAGTTTTAATTTTTAAAAGTAAATTTTTATCATGATTTTTTTAAATATTTAAAATAGTAATAGTTAAATATGATTATGATTGTTTTTAGCTATTTTTTTATTTTGAAAATAAAACAGCTAAAAAAATTAACTCAAATGTATTCTTAGTATGCTCATGCTCGAGTGAAATGAAGTTCAATATTAACTTGAACCTTATCATATTGACTTGTCTATTTATTTAGAGGAAATTGAAACAAAATAAGTCAATCTATTATAAAAATTAGTATTTTTTTGTCTCATTGCAATATGAAAAATTTAATTCTTTTATAACTATAATGAAACTGGTGCGAAAGAGATAACCTATAACATTTAATTATATAATAATTATTTTTAATTAATGAATAGTATAAATACAATAGATTAAGAGGCTTTTTAAATTTGTCAACACATTATGAGATTAATTTGCCAACTAACTTAATACTAATAAAAAATTAATTCTAGATATCATTTCTTATAGATATCTGATTTAATATAAATAGATTTAGGTTCACTTATGCGTTAGTTATACATATGTGTACCTTAGAGATATTATCACCATAAATGATTTGTACCCTCAGGAGAGGTACAGATGCAAAACACTCATTCGAAACCATCCAAATAACCTTTAAATTGCTTCTATTGGAATGTCCTAAACATAATCTCAAGAATCAGGCAAAATAAATTGGAAAAAAGACCATAAATGATGACCCTCAAGAGATGAGAGTCGATGTAAAATATCCCCAAAACCATCCAAGACTTTCAAATTGCTTCCATTGGAATGCCTTAAACATTATCTCTAATCGTGCAAAATAAAGAAGGTCATAAATGATCTCAGACTCGAGAGGTACAGAGAATACAGATGCAAAATACCCCCTAGAAATCATCCAAGCAGCTTTCAAATTGCTTCCATTGGAATGTAATGAATATTATCTCTAGAATCAGGCAAAATAAACTAGAAAAAAGGTCATATATGATTTGTACCCTCAAGAGAGGTACAGAGAATACATATGCAAAATCCCCCCCAAAAATCATCCAAGCAGCTTTCAAATTGCTTCCATTGGACTGCCCTAAACATTATCTCTAGAATCAGGCAAAATAAACTGGAAAAAAAATATAAATGACGTACCTCGAGAGGTACAGAGAGTACAGATGCAAAATATCCCCCAGAAACCATCCAAGCAGCTTTTAAATTACTTCCATTGGAATCTAATAAACATTATCTCTAGAATCAGGCAAAATAAACTGAAAAAAAAGATCATATATGATCTGTACTTTCAATAGAGGTACAAAGAGTACAAATGCAAAATATCCCCCAGAAACCGTCCAAACAGCTTTCAAATTGCATAAACTGGAATGTAATGAACATTATCTCAAGAATCAAGCAAAATAAACTAGAAAAAGGCCATAAATGATTTGTACCCTCAGGAGAGGTACAGATGCAAAACACTGATCCGAAACCATCCTAACGGCCTTCAAATTGCTTCCATTGGAATGCCCTAAACATAATCTCAAGAATCAGAAAAAATAAACTGGAAAAAAGGCCATAAATGATTTGTACCTTCAGGAGAGCTACAGAGAGTACAGATGCAAAATACCCCCCAAAAACCATCCAAGCAGCTTTCAAATTGCTTTAATTGGAATATAATGAACATTATCTCTAGAATCAGGCAAAATAAATTAGAAAAAAGGTCATATATGATATGTACCCTCGGAGAGTGCAGAGAGAAGATATAAATACCCTAAATTATTCAAGCGACTTTCAAATTGCATAAAATAAAATGTAATGAACATTATCTCAAGAATTAGGCAAAATAAACTGGAAAAAGACCATAAATGATTTGTACCCTCAGGAGAGGTTTAGTGTTATTTTGGAAATAACGACCAAGAATATCACTAACAAACCGTAGAAAAATTATACGAGAAACATTACCGATGAATTTTTATTTAACACATCCTCAGCTAAATTGGTCGTTATTTCCTCAATGTTCTCCATCTTCATGGTTCTTTTGTAAAAAGGAAATGAGATTTTCTATTTCTCTTCTGAGCTCGGTTTGCCTAAAAAAAATACACCATAAACCCTAAATCTGTCTATATATTTTTTTAAATTCCTCCCACGCATTCCAACGACGCTTCTTCTCCGCTTTTGAAGACGGGCGGCCAGAGAAGCAGAACGGGCGTCGTGAATCGCATCTACGGCCGTCCGAATCGCCCGTTAAGCTAAAGCGGAAAAAAATCTCGCGACGTTTAGATTGAGTCCAAAGCGCCGCGACTCGGACATAATATTTTCTCCATTCCAAGGTCATGTTATGCCACTTATGGAGATGGCCCACCACTCATCGATCGCCACTGCCACCTTCGTCAACACGGACTTCAACCACCGACGCCTCCTTGCCGCTACTTCCAATGATGGTCGCGCCGCCTTCTCCACCTCCACCAACCGTCTTCACCTTATTGGAATCCCGGATGGGATGAGGTCTGATGAAGAACGGGTTGCCGTTTTCTGGCCTGCTTCAGCAGCCATGTTAGCTCTTATGCTCAATATTTCCAAATTAATTGAAATTGGAATAATTAATGAATACGATTAAAAGAAGGCGCAAGGAAATATTTTCTTCAATGTTAAATTTTTAATTAAAAATAAGGAATTATCTTATATATATATATATATATATATATGTTTGAAGGATTACAGTTGAAGGATGAGATTTTCCAGTCGGATACCGCTCTCTCAACGCATCGGTTTTGGAATCGCTAAACTCGCCAACAAATCTCCTTTGTTCTAACTAACGACCGCGCCACACCGACTTCATCATTTGCAACACGTTCATGGATCTAGAGGCTCAAGCTCTATCTCTCCTCCTCACCATTTCCGGCCCTCTCTTTCCCGAGCACCACCGTCGGCCACCGCCGCTTTCTTTCAATTCAACGGGGCTTGACACCCAATCGTCGGGCTCTGTCTTTAATGTCGCCTTCGGAAGCCATGCTATCTTTGATAAAGGCCAACTCGTTGAATTGGCCCATGGGCTCAAGATGACCGGCCATCCTTTTTTATGGGCTGTGCGGCCGGACCTTAGGAATATTGGTTTGAATGAGGTTTTCTCGTCGGGTTCTTGAGCAGGGTTGAGGATAGGGCACTTTTACTGGGCTAGGCGCTACAAGAACAAGTGTTGGTCCATCCTTCGATCGGGTGCTTTATATCGCACTGCGGGTGGAACTCTACACTAGAAGGGGTCCGGAACGGGGTGCGGTTTCTCTATTGGCCTTATTTTACTGACCAATTTTTGAACCAAAATTATATATGTGACACGTGGAGGATAGGGCTGAGGGTGGGGCCTAATGAGAATGAGCAAGGAGGATTTGAAGAGAGTGATATGGCTTTGATCAAGAGGGAGCATATTAAGGAGAGAGTGGAGGAGGTGATGAAGGACAAAGATATGAGAGAGAGGGCTTTAATGTGGAAAGAGAGGGCTCTTAAAAGTTTGAATGTGAGTGGGAGCTCTTATGAGAATTATAAGAGGATAATAGGTGTCATAAAAAATTGTACTTAAGCTTTTATTAATATGATTATTTTCATGATATTTGTATTGTCTATATTTGATATATCTTAAATGAAGCTTTGGATTGTCCTTTTTCTTGATCTCATACTTGGAGAAGACGAAAAGTATTTTGATAGAAACGACTCTGCAATGACTTGAGCTACCACAGAGAGGAGCAAGCAAGCATGGCGTCATGGATGAGTCAGACAGGAAAACAAACTGCCTGTTGGCTGGAGACAATGATTGCACCTATTCATGAGAAGATGTGAAAGAAATCATTTTTAGAAAAGAAAATTGAGAAGAGAAAGCACAAGAAATGTTATTGATTATTTTAGCTAACAGTGATTGATAATTTCTATTAAACAGTTTCAAAAAAAATCTCGACCATAGTTTAATTCTACTTCTTGTGAACTCAATAAAAACCGCGTAGTCCAGAATATACGATTCTTTTTTCTCCGGGAGTAATGAGGCCTCGCCCAGATTTTATTTCAAAAAATTAAATATAATACAAGAGGAGATAACATGAAATACAAAGTACATGAGCAGTTAAAGAACTGAAAGAAGCCCAGGCCAAACATGAAGCTAACAAAAACTGTGATTTTAGTGAAACGAAGAGAGTTAAAAATATAACCTATGAAAGGAACAAAAACCAAAAAGTGTAATTGTAGAAAAGCAAAAAAAGGAACCGGTAGCTTGATCAAAGACCGGAAACCGAGCTCAATAAATCCAGCATTTTTAAGAGGCTCCATCCAAGGCAGTCAACGTCGCCAATCAAGCAGAATTCCACAATGAAACTTGATTGGTCAGAGGAGAAATTGCAAGAACTGTTCAATGAATTAATTGCCAGAAAAATGCTGAGGAAATATTGGCACCGGTTGAGTCTATATAAATTGCTGGTGTAACATTATTGTTCCAAAATATAGAACTTTTCTTATCTTGATATCTCCTTTTATGAGATTTGGGATGCAGCTTTGAAGGCAAGTCCACTCCTAGAAGAAAATTCAGTTATAAAAGCAGCATTAGGAAGATGTTAGCATGAGGTCAAGTAAAGTATAAACTCTGAATTACATCTGACACATTGTCCAGTAACTTCCATCTGTAGCTTTTCTGCCTAACAGCAAGATAGATTTTTGCAACAGTAATATTGATTGGAGAGGCATTTGAATTAAATATACGTTGATTTTGTTCCATCCATAAATAATTAGTAATAGGAATAACCTTGTACCTGGATCAACTGAGCCCTCAACCGATACCTTTTTTTGTCACTGAAACTCAGGGCTTTTGCCACCTTTCCAAGATTAGGTCCCCAAACTGCAATCACATTTGTAGTATGTGAAAAGCTGAGAGAGCTTGCTGGCATGAAGGCCATGTGAGTTTGGGAGTTCTTGAAGATCAGTCGACCAAAATTAATAGGAATTGGAGCAGTGATGCTTTGTGAGAGGTGATTTTTTAATAAACTACAGCATACAAGTCTCTTCAGTTGACATTCTGAAGTTCTGGCATCAGAGGAAACGATGGTCTATACACTAATACACTTTAAAACACGTGAAAAAAAAAGAAGAAAAAGAAGCAAACATACTATCTATCACCCACACAAATTAAGGTTATGTTTAGGATAACTTTTTTCTTGTGATATGATCTAAATAGTATTGTTTGTGGTATTTAAAAAATTATATTTTGAAAAAATAATAGTATAAAATTATATTTTTGTTAACTTAATATGATATAGTTAGTGACTGTACGATTTAATTTTTCTAAAATAATAAAAAATTATAATTAAATCATAATTTATTTTTTAACAGTTATATCATTATCTTTTAAGACCTGAACCCTTGCAGCTTTCAGAAAAAGACTCTAAAATAGCTTTTAAGAAAATAAGGAAAACTAAGGGCTCGATTTGACTGAACTTTTAGTTTCAAAAAATTGTTTTAAAATAATTTTTAAAAAAGTAATTTTAAAATGATATATATAAATATTGTTTGAAAAAAAAGAAGAAATCAACGTTCTTTAGCTATGATGTATAATAGACACAAAAACATTTCTATTTTAAAAATAATACATACCTGACACACATTACATTATTATAATAATAATTAAAAATAATGTATATAAATTAAATAGATAAAATAAAAATAATAATAATAAAGTCATTAAATTAAAGAAAATAAATTAATTACTTAAGTTATCTCTCTCTATATATATATATATATATATATATATATATATATATATATATATATATATATATATATATATATATATATATATTAAGTAATTTATTTTACTGTACTTTAATAATTTTAATAAATAAAATTTATTATTAATTCTAAATTTACAAATTTAATTATAATTTTTAATAATTTTAATTATTTCTAATAAATATATCCTATTATTTTCTCTTTTTAACTCAAATATCATTCTCTAAATTTTTAAAAATCTATATAATAAATTATATTTAAAATATGTTTTATATAATTTTAATTCAATTAATTAAGATATGAGTGTGTGATATGCATATACTTTTAATTTTTTAATATTATTTTAATCGCATATTTACTTTTTTTGCCCTGTACCACATGTGTTCTCTAAAAAGTGCAGAAAATTGAAACTCATTTTAACGATATTTTTAAAAACGTGACGTAGTAAAAAGCTAAATCAAACGAAGCCTAGAGTAGGAGCACTTCCACTTTGCCTTTATAGCGCAAAAGGAAAGCATCATTACCTCCACCAGACCCGCTTTACTTTACAGCTCAAAAGCGGATGACATTATCTCCACCAGTAGGGAATCTACTTTACAACTCATAAAGCATTCCCACCAAATGAAATAATGCTACTTCAAAGTAGTACATTATTGACTCATGTAGATTATCATGTCTAATAATTGTACCTTTACTTAATGTCAAAGAAAGTTTTCTTTTCTCGCCTCCACTTACATATAAGGAGGCCATCTTGTATTCGTGGTTTTCTTCTCTCCTTCTGGTTCTGTTTCTCTCTGTTTCTTCCTCCTGTAATTGTGTAGTTTAAGTCTTATATTAATAATATTTAGTTTTGAATAACTGCCTGCTAAACTGGTATCAGACCCATGATGGGATAATTCTCTGAGGAGGGGGAAGGATGTTTGAGTGATTCTTTGTAATGTGTCACCATTATGGATGAACTAGTTCTTTGTACATTCCTCTCACGGCATTATCCTGTCTTCGTCGTAAATGGCCATAAATCCCTGTGATGATGATTTCCAAAGGGTAGTAAGTCCTATTTTTGTTGACTAACTTGGATAATTCTGGTGGAGGTTTATACTTAGTCTATTTTATCCTTTTATGTTGATTAATTGCATGATCCACTACATCGTCTCCCTCTCTCCCCTCTATTGCAATGACTTCTACTTCTTCTTACGAGTAACTTAATCTCACGTAGAATAAATAATAACCTTATCAAGAACTCTGAAATGGCAGAGTTCCTCTTGAATGAAGAAGACCTAAATAGATGGTCTCTCCCCAAAATTGATAAAACTATCATTTATCAATTCAGAACTTTTGATTTTAAGGAAAAAGCTTCAGTGAAAACTGTAGAACAAACCATTACTGTAGATCAAATGGAGAAAATCATTTATCTACTAACGTTTGAAGATCTACATAAATATATGCACGACTTCAAAAATATTCATATAGGGATGATACAGATAGCATTTAAACCCTTAACTCTTAAAGGTCTAAACGCTTATTTTATTTTAACCTAAGAGATGGCGGATGCCTCCAGCTCAATCTAATAAGTATAGAAACTAGCCATGATTTATTTCAACACCTTTCCTAATTTAAGTTTATCTCACTCGATACCGTTCAGTGCTATTTAAATATTATTAATATAAGATTTAAACTTAAACAATTACAGGCGGAAGAAGAATTAGTTCAGGAGAGAAACAGTAGAACCGAAGGAGAGAAGAAAATTGAGCACACCGAATACAAAGATAGGGCCTCCTTATATAGAAGTGGAGGCAGAAAAGAAAACTCTGCTTAGACATTAAACAAATATACAATTATTAGACAGAATAATTGTTGTCATAGTGGAGTCAATAATGTGACTACTTTGAGGTGGAAAGTAGCATTATTTCATCTAGTGGGAATGCATTATGAGTTGTAAAGTAGATTTTCTATTAGTGGAGATAATGTCATCTGCTTTTGAGCTGTAAAGTAAAGCAGGTCTGTTGGAGATAATGATTCTTTCCTTTTGCGTTGTAAAGGCAAAGTAGAAGTAATAATTGAAGCAGGAATCCATTAATTTTCTCCGAATTTCAGGACACCATCGAAGACTCACATGCTCGCATGTAGATAGAGAGATTAAACACCTTGGCAGTTGATTCTCATAAATTTTCTTGAGATCCATCCTTGAATTTCATTCTCATGAGGGTATCGTCTTTTAATGCTCTGCAGCACCTCATCAACTGATAACTCAAATCCGTAATTTTTTGAGGAATTGTTAATTCAGAATAAGCATTAATAATAGTTTTAATTTGTTTGAGCATATCGAAAATGCTGATAGAATTCCACCATTTTAATAAAAATTATCTTTGAACCGATTGAAGGGTCCTTTCAGTATAACGTTCAGCCCAAATCCATGGGATTTGGCAGTCCGTGAAGAAATGAGCAAGATTTTGCCTTTGAATCATTTTTCTGGGATTAATAGCCCTCATTTTGGGGGCAGCTTCCATCCATTCATTGAAGACCTCTTTGATTGGATCCGGAAGAATATTTAATTCTGCTCCAAAATAGTTCCACCATCTGAAGAACCATGCTGAAAGTTCTTTGTTGATAATTTCTTTGTTCATTATGAACATCCATGAATGCATTCGCTTTTCATTGAGAAGGAAGAATGCTTTCATCATAGCTTGCACATAACACCAATAATTTATGCTAATTTTGTACTGTAAATCAGTGGAGGATAAAAATATATTTTTCTCTTGGAATAGAGTTAGATCTCATTCACTTTGATGAAAGATTATTTGTATAACGCATTTTCTATACAAAATTGTATGGTTCGTCTGATCACGAACGTGATTAATCTCAACACACTTTAA
Organism: Cymbidium sinense; assembly: GCA_021442155.1. Lineage (NCBI taxonomy): Eukaryota > Viridiplantae > Streptophyta > Magnoliopsida > Asparagales > Orchidaceae > Cymbidium > Cymbidium sinense. The sequence goes on from CM038216.1 coordinate 1,875,860, forward strand.
TTGTGTTAAGATTTTTTCATAATTCTCTATTGAGAGATTAGATTCAAATGGGAAAGGATTATTTCCCAAATATCTTTCAAATAAAGCCCACAGATTATTTATTGAATAATCAGAGGGATTAATTTCAATAATATTATATTTTATTTCTTTAGAGAAATAAACATATTCTTGTGCAACGATATCTTTTAGGGATGATGTTGCTTTTTTAGAAGTTTCACCCTTTTCAACCGGTAAGAAGGAAATACCATAAAGATAAGTTATCAATCGATCATGTCATCGAGTTGAGGATCTTTCAATTAGTGCCACCCTCCCCAGAAGAGTTACCACTAGAGGAGGAATCCTTTCATGTGGGGTGATCCACCCCTAATCGTCCCTACAAGAATTCACAGGTTAGAAAATCAGGAAGAGAATTTTCATTACCTTTAATGAATTCAATGTCAAAATCAAAGACAAAGAGCTGTGATTGCCAAGATGCAAAAATTTATTTTAAAACCAGATTTTTTACATCTTGTTCAATGATGTATCTGGGGAAATCAACAATAAGGAGAAAATGCTGATTAAGTAAATCATCTTGAAATTTTGAGATACACTTAATCACAAAAAGCATTTCTTTTTTGATAATGGAATAATTTTGCAGTGTTGGATTCCATCTACTAGAAGCAAAGCGAACTAATTTTTCTTTCAAATTTTTTTGCTGTTTTAGGATACCTCCATAGCCCTTATCAGAGGCATCGATTTCAATAATTTTGAAACTAGTGGGGTCCGTAAGATTAAGACGGAAGATTTTGAACTCTTTGTTTAATTTTATCGCAACAATATGGATATCACCATGGTGGAGATTCTTTTAATCTGCCAAAGAAGGTCACATCCTTTTCATTGATAGAAATCATCTATAATCGAGAGCTCTAAGAATCTCATTTTTTTATCTAAAATAATATCAAAAAATTTGTTCAATTCTAATTAATTAGTATAATAGAAGCATATATTAAAAAAATCTTATTTCAGTTTAAAATAATTTGATTATTGGCTCTGAAATAACTAATCTATTTTTTAAAATTAACCATTTAAATGTTTTTAAATGGTTGAAGTGTTCGTCAATATTTGAGAACACAAGAACATCATCAATATAGACTAATATATATTTAAAATAATCTTTAAATATATTATTTATGATATGCTGAAATTCAGAAGATGCATTTTTTAAACCAAATGGCATTACATTCATTCCATTCCAAAGTAAAAAATCAAATGTTTTATACGATCCATTCTTTTATCCTGATCTCAATATCCTCGATTTTAAATCAAATTTGAAAATATTTTTGCATTATACAATCTATTTAATAAATCCCTTTTATTAGAAATTAGATATCTGATCTATTTTAAAACTTTGTTTAACATTTAATTATCGCGCCTTTCCTTTCCTCAAATTCATAACATAGAATGTGACATCCCAAGGGGAGGGATTGTAATAATTTCTTTCTTTAATAAGTCAATCTCTTCCTTGCATAAAGCAAGGAAGGTCGTCATCAAGGATGAGCCTTAGTGGGAATGTCATGTTCATTAAAATTATCAATGTACGGGAGATCCACTACATGAGTCTTTCTTTCCCAGAAAGCAATCGGGTTGTCACCACAGACTTCCTTTTGGAACTCTTGGAGGCAATTTTGAATTTTTCTTTTATTTTCGGGGAAGACATATAATGCTTAATAGTTAAAGTAAAAATTTCTTCTTGTAAATAATTTATATGCATAGACTTATTATTAAGCCTATTCATTTCATTTATTATAATTTCTTTAGGATTGATAAACTAACGTCTTCTCTTTGTTCCAAAGAGAACACTATTCCGATCATCAATAGATGATATATTTTGAGAAAGAACGGGGTTCCCAAAATAATGTTTGAGTTAAATTTTTAACAAGAATAAAAGGCATTTGGATACAAGTATCACCTTGGCACATGGCAACAGATGAGAATTTGTATTTAATTTGCAAAGACTCTCCATCTGCAGCTTTCAACCGCTGGCTAGTCTTTTCAAAATATTTCGAAAGAATAATTCCTTCTTGAATGCAATTAAGTCTGCTTCACTCTTAACTAGAGCAGTTAAATTTAGTAAAATAAATTTTTATTTATAATTAATTTAATGAAAATATATCATTTATGGTATATTACCTTTTGAATGTTATGTAAGAAACCTGGTTCTTGGTTAGAATCGGCTTCTATATTTTCAAATGAATTGAGCGTCTTTTGGTTTATTTCAAGATCCATTACCCATTCATTCATTTAATTTCTGAACTTCTAATTTTAGTTTCTTTAATTCGCTTTTAGTGATAAAGAAGTCAATTAGAAGATGATGCCCTCGATTTTTTCTTAAATATTTGATAAGGAGTATATTGGAGGCTTGTAATTAAATTTTTCTAATCTATCTTTTCTTCTTATCATTAAGAAGATCAATAATTTTATTGAATCATCTTCAACTTATGCTAAAAGTTTAATTAATTGGTCCTTTGCTCGTGGTATGCACTCATATCTATTATTTTTTTATAATAATCTATCTATTGACAGGACTTGCAACAGTTATATTTGTCGGATTTATTGAGTCTGATGAAGATGAAATATGATCTTCTTCATCTTCTACTTCAATTTCTGAATTAGAGGATGTAAGCAGAATTTTCATCAGGGTTTGTTTTAACCCTTCATCAATCTGAAGTTCATTTAACTTCTTCTTCGACTTTGCGCATGAATGACATAATGCACACATTTGTAATATTTTATTTCTCTTGCCTCTTTGGTTTTAGAACCAGAGGGACAAGAGTGCCTATGTTTATGCGTGAATTTTTCACATTTTTTATGACGTGATTTTTCACATTTAGGAAAAATAGTCTTTTGTGTTTTTCCCTATTTTTGTAAGATAAAGGACGTACCTGAGGATCACAGTTGAATTGCTCATAGAATTCACCAAGTTATTTTTGCTCAAGTAGACGTTCTCTTTTCATTTGGTCTTTTAATTTAAGATAAGAGCAGATTGCTAATCCGGTTTTAATACATGCAGAAATAAGGTTTTCATATGTAAGGATTTCATATGGGATGGTTCCATTATAGAGACGAAGAGAAACCTTAACCTTTCAAAGAAATAGATCGGGAAGGCCTTCAATGAATTTTATTTCCAAAGGAAAACTCACATTATAAAGTGTCATGACGTATGAATATCCTTGCCTAAAATGGGTTAATGACGGACATCTTAATTTTTGGAGTAAAGATCTTGTTTTTTCTCCTTGATCTCCAATGGATTCAGCAAAGTGATCTACAATCATTTGAATAAGATTATAGACCACATTTTTATTTTGTGTTTGCTATTCTTTTGGAAGATTCTTAGTGTTCAAATCGATTTCACTAAGAAGGTCTTCCTTTAATAAAGAGAAAATTATCCCACCAAGCTTTTCGAGTTCCAAAACCCCAAATAATGGCTCGAAACAAGGTGAGGTTCTTGATATCTGAACAAAGAAGAAGCAAACATAAGCATACAATGAAGAGTGTGGATAATCGATTGAAAAATCCATCGATATTTCATTCATAAAGAGAACTTTCATCATAGGAATTTCCCACGAAATGAGTATCCTCTTCGAATAATAAATCTGGAGGTGTAGGTTTTTTATAATAGTATTTTTCTAGATTTTTCTTAAGATAAGAAATCTTCTGGATATCTTGAGGAGGAGGATGTGAATTTTGAAGTTCATGAAAAAGGGCATGAATTTCATTGATATTGGTTTAATTATCAGGTTCGACTGAGGATTAGTTTGAATCTTCTTCCGACTGGCTGATATCCTCAAGAGCTCTGACATATTTATCTTTTAAATTTAGAATCAAATTCAGAATGTCTTCAGAAGAAGATCAAAACTTAAGAGAAAGTTTAGGAGGTGGTTGAATAAAAGGTCTAATAATAGAATTTGAACTGGTAGGGACTTTTTCTGAAGCTCTACTAATTTTGGGACCTTTTTGTTTAAGCACCTGATCAATTTTAGATTATAAGCTAAAAAGATGATCAACAACAATTTGAAGTATACTATTATTATAATTAAGTTGTTTAATTATAGTAATAAATTTTTTTAGAATTTATGGATCAGAATTGATTTTTTCAAACACAGCTAATTCTAAAGGTTTATCATCCACCATTTTGGCAATAGATGGAGGATAAGCAACTTCAATTATTTTTCTTACTGCTTTGCCATTTTTTGGTTGATAAAACATCAATTTGAGATTGAGATACCTGAACACAACAAAAGGAATAGTTGCCTTGCTATTTCTTTTCTCATATTTTGAAATATAGGAATATCGCTTTATGAGTAAAACTTCTATACCAAGTACTAAGTTCTTTGATTGGTGATACTCCTTACCACTTCTAGTCTAACCCGGTTTGTAGCTCATTAAGACTGAAGTTCATTTCAGATGGAGTGGGAGATTGATTTTCTCTCACTAGATGATAAATAGTATTTCTGTTTAGGGGAAGTGCCTCAACAGGTGATTCTGAGGTTTGGGAACCATCCGATCTAGACTTTACTGAGGTTTCAGAAGGGATTAAAACCCTAGGAAGTGTAATAGATAAACGAGGGTTGAATCTTACTTAAACATCACCATCAGTCGTTTGAATTTGATCGATATCTTGATTGATGGTTGGTCTTGGTGTGACCGCAGCTAGTATGGTCCATGATTCTGAAAATACCACCTCATTCCATCTTATCACTCTATTAGTAGCAATATGAGATGCTAATAGATTTGTTTCAATCAAAGTAGTTCGTTAGGCTGGTTGAACAGTTTGAACTCTGGGATTTAAAGTATTTAAAACTCTAAAGTGAATTCTGAAAATTAAAGCAATAGTTTTAGAACCAGGAAGGAAATCATATCCATAAAGCTGTAAGTGTAATTTTAAAGCTTCAAAAAGATTTATATCAGAAAAAAAATAAACTTAAATTATGAAAGGTGTTGAAATAAATCGGCCCGTGACAGAGGCTAGTTTCTACAACACTCATTTGGATTGAGCTGGAGACCGTCATCTCGTGATTAAAATAAAGATACCTTTAAGAGTTAAGGTTTAAATGCTATTCAGATCATCCCTATATGAATATATTTGAAGTTTGCATATATTAAACGTTAGTAGATAAATGATTTTATCCATTCGATCTAAGAATGATTTATTCTGCCAAAGCTTTTCCTTAAAAGTTTTGAATTGATAAATGATAGTTTTATCAATTTTGGGAGACCATCTATTTTCTTCATTCAGAACTCATTTCAGTTCTTGATAAGGTTATTATTTCTTTTAATCGTGAGATTAAAAGTTACTTCAGATGTCATTGCGACAGAGGGGAGAGAGTGAGACGATATAGAGGATCATGCAATTAATCAACATAAAAGAATAAAATAGATTAAGTATAAACCTCCACCAGAATTATCCAAGTCATTCAACAAAAATAAGACTTACTACCCTTTGGAAATCATCATCACAGGGATTTACGGCCATTTGCGATGAAGATAGGATAACGCCGTGAGAGAAATGTACAGAACTAGTTCATCTATAATGGTGACACATTCCAAAGAATCACTCAAACATCTTTTCCCCTTCTCAGAGAATTAGCCCAACCTGGCTCTGATACCAGTTGCGGTCATCATCACTGTGTTGGCTTGGCAGGTGGACCATTCCTCAATTCTGCATTAAATGAATCAATATATCACATGTGGTGTCCTTCGCAGCTTGCGGTACTCACGCGGCACATAATGAGAAAGGTTCACATGCGTCACATGACTCCGAGATATACAAATTAAGAAAATTAAAAATCTCATCTCGAAATAAATTCACAAAAATATGGATCAATTAAAAAAAACTTTCAAACAAAAAAATTATATATATATTATTGAAGCATTAAAGTGGCATACAAATATTAAATGATCACAAAAGATCAACTCTAACTTTCTAATAAAATCATAATTTCTCAAATAAAGCATCAACCAACACCCAACATCTAAATTATCAGTTATCATCTAGTATTTGACAACACCATCACCTAGGACAAATACAAATCTTCTCCTATCATAAAAATTAACGAGAAAAACACCAACATGGCCTAATGATAACTAATATATCTCAAAAATTCTACTTCCAACATAGAAGATATCTTCCCTTCTCAATTACAAAGATTGACATTATTTATAATACACAACATATTAGAGGCTTTTTGATTGCCTGAATTTTGAATATAAAATAAAATAAATACATGTATTTTAATTTTTTTAGTGTTAGACATAATGCAAAGTAAAATTTTTAAATTAATATGATATATTTAGAATATATCACAAAAATCATTTTTGATGTATTTAAAATTCATCAGATTTGAGCAAATTTCAAATCTCATCAATATAAAGTATTATAATCGCGTAGCCATCGTCGCCCGCACTGCCACCAACCAGCTAGTCAATCATACCACCACCTTCATTACTTCTGGCCGTCAAGTACATGACCCAATCAACTATTATATTTATTTTTTTACCAAAAATAAACTCATGTATTTAAAATTTTCAACTAAATAGTCTTAAAATAATCCAAATACACTGTATTCCTTTTACACTGTATTCTTTTTTTCAACAATCAAATAACACCTTAATGAACTTTGTGACTACAAAAAATTTTGGCATAAAAAAACTCTTAACTGTTTTAAATTGCTCTTACTAAACTATGTATACATTTTTATTCAATATTATGACTAAACCATCTCTATTATCATAAATATTTCAATATGGAACAATTTTGCTTTTCGCATAATAATTATCTAACTTCTGTAGATGAAGCCTTTATCATGTAATATGCATTTGTAATTCTTACATATATGTTAATATTAATATATCACTAGGCTATTTTTATTTGAATAAAGTCACATTATAATTCAAATACATATTTTGATTTGATCTCTATCGTGGTGATCGGTGTTCACCAATATCTTCATAATTCAATTCAATTATATTTACATTATGAATATTTAAATATATTGAGAGGTCTAAATTATATAATTATTTTGACTTATTTGATTCCATCTAAAAGTTTATTTAACAAATCGATCCAAAAACTAAAAACTAAAGTTTCCATTAATTAAAATAAAAATCTAAATTATTAAGTTTAAAATCGAATCAAATTACTGGTCGGCTTTACACAACACTCAAAGGAAATTAACACTATTATTTGTATAATAATACGATTTAAATTTATTTGAGAAGGCTGTAATAATTATTTGAATATTTATTTTTTTTATTTTTTCAATTGGGTGAGTGTTCGAACTTATTTTACTGGTCCCAAAAAAAAAAAAACTAATTTAATGCATTATTTCGAATTCATACGCAGAGAGGTCAAAGCACACTGACGAATATATCTTACAACAAAATAGATTTTTTAAGAAAAATTTGTATATATAGTACATAATTTTTTATGTATTTATATATATATTATTTAAAATTAATATTTATAAATATATTATTTTTTCTATATCTAAAAAGTATATTTCACTCTAAAAAAATAATGATGATATTATTTTTAATATAATAATAAAATTCTATATGTTACTTAAATAAATATAAAATTATAAGTATTAAATATAGAAAAATATAAAATTATATATTTTCAATGTAAATACAACTCCAATGAATGCTTTTTATTTAAATTTAAATCCTCTTTGCATTTTTTTTTATTATATATTGCCTCTGCTAACATTAAATTAATTACTAACATATACTACTTTTATTACTCTCATTTAAAAATTTTTGATTGAATATTTATGCCCTTAATTATTAAGTTAAATTTATTTAAAATTTCTTGATTGAAAATTTATGCCCTCAATTTTTAGGTTAAATATGCTTACAAAGCTTAATATTCACAGAGAATTAGAACTGTTCATGGCGATCGAAGAGTGGTCTTCAACAGCAATCACGTCACGTGAACGTAGTTGTCAGTTGTCTGCCGTGCGATCAAATGATTCCTTCGACACTTTGACTGACAAAAGGAAGCGGAATCTTCTCCCTATTGAAAATGTATTATTGATGCCTACTACTTTACCTCAATTGCTGAGTGAAATTAGCAACATAGAGAATAGGATTACTGCTAGACTTTGTTTTCTTATTACTGTTGTTACTGTTTATACTTTATGGAGAGAAAGGAACTCTCGATTTCACCATCAAGCTGATAAATCTGTCCTTTGGTTGGGCAATCATATTAAAACTATCGTGGCATTTAAGCTCAGAAGATGGGTGTTTAAAGACCATTGGTCTGAGGAGACACTTCATTTACTGCATAGATGGAGGAATCAGGAAGTTTAAACTCTGTTTTTTTTTCTTTTCTGTTGCTGGCCATGTTGATTCTGTCTATCGGCTGTTTAATGGGGGTGCTTGCTTCTGAAACCGGATGAGAGTCTTATGCAATTCCTAGCTGATACTTTTCAAGGCTTTTGTTGACTATTTCTGCTTTTTTCTTGCTCGACTTGGTTTTGGTTTTGGTGGACGATGATGATTAAGGAAGCCTTTCTTTGGAATGCTGGTGCTTACAACATACTGCTGTACCATTCACTTTGGACGGCTAGATTGAAACCAAGAATTACTTTTGCTACGGCATATGCTCTATCAAGCCTCTTTTTGCTTCCTAATTCTTCTGGAGGGCAACTCAAAAATTGATGAATGGTCCTTAGCAATATCGGCTTCATCTTTTTGGGAGTATTTTATATAATTTTGTGATCTGAGTCCACTTTTTTTCCTTTAAACTCTTTGTAAAGTGCTTCTACCATAATTTTTCTTGGCCTTGCCTCCTTTGGCCTTGGCCGTGTCCTTTTTTCAGCCTTGATTATTTGTAAAAAATGCTTTTTGGAATGATATTGGGTTATTGCCCTCAACTTTTCCAAAAAAAAAAAAAAAAAGTTCCAGGGCCCATTCAAATATATTGTAGATAGATACTAACTTCACATTAGCTGAGCAATTATTTTTATTAGTAAACTGTTCACTACGAAATTGATAATCATGAGCTGTACTATTTTGCCCTTTATTTTTTCTTCTAGGTTACGTTCTCATTACAGGTCGTTTTGATAATTAACAGTTGTTCAGTAAATTTGTCTTATTGATTAACATATTCCTTTGGATGAATTGAAACCAAAAGATATTTATAATTGCTGTTATTCTATTGTTATGTTGGATTGGACTGGCTTGAGTTGGTGTAAGCCAGCTGAATCACTTTGGGCCGAGCAAGATATAATCCGTTTGCTTTATTTAGCGGGACAGTTGCAAAAGGTGATCAACTATCGGTGATAGTCTTCTTGACATATCAAGTCAAGAGGGCGAAGCAGAGGGGAAAGAGATTCTTTTTGAAACTTTCACGGATGAGGGCAGTTGGTGGGCCTTCTTTTATGCAGAACTTTTTTTTCCTTTTGGTTGTCGCTTTATCTATCAAATTTTGTAAACGATGATCAACTATCGGTTGTAGCTTCAATTATTTTTCCTTTCTCTAATATCAGTTTACCAGGCAGTTATTCAAAACTGAATATTATTAATATAAGATTTAAACTTACACGATTACAGGCGGAAGAAGAGCAGAAGAAGAGATGTAGTAGAATCGAAGGAGAGAAGAAAAATTGAGTACACCGAATACAAAGCCAGGGCCTCCTTATATAGAAGTGGAGGCAGAAAAGAAAACTTTGCTTAGAAATTAAGCAAAGGTACAATTATTAGACATAATAATTACTGTCATAGTGGAGTCAATAATGTGGCTACTTTTGAGGTGAAAAGTAGCATTATTTCATCTGGTGGGAATGCTTTATGAGTTGTAAAGTAGATTCCCTACTGGTGGAGATAATGTCATCCGCTTTTGAGTTGTAAAGTAAAGCGGGTCTGGTGGAGGTAATGATGCTTTCCTTTTGCACTGTAAAGGCAAAGTGGAAGTAATAATTGAAGCTGGAATCCATTAATTTTCTCCAGTGGATTCCACGTCGACACCGTCAGAAGACTTGCCACTGTCGTAGATGTAGATAGAGTGATTAAACACCTTGGCGAGTTGATTCTCGTAAATTTTCTTGGGACGATCCTTATGCTGAATTTCATTCTCATGAGGGTAATCATCTTTTAATGCTCTACAGCACCTCATCAACTGATAACTCAAAATCTATAATTTTTTGAGGAATTGTTAATTTGGAATATGCTTTAATAATAGTTTTAATTTGTTTGATATCCACAACGCCGATAATTCCACCCATTTTAATAAAAATTATTCAAGCGACCAACCGATCAAGGGTCCTTTCCAAGTATAACGTTCAGCCCAAATCCATGGATTTGGCAACCGAAGAAATGAGCAAGATTTTGTCCTTGAATCATTTTTCCGATTAATAGCCCTCATTTTGGGGTTTCCATCCATTCATTGAAGATCTCTTTGATTGGATCCAAGAATATTTAATTCTACCCAAAATAGTTCCACCATCTCAAGAACCACGAAGTTATTTGTTGATAATTTCTTTGTTCATTATGAACATCCATGAATGCCTTCGCCATTGAGAAGGAAGGCTTTCATCATAGCACATAACGCACCAATAATTTATGCCAATTTTGTACTATAAATTAGTGGAGGATAAAAATACATTTTTCTCTTGGAACGAAGTTAGACCCCATTCACTTTGATGAAATATCTTTTATATAACACATTTGTTATACAAAATTGTATGGTTCGTCTGATCATGAATGTGATTAATCTCAACACACTTTAATTGTGTTGAGATTTTTTCATAATTCTCTCTTGAGAAATTAGATTCAAATGGGAAAGGATTGTTTCCCAAATATTTTTCAAATACGGCCCACAGATTATTTATTGAATAATCATAGGGATTAATTTTAATAATATTTTATTTTATTTCTTTAGAGAAATACACAGGTTCCTGTGCAACGACATCTTTTAGGGATGGTGTTACTTTTTTAGATGTTTCACCCTTTTCATTCATTGTTGAAGAGGAAGTATCATAAAGATAAGTTTTCAAATTGATCATGCAAACTGTTGAGTTGATCGGATCTTTGCTATTAGTGCAACCACGACCGTGACCTCCTCTAGAAGAGTTACCACCTCGATTAAGAGGAGGTATCCTTCCATATGGGGTAATCCACCCCTGATCGTCCCTGCAAGAATTCACGGGTTAAAAAATCAAGAAGAGAATTTTCATTACTTTTAATGAATTCAATATCAAAATCGAAGATAGAGAGCTGCGATTGCCAAGATACAAAAATTTATTTTGAAACCAGATTTTTTTACATCTTGTTCAATGATGTATTTGACTGAGGAACAGTCAATAAGAAGAAAAAAATGCCGATTAAGTAAATCATCTTGGAATTTTGAGATGCACTTAATCACAGAAAACATTTCTTTTTTGATAATGGAATACTTTTGCTGTGTAGGATTCCATCTACCAGAAGCAAAGCGAACTAATTCTTCTTTCATTTTTTTGTTTTAGGATACCTCCATACCCCTTATCAGAGGCATCGATTTCAATAATTTTGAAACTAGTGGGGTCCACAAGATTAAGACAGAGAAGATTTTGAACCCTTTATTTAATTTTATGCATACGAGATGAAAATCATCATGATGGGGATTCTTTTTAAATCACAAAGAGTTGGCCGCATCTTTGCAAGATAGAAATCATACATAATGAGAGCTCTAAGAATCTCTGTATGGTTTTATCTAAAATAATCGAAAATTTATTAGAAATTCAATACTTCTATTAATTGGTATAATAGATATTGATATATTATGGCCTAAAAATCTTATTTCAGTTTGAAATAATTTGATTTTTGGCTCTGAAATAACTAACTCATTTTTTAAAATTAACCATTTAAATATTTTAAATGGTTGAAGTGTTCGTTAATAGTGTTTGAGAACACAAGAACATCATCAATATAGACTAAAATATATTTAAAATAATCTTTAAATATATTATTCATGATATCAAATTGAAGGTGCATTTTTTAAACCAAAGGGCATTACGCTTCCATTCGTAATGTCCAAAGGCAGAATGCTATTTTATAAATGATTCTTTTATCTGGATCTACCAATATCATGATTTTAAATCAAATTTAGAAAATATTTTTGCATTATGCAATCTATTTAATAAATCCCTTTTATTTGGAATTGAATATCTGGTCTATTTTAAAACTTTGTGTAACGACTTGTAATTAATTACAAGTCATGGTCTCACTCTTTCCTTCAATTCATAACATAATGCGATCCTGGAGAGTAGATTGCGAATTATTTCTTTTTTTAATAAGTCAGCAATCTCTTCCTTGCATAAAGCAAGGTAGTGCTCGTTCATCTAACAAGGACGAGCCTTAGTGGGAATATCACGTTCATTGAAATTATCAATGTACGGGAGATCCACTACACTAGTCTTTCTTTCCCAGAAAGCAATCGGGTTGTCACCATAGACTTCCTTTTGGAACTCTTGGAGAAAATTTTGAATTTTTTATTTTATTTTTGCGGAAGAAATTTGCTGCTTAATAGTTAAAGTAGAAATTTCTTCTTGTAAATAATTTATATGCATAGACTTATTATTAAGCTTATTCATTTCATTTATAATAATTTCTTTATGATTGGTGATAAAATGGAATGTAATCTCTTTATTCCAAAGAGAACATTGTATTCCAGGTCATCATCAATCTGATAGCATTATTTTGAGAAGAAGGAGTTCCCAAAATAATGTATTGAGTTAAATTTTAACAAGAATAAAAGGCATTTGATACAAGTATCATCTTGGCACATAGATGATAATTTGTATTTAATTTGCAAAGACTCTCCGTCTGCAGCTTTCAATCGCTGGCTAGTCTTTTCAAAATATTTCAGAGGAATAATTCATTCTTGAATGCAATTTAAGTCTGCTCCACTTTTAACTAGAGCAGTTAAATTTAATAAAATAAATTCTTTATTTATAATTAATTTAATGGAAATATACCATTTCTGGTATATTGCCTTTTGAATATTTTGTAAGAAACCTAGTTCTTTAGGCTTCTATATTTTCAAATGAATTGGGCGCCTTTTGATTTATTTCAAGATCCATTAGACGACCATTCATTTGCTCTTGCTCAGCTTTAATTTGCTGAACTTCTAATTTTAGTTTCTTTAATTCAATTTTTAGCTCTGATAAAGAAGCTGTATTAGAAGATGATGAACTTGTCTCATTTTTTTTCTTAAATACTTCTGATAAGGAGTATATTGGAGGCTTGTAATTAAAATTTTCTAATTTATCTTTCTTCTTATCATTAAGAAGATCTATAATTTTATCACGAGTTGAATCATCTTCAACTTGCTAAAAGTTTAATTAATTTATCCTTTGCTGGGTGAGTATAGACGTCATATTTATTATATTTTTATAATAATCTATCTATTGACAGGACTTGCAACAGTTAGATTTATCAGAATTATCGAAATCTGATGAAGATGAAATATGATCTTCTTCATCTTCTGCTTTAATTTCTGAATAAGAGGATGTAAGCAGAATTTTCATCAGGGTTTATTTTAACCCTTTGTCAATCTAAAGTTCATTTAACTTCTTCTTGACTGTGCATTTGTTCGTATAATGGCCTGTACGACCACATTTGTAACATTTTATTTCTCTTGCCTCATTGGTTTTAGAACTAGAGGGACAAGAGTGTCTATATTTATGCGTGAATTTATCACGTTTTTATGATGTGATTTTTCACGTTTAGGAAAAACAGTCTTTAGTATTTTTTTCCTATTTTTGGAAGATAAAGGACGTACTTGAGGATCACAGTTAAATTGCTCACAGAATTCACCAAGTTATTTTCGATCAAGTTGACGTTCTCTTTTCATTTAATCTTTTAATTTAAGATCAGAGCAGATTGCTAATACAGTTTTAATACATGCAGAAATAAGGTTTTCATATGTAAGGGTTTCATATGAGATGGTTCCATCATAGAGACGAAGAGAAACCTTAACCTTTTCAGCAAATATATTGGGAAGGCCTTCAATGAATTTTTGTTTCCAGTGAAGACTATCAGCATCATAAAGTGTCATGATGCCTGCCAGAAAAATATCCTTGTACCATCTAAAATGGGTTATGGATGGACATCTTAATTTTTAGAGTAAAGATCTTGTTTTATCTCCTTGATCTCCAATGGATCCAGTAAAGTGATCTACAATCATTTGAATAAGATTATAGACCGCATTTTCATTTGGTGTTTGCTATTCCTTTGGAAGATTCTTAGTGTTCAAATCGATTTCACTAAGAAGGTCTTCCTTTTGCTGAACAGAAAGAAAATTATCCCACCAACCTTTCAGAGTTCCAGAAAATCCTGAAATAATGGCTAGAGGAATAATGTGAGGTTTTGCCGCTTGATGTGCATTTGGTCGATTGGATGGATGTTTTTAATTTGCTAATCTCGTTTGAAATTCATAACCAAAATCCATCCGATAAGATTTAATATAATCAACCAATCCAATCCAAAAAAAGTTCGATTTTGGTTCTTAAAAAACAAAATAATTAAAATAAAGAAAATGTTATTTAATTAAAATGATATATTTAATTCTTATGATTTATATTTTTTCAAATAGATATACTCATATTTTGAAAACGTTTATTTTTTGAATTGATTTGAAAGACTTTGTCACTTTGTATTTAATAAAAAAATAAATATTAAATTTATTACTTAAAGAGCACTAATTAACTCACACTCCACCTGTAATGTGATAAAATATATTTCTTAAAGAAGTCGTTTTCAAATATCTTTTCTTTCACACCATTTTAATAGTAACACATTTGCCATTAAACCAATAAAATTTATATGCTAACAAAAGAAAATTTTCAATTGCAATATTAGTATATTACAAACATTCATAAACATTCCACATTTAAAAAGGATTATAATTACATATCACAATAAACATTCATGAACATTCATGAACATTCATAAACATAAAACATTCATAAACATGTTCAATTTCTCTAATTCTCTTCCACATTTATAAAAGGAAGCATGATCAAGATTGTCCGCATTCGGCGAAAGAGTTCCATTTTAACCTTTGCATATTTCTTTTTCAGCTAAAATGATAATCTACAAAACATAGATATAAGTGGTTATTAAACTTTGATAAGCAATAACATTAAAAGATTTAAAGATCTAATCATCTAAAAGAGGTGGAAAGTAACAAATATAACAAATACATAAATATAAGAACTTTTAAGAAAAAATCTTAAGTTTACAGGAGGCTATGCTCAATGCTCATAGTTTTGATTAATGGCTTGAAATATTAAATTTATGATTGCGTAACTCTACAAATGTTCGGATTAGAACAAGGGTGGCATATTTTATTATGATTAGAGATTAAACAAAATAGATTAAAAATGAAAGTAAAATTCAAAAGAAAATAAAAGCTGCTTAGTCAAAAATTACTAAGAGCAATAGAATATGTGAGCATCCAAACCCGTTAAGGGTTACAATCACATACAATGCTACCGAAGAGTAAATGAAATATAACATCAAAGCCATCATTGCTAAAATTTCGAAACATTCCCAAGATGCATTCACGAAGTCTAAATAACACATCAAGCAATTAAAATTCAGAAATATTACCTCACTCAAAACAAAATAAGCAATACCAACATAACAGAAACCACATAACCTGCCTCCGGAATAGTAAACAACTCCAAGCCACTAAACGAGTTACTGAGACAAAACGCCTCTGATTAGTAAACATTAAACAACTCCACCAGCATAACAAATTACAAAATAATTCATTACTCTATTCACATTCAGATTTTAGCCGATAACAAAATGGAATTGCATGTCAATGGATAAGTGATAAGTCGGAGCAAACCAATCTATGCTCACATTCAGATTTCAGCAAATAACATCAAAGCCATCATCTTTTATAAACACTAAACAGGTTCATTTATCAAAAGGGAAACAGCCAACACCCAACAACCAACACCCAACAGAGAGAGGAAACAAGAAAGCTGAAAGCCATAGGGAGACCAAGAGGGCATCCAGAAATAACCATCAAAGGCTCAAAGCCACCACCAATGCAGCACCACCGACCAAGATGGCAAGAAGCAAATATCAGGAAACACCGAAACAACCAACAGGACAGCAAAATAAGTATGATTATAAGAGGGATTCAATACCAATAGCCAATGTAGAAGCATCAAGCATCCAAGGCAAGATAACATCCAATCCCAAGTCAGCCGAGAGAGAGAGCCACAACCAAATTAAACCGTGAAAGAAAAAACAAAAAAGAAAAACCAAAGCTAAGCAAATCCTAAAGAGGCAGTTTAGGTAAATAGCAAATAACAAGAAGGTACTATTTTGGTAAAAGGAAATAGAAAAACAAAGCTAACCATTAAGCAGACAACCAACAATAGTAAAAGAACTACTACTTACTAATTACCAAGAAATAATAAAAAAGTAAACCAGGAAAAGGAAAAACCAAAATGTATCATTTCAATATAGTATGTACTGATGTATATGATATGAGTATATTTGTTACTTTATAATTGGTATGAGTGTATAGTTTATGTACGGTATGTATGATCGTTAAAAACAAAATCACGTACCAAAACAAAACCATTGTTAGAACTTTGATCGTCCACTAGCAATATATAAACACCATATAAATATTCTTTGCACTCCATATTATTTCTACTATCTTAGGCTAGCCTTCAAACATAAATGTAATCCAAATAAATTCTCCAATGAAATATAAAGTCAAGACAAATGTGAAATGTGAGTTGCAAGAACTAAACATTTAAATGAATCTTCCACAGTATCATAATTAATAAGTTTCAGATATTTGGATCACATTATGCACCAAATGAGCAAAAGAATTTGATTCAAATACAATAATCATAGTTTCAAGAGGTTGCGATGAAAATATGATCCAAGTTCAATGTGGAAGAGAATTTGGATTAAGTTTGACACTCACCTCATATAAATGAGAAATGAGAATGTCTCTATATATTGTTAATAAATGCAAATGAAATTTATACAATCTACCTTCAATGGAGAAAGAACACTTAGGTTGTGTGAATGAAGAACTAAACCAAAGGATGGGAGAGCTTACAAGCATAGATGAATCCTCATAAATGAATGAAGTACTAAACATCTTTCATGTTATTTCACTCAAAGTTTCAAAGGTATGAAGGAAATAAGATGAATCCTTGTGTGCATTTCAAAGCAACCCAACCACCACTTTTAACTTATGTTTTGAAATATGTGAATTGTGGTCAAAATGAAATGGATTCATATTTTATTGCATGCATTTTGAAATTGTTTTATACCCCATTCTGCCATTCATGTACTTCAAAACTTATTTCATTTTCCAATAAATAAATAATCTGAAAAGATCAAAATATTTCATGCATCATGAGGCAACATCAATGCTTCAACTCTAATGCTTTGACATTCACAAAGCATTTAAAACCAAAAGAGATAAATATTTGCATAAATTTTGAAACAATCAATCTCTTTGTTATCCTCATTAGCCCTAAATAACATAAAAAACAACAAAAACACTAAGACAGATGTTCATAAACTGAATTATGCACAGATTTCATAGATGTAAAAAACAAAATAATCCATTACTAAAAACAACATAAAAAACAACAAAAGTCATAGAACAAATCACAAAGAACATAACAAAATAATCCATTACTCCATTCGATTAAATGATAAGCAATACCACGTAACGCCCACCCTCGAATTAGAATAGTAAATTCCAACTCCAACTCCAAGTCTCCAAACTTCCAAAGCAAAAGCCACAAAACACTAAACAATATAAAAAGAATCCATGAGAATCAAGACAAAACCTCATTCTCAATTAGAAGAAGGAGAAGTAATCTTACAAGATCTGAGAAGAAGGGAGAAGCGAGAAGAGAAGAAAATAGATGAACAAAATGAAAACATCCATAATTTCTATAACTAAGAGTTGAAGAACAGAAGTGGGGATAAGACCATAAGAGAACCAGGGCCACCATGGGAATGGGGAGATTGCCATTTGCCAATTGCCTTTGCCCTTGGAGTTTGGCCTTGACTTTGCTTTGCCTCTAGGACCCTAATTGATTTTTTGCAGTCACGAGATACACCATGGAAGTGCCTTCGACTTATTTAATTTCGATTTTCAATTTTTTGATATTATAAATTTTTAAATCCAATCCATAATCCAAAAACTAAATTTAGCTAAAATTAAATCCAAAATCCAAAATAAAATTAAAAACTGATCCAATTTAAAAATTTTGGTTCAGTTTTAAACGAATTTTTGGTTTAAACCGAATTATGCACAACCATATGCTTGATATCTAGATTGAACAGCAGTAGCAAACATAAGCATACGATGAAGAGTGTGGATAATCTGATGTTCAAAAAATCCATAGATATTTCATTCATTAAGAGAACTTCTATCATAAGAATTTCTCATGAAATGAGTATCCTCTTCGAATAATAAATCTAGAGGAGTAGGTTTTTATAATAGTATTTTTCCATATTTTTCTTAGGATAAGAAATCTTCTGGATATCTTGAGGAGGAGGATGTGAATCTTGAAGTTCATAAAAAAGGGAATGAATTTCATCGATATTGGTTTGATTATCAGATTCGGCTGAGGATTCATTTGAATCTTCTTCCGACTGGCTGATATCCTCAAGAGCTCTGACATATTTGTCTTTTAAATTTAGAATCAAATTCTGAATGTCTTCAGAAGAAGGTCCAAACTTAAAAGAAAGTTTAGGAGGTGGTTGAATAAAAGGTCTAATAATAGAATTTGAACTGGTAAGGGCTTTTTTCTGAAGTTCTACTAGTTTCGGGACCCTTTTATTTAAGCACCTGATCAATTTTAAATTCTAAGCTAAAAATATTATCAGTAATAATTTGAAGTATACTATTACTATAATTAAGTTTTTTAATTATAGTAATAAAATATGTTATGAATTCGGCAGAAAAGAAAAGAGACCGAATTTGTAATTAATTACAAGTCGTTAAATAAAGTTTTAAAATGGATCGAATTCTAATTCTAATAAAAGGGATTTATCAAATAGATTGCATAATACAAAATATTTTCCATATTTGATTTAAAATTAGGATATTGGCATCTAGATAAACTAATCGTCGCTATAAACAAAGATTACTTTTGGACATTACGAATATAACGTAATGCCCTTTGGTTTAAAAAATGCACCTTCTAAATTTCAAGATATCATGAATGATATATTTAAAGATTATTTTAAATATATTTTCCTATATTGATGATGTTCTTGTGTTCTCAAATACTATTGATGAACACTTCAACCATTTAAAAATATTTAAATGGTTAATTTTAAAAAATGGGTTAGTTATTTCAGAGCCAAAAATCAAATTATTTCAAACTGAAATAAGATTTTTTACTATATCTCATCCTTCTATTATACCAATTAATAGAAGTATTAAATTTGCTAACAAATTTTCTGATATTATTTTAGATAAAAAATGAGAGATTCTTGGAGCTCAATTATGTAGTGATTTATCACCGCAAAGGATGCACTTTGACAGATTTAAAAAGAATCCCCCACCATGGTCTGATATCCATACTATTGTAGTACACAAAATTAAATAAAGGGTTCAAAATCTTCCTGTAAATTTTGGACTTAGTTTAAAATTGTTGAAACCGATGTCTCGATAAGTATGGAGGTATCTAACAAAAATTTGAAAGAAGAATTAATTCACTTTGCTTCTGGTAGATGGAATCCTACGCAGCAAAGGTATTCCATTATCAAAAATGACAATCCTACTCCCTGAGGCATTCACAAAGCTGCTAAATTGGTATCAGAGCCATGATGGGCTAATTCTCTGGGGAGGGGGAATGATGTTTGAGTGATTCTTTGTAATGTGTCACCATTATGGATGAACTAGTTCTTTGTACATTCCTCTCATGGCGTTATCTTGTCTTCATCGCAAATGGTCGTAAATCCCTATGATGATGATTTCAAAGGGTAGTAAGTCCTATTTTTGTTGACTGACTTGGATAATTCTGGTGGAGGTTTATACTTAGTCTATTTTATCCTTTTATGTTGATTAATTGCATGATCCTCACATCGCCTCCCTCTCCCCTCTGTCAATGACTTACTTTTCTCAAGTAACTTCTAATCTCACGATTAGAAGAAATAATAACCTTATCAAGAACTCTGAAATAGCAGAGTTTCCCTTGAATGAAGAAGACCTAAATAGATGGTCTCTCCCCAAAATTGATAAAACTTTTGATTTTAAGAGAAAAGCTTTAGTGAAAACTGTAGAACAAACCATTACTGTAGTTCAAATGGATAAAACCATTTATCTACTAACGTTTGAAGATCTGCATAAATATATGCAAGACTTCAAATATATTCATATAGGGATGATACAGATAGCATTTAAACCCTTAACTCTTAAAGGTCTAAATGCTTATATTTTATCATTTAAAAGAGTGCCTCACTCACAATCTCAATGATAAAATCCTCTATCATGGTGGTTTATTTCAACAACTTTCCTAATTTAAGTTTATCACTTTCTGATATAAATCTTTTTGAAGCTTTAAAATTACACTTACAGCTTCATGGATATGATTTCCTTCCTGGTTCTGAAACTATTGCTTTAATTTTTAGAATTCACTTTAGAGTTTTAAATACTTTAAATCCTATAGTTCAGAAAGCTGTTCAACCAGCCGAATGAACTATTTTGATTGAAACAAATCTGTTAGCATCTCATATTGCTACTAACAGAGTGGTAAGATGGAATGAGGTGATATTTTCAGAATCATGGATTATACCAGCTGCGATCACACCAAGACCAACCATCAATCAAGATATCGATCAAATAATTCAAACGGCTGATGGCGATATTGAAGTAAGATTCAACCCTCGTCGATCTATTACACTTCCTAAGGTTTCAATCCCTTCTTAAATCTCAATAAAGTCTAGATCGGATGGTTCCCAAATAATTCCTAGGGTTGAACTATTTTGATTGAAACAAATCTGTTAGCATCTCATATTGCTACTAACAGAGTGATAAGATGGAATGAGGTGGTATTTCCAGAATCATGGACCATACCAGCTGTGGTCACACCAAGACCAACCATCAATCAAGATATCGATCAAATAATTCAAACGACTGATGGCGATATTGAAGTAAGATTCAACCCTCGTCAATCTATTACACTTTCTAAGGTTTCAATCCCTTCTGAAATCTCAATAAAGTCTAGATCGGATGGTTCCCAAATCTTGGAACCACCAATTGAGGCACTTCGTCTAACCAGAAATTATATTTATCATCTAGTGAGAGAAAATCAATCTCCCACTCCATCTGAAATGAACTTCAATCTTAATAAGCTATAAACCAGGTTCTAAGACTATAGAAGTGATACTAAAGGAGTATCATCAATCAAAGTACGATAACTTTCATACTTGGTATAGAAGTTTTACTTCTATTGAGCAACGTTTCGAGATATCTGAGTTATATTTCAAAAATATGAGAAAGAAATTGAAGAAATTAACTGTCCGGTTCTAATCAAGATTAATCTGCTCAAATTGCTATTTTATCAACCAAAAAATCACAAATAGAGCAAGGAAAAATGATTGGAGCTACTTATCCTCCATTTGTTGCCAAAATAGTGGATGATAAACTTTTAGAATTTGCTGCGTTCGAAAAAATCAATTCTGATCTACAAATTCTAAAAGAATTTATTATTATAATTAAACAACTTAATTATAGTAATAGTATACTTCAAATTATTGATGATCATTTTTTTAGCTTAGAATCTAAAATTGATCATGTGCTTGAACAAAAGGGTCTCGAAATTAATAGAGCTTCAGAAAAAGCCCCTACCAGTTCAAATTCTATTATTATACCTTTTATTCAACCATCTCCTAAACTTTCTCTTAAGTTTGGACCTTCTTCTGAAGACATTTAGAATTTGATTCTAAATTTAAAAGATAAATATGTCAAAGCTCTTGAGGATATCAGCCAGTCGGAAGAAGATTCAAACGAATCCTCAGCCGAATCTTATAATCAAACCAATATCGATGAAATTCATGCCCATTTTCATGGAATTCAAGATTCACATCCTCCTCCTTAAGTTATCTAAAATATTTCTTATCCCAAGAAAAATCTAGAAAAATACTATTATAAAAAACCTACTCCTCCAGATTTATTATTCAAAGAGGATACTCATTTTCTGGGAAATTCATATGATGGAAGTTCTCTTTATGAATGGAATATCGATGGATTTTTTGAACATCAGATTATCCACACTCTTCATCGTGTGCTTATGTTTGCTACTGCTGTTCAATCTAGATATCAAGCAGCAGCAAAATCTCATAATGTTGCTCGAGCCATTGTTTCAGGATTTTCTGGAACTCTGAAAGGTTGGTGGGATTATTTTCTTTCTGTTCAGCAAAAGGAAGACCTTCTTAGTGAAATTGATTTGAACACTAAGAATCTTCTAAAGGAACAACAAACATTAAATAAAAATGCAGTCTATAATCTTATTCAAACGATTGTAGATCACTTTGTTAGATCCATTGGAGATCAAATAGAAAAAATAAGATCTTTACTCCAAAAATTAAGATGTCCGTCCTTAACCCATTTTAGATGGTACAAGGATATTTTTCTAGTACGTGTCATGACACTTTATGATGCCGATAGTCTTCACTGGAAACAAAAAATCATTGAATTCCTTCCCAATCTATTTCCTGAAAAGGTTAAGGTTTCTCTTCGTCTCTACGATGGAACCATCCTATATGAAACCCTTACATATGGAAACCTTATTTCTGCATGTATTAAAATTGGATTAGCAATCTGCTCTGATCTTAAATTAAAAGATCAAATGAAAAGAGAATGTCTACTTGAGCAAAAATAGCTTGGTGAATTCTGTGAGCAATTCAACTATGATCCTCAGGTACGTCCTTTATCTTCCAAAACTAGGGAAAAACATAAAAGACTGTTTTTCCTAAACATGAAAAATCACATCATAAAAAATGTGACAAATTCATGCATAAACATAGGCACTCGCGTCCCTCTGGTTCTAAAACCAAAGAGCCAAGAGAAATAAAATGTTACAAATGTGGTCATACAGGTCATTATGCAAACAGATGCACAGCCAAGAAGAAGTTAAATGAACTTCAGATTGACGATGGGTTAAAACAAACCCTGATGAAAATTTTGCTTACATCCTCTGATTCAGAAATTGAAGCAGAAGATGAAGAAGATCATATTTCATCTTCATCAGATTCGATAAATCTGACAAATCTAACTGTTGCAAGTCCTGTTAACAGATAGATTATTATAAATATAATAAATATGACATGTCTGTATATGCTCAACCAAGAGCAAAAGGACCAATTAATTAAACTTTTAGCACAAATTGAAGAAGATTCAACTCGTGATAAAATTATAGATCTTCTTAATGATAAGAAGAAAGATAAATTAGAAAAATTTAATTACAAGCCTCCAATATACTTCTTATCAGAAGTATTAAAGAAAAAATCCGAGGCAAGTTCATCATCTTCTAATTCAGCTTCTTTATGAGAGCTAAAAATTGAATTAAAGAAACTAAAATTAGAAGTTCAACAAATTAAAGCTGAGCAAGAGCAAATGAATGGTTGTCTAATGGATCTTGAAATAAATCAAAAGATGCCCATTTTATTTGAAATTATAGAAGCCGATTCTAACCAAGAACTAGGTTTCTTACAAAATATTCAAAAGGCAATATACCAGAAATAGTATATTTTCATTAAATTAATTATAAATAAAGAATTTATTTTACTAAATTTAACTGTTCTAATTAACAGTGGAGCAGACTTAAATTGCATTCAAGAAGGAATTATTCCTTCAAAATATTTTGAAAGGACTAGCCTGCGGTTGAAAGCTATAGACGGAGAGTCTTTGCAAATTAAATACAAATTATCATCTGTTGCCATGTGCCAAGATGATACTTGTATCCAAATGCCTTTTATTCTTGTTCACTCAACACATTATTTTGAGAACTCCTTCTCAAAATAATGTCTATCACCAAGATTGATGACATTCTTGTTCTTTGGAACAAAGAGATTACGTTTCGTTTTATCACCAATCCTAAAGAAATTATTATAAATGAAATGAATAGGCTTAATAATAAGTCTATACATATAAATTATTTACAAGAAGAAATTTCTACTTTAACTATTAAGCAGCAAATTTCTTTCCCGAAAATAAAAGAAAAAATTCAAAATTGCCTCCAAGAGTTCCAAAAAGAAGTCTGTGGTGATAACCCGATTGCTTTCTGGGAAAGAAAGACTCATGTAGTGGATCTCCGCATATATAATGAATGGCGTGACATTCCCAGTAAGACTCGTCCTTGCCAGATGAATGAGCTCTACCTTGCTTTATGCAAGGAAGAGATTGCTGACTTATTAAAAAAAGAAATAATTCGGCAATCCTACTCCCTTTGGAGCTGTACTGCATTCTATGTTATGAATTTGGCAGAGAAGGAAAGAGGGAGACCGCGACTTGTAATTAATTACAGGCCGTTAAACAAAGTTTTAAAATGGGTTAGATATCCAATTCCTAATAAAAGAGATTTATTAAATAGATTGCATAATGCAAAAATATTTTTCAAATTTGATTTAAAATGATATTGGCAGATCCAGATAAAAGAATCAGATCGCTATAAAACAACATTTATTGTACCCTTTGGACATTACGAATGGAACGTAATGCCCTTTGGTTTAAAAAATGCACATTTTTAATTTCAGTATATCATGAATAATATATTTAAACATTATTTTAAATATATTTTAGTCTATATTGATGATGTTCTTGTGTTCTCAAACACTATTAACAAACGCTTCAACTATTTAAAAATATTTAAATGGTTAATTTTAAAAAATGGGTTAGTTATTTCAGAGCCAAAAATCAAATTATTTCAAACTGAAATAAGATTTTTAGGCCATAATATATCTAATGCTTTTATTTTAACAATTAATAGAAGTATTGAATTTACTAATAAATTTTCTGATATTATTTTAGATAAAACCACAAGAGATTCTTAGGATTCTCAATTATGTAGTTGATTTCTATCAAAGATGCCACTTTGACAAAAAGAATCTCCTCCATCTGAATCCATACCAGAAGACGAAAATTAAACAAAGGGTTTAAAATCTTCTGTCTTAATCTTGCGGACCCCACTAGTTTCAAAATTGTTGAAACTAATGCCTCTGATAAGGGCTATGGTGGTATCCTAAAATAACAAAAAAATTCAAAAGAAGAATTAGTTAGCTTTGTTTGAAATGGAATCTACTAAAGAAAGTATTCCATTATCAAAAAAGAAATGCCGTGATAAAGTGCATCTCAAAATTCCAAGATGATTTACTTAATCATTTTTCTTAGATTGACTGCTCCTCACCAAATACATCATGAACAAGATGTAAAAATGATTTCAAAATAAATTTTGCATCAGCAGCCTCTATCTTCGATTTTGACATTCAATTCATTAAAAGTAATGAAAATTCTCTTCCAGATTTTCTAACCCATGAATTCACAGGACATCGTGGATCACCCACGGAAGGATGCCTCCTAATCGAGGTGGTAACTCTTCTGTGGGAGGTCGGCCGTGGACGCTTAATGGCAAAGATCTCAATCAATATATGATCAATTTAAAAACTTATCTTTATGGTACTTCCTCTTCAACTACGGTTGAAAAAGGTGAAACCTCTAAAAAAAGCAACATCATCCCTAAAAGATGTCGTTGCACAGGAACCTATTTATTTCTCTAAAGAAATCAAACATAATATTATTGAAATTAATCCCTCTGATTATTCAATAAATAATTTGTGAGCCTTATTTTAAAGATATTTGGGAAACAATTATTTTCCATTTGAATCTAATCTCTCAAGAGAGAATTATGAAAAAATCTTAACACAATTAAAGTGTGTTGAGATTAATCACATTTGTGATCGACAAATCATACTGTATAGAAATCGTTATACAAAGATCTTTCATCAAAGTGAATGGCTAACTCTCCAAGAGAAAAATATATTTTTATCCTCCACTAATTTACAGTATAAAATTGGCGTATATTATTGTTGTTATATGCAAACTATGATGAAAGCCTTCTTCCTTCTCAACAAAAAGCGAAGGCATTCATGAATGTTCATAATGAACAAAGAAATTATCAACAAAAGAACGCGTTCTTGATGGTCTTATTTGGAATTAAATATTCTTCCATCCAATCAAAGAGGTCTTCAATGAATGGATGGAAGATGCCCCCAAAATGAGGCTATTAATCCCAGAAAAATGATTCAAATGCAAAATCTTTCTCATTTCTTCATGGACTGCCAAATCCACATTTTGGATTTAACGTTATCTTAAAGGACCCTTCAAGGTCCTTCAAAGATAATTTTATTAAAATGGTAGAATTTATCGGCGGATGCTCAAACAAATTAAAACTATTATTAAAGCTTATTCGAGTTAACGATTCCTAAAAAAAACAGTTTTGAGTTATCGAGAAAAGGCTTTAGAAAGAAGAACTACACCTCATGAGAATGAAATTGATAAGGATCTCAAGAAAATATACGAATTAACTCAGGTGTTTTAATCACCCTATCTACATCTACGACTGGCGAGTCTTCGATGGTGTGTGGAATCAGGAGAAAATTAATGGATTAAAAATTATTACTTCCACTTTGCTCTTACAAAGAAAGATATATATACTAACGCTTTCTTTTACCAAAAGGATGTCATTATCTCCACCGAGGAATCTACTTTACAACTCATAAACATTCTCACCATGAAATAATGCTACTTTCCACCTCAAAAGTACATTATCGACTCTATACGACAGAATTATTGTTTAATAATAATTTGTTTAAATAAAAGTTTTCTTTTTGCCTCCACTTTATATAGGTGCTTTGTATTTTATCGTTTTCTTCTCTCTCTTTATTCTTCTTGTAATCGTGTGAAGTTTAAATCTTATATTAATAAAATTAGTTTGAATAAGCTAAGGTAGATTAAAATATTGAATTAAAACTAAAATAAGTTCAAAATTAAAGCGAAAAGAAAGAATGAATGATCAATAGATCTAATCAAAATCAAATTCATTTACGCTTCAGTTTTTTTCTCTCCTTCGGTTCTACTACTTCTCTCCTTCTGTTCTTCTTCCGTCTGTAATCGTGTAAGTTTAAATCTTATATTAATAATATTCAATTTTGAATAACTGCCTGCTAAACTGGTATCAGAGCCAGTGAGAGAAAATCAATCTTAATTGTAATATTTAATATATCTTCGTAACTTATTATTTTTAATAATAGATATATCTCATATTTATTGCATTCATACCTTTTTAGCATAACTTGATTTTTTTTAAACCCAATCAAATAAATAAAATAAAATATCTAAGAACACCTGTTATGCAAGACGGCCATTAGGCTGTCTACATCTAACATTGAATGTTGGGACCAATCAAGGCCACATGTGAAGCCATGATTCTGAATACAAATTGGTCCTCACCAACATCTCATTTGCCAAACTCCTTCCAAACCTTTCACATTTGATATAGATTTATTAGTCCAAATGCACAAATTTTGACACCAAAATTATCATATATTATTCTACATTTTTTTCTGTTTAATTATAATCCTCAATTTTTCATAGATATTTATTCTTGTATATGCATAAATGTAAATAAAAAAATTAAAAGGTTTTTTAATCTTTCTAGTATATTTTTTTTTCTATAACATTTCTTAAAATCCCCTGAACACTCATTGAATTGACAACTAACACCTAATAGTGGTCCTCGACGCACAAATCGACTCAGAAAAGGTCATACTATTGATATTTTTTTTTTTTCCTTTCATTGGATGTTGATTTAATCATATATTGGAAATCTTTCTACATCACAGCGGAAGAAAAAAAATCTCTCTTGATACCTTCTTTTTCAGTATTCATTTCATTTTATAAAAAGAGGATTTATATTTAATTTTATAAAAGGAAGATTTACAAGAATACCATATAATTTTTATGTCTTTACATATCTAATATTCATATATAGCACTTTCATATATATAAAAAGTTTATTATAATTATATTTTTGATGTGATATTAAAATTTTAAATATTATTTATATAAATATCAATAATCTGATGTTAAATATATAAGTAGATCAGAAAAAGTGGTATTTATATAAATCTTCTGAAAAAAATTAACTAATAAAATAAAAGAGACACAGTATGTGGCAAAAATGTAAAATAATTGATTTCGTATACCTAATACATGCATCTGTTAAGAAAGGGCCGTTATTTGCTTAGGTCACAAAGAATCTTATAAATTAAAATAATTATATATTTTGTTTTGTTCAATTATGTAATGTTTTTTTTTTTTTTTTTTGGTAATGGGATGTCCAACCCTAATCCCACCCATATTGTGGCGTGGGATGACTAATCCTAACCCGACAACTGCGCAGTGCACCCTTTTTTCACTTAAAGTAGTGAACTTTCTGGGAGAATCAACGCGAAAGGCGACAACCGCTATCGATGTTTTGATTACAACTTAGCCTTCCTATTGATAATAAAAGGGCGCATAAACAGCTTTAAGTTGTGAACCCACTGACACGTTAATATTGAAGGCTCGCATGAGACCTGGTCCAAACATTACTCGTGAGTAGAGGCGGGGTTGGTTTAGTTTAGTTTTGAGTAAGAAGTTTGGAGTTTTGTGCACGCCAGCTTAGGGGCTGTTTGGTTCCGTGTAAAGTAGGTGTAATGTAATTTAAATACACGCAATTATCCTTTTCTCGTGTATGAGGTAATTTAATTACCGTGTAAAATTTTACGGTATTTGAAATTCCTTTCCCAGCGTATTCTCCGTGTAAATGAAATACCCCAAAATCGGCAATTAAGTCACGGTTAACAACCGTAGAACTCCTCGCCTCCATATAATATTTAGCATACCTTTTCGCATACCCAGGAGAGAACAGAGCGAAACCGCGGATCGGGAGGTGGGATCGCCTCGACATTTCTCAGGAATTTTAGATTCTTTTCGAGCCTGTGGTAACCCCATGCAGAACCTATGTCAGAACTCTTCCATATCCGAGATTAGGTACATCCCTTTTCCTCCCTTTCTCCACTTATTTATTTCTCATTCTCCTTCTCCCACTGTCGGTTTCTTAATTTCTGCATTTTAGTTGTTATTTTATTCTTCTCCTTCCCTTTGTCCCCTCAACCAAGTGGAAGAAGGATTGAGGAGTTTAGACAGTTCTTTGAAAGAAATGATTTTGACGTTGCCAAGAGTGGAATATTATCAGAAGGAAGGTAGATACCGGAGAGAGGTACAGCCATCGAAGAGGTTTTGCGGTGGATAGAGGTATCGGTTGGCAAGAAGAATAAAGGTGAAGGAAAAAGCGTCTGGCAGATGAAATGGGATTGCTTGCGTCGTTAGGGATTCAAGGGTTTAAACCTCTTACAGTTCTTCATTTTGTGCTTTCTCTTTTCTATATGAAAGCTGAAAAAAATGAAACCTCATGATTTGCTTTGTAGATTGGATGCTGAATGGAAATCATCCAATTGTGTGATAACTGATAAGATAACATGTAGTTGTAATTCTTGGATTTTGTGAAACTTTTGATTAAATTTATTAATTCTTTCTTACTCTTTTGTGCGATCGAGGACCGTGCATCAAACTTGCCAAGGAAGGTAATGCTCATTTTTACTTCAACAATATATCTTATCTCTCTCTTTGATGAATAATTATGGTAGTTTTTTTGTATTGATTTTGATTGTGTCGTTTAGAATGAATTCATGCAATATTGATTGTGATGTTTAATTGCATTTCAAAATGTATATCTGCTTTCTCGGCGTGGAGATTCTGTTTTATGTCTCAAGAAAATTGGAAGGAAGTAGAAAAAAATATACTACAATTAGCTTATCATTAAGGTCGACAATATCCAAGTTAACTTTTTATAGGATTAGTTCTGTTTTTGTTATTAAAGAAAGAAAAAATGGGGTAAGCATGGGCTGATAATAAAACTAGAACACAAGTTTGAAAATGGTTGTTTTGCTTTGTTCCATCATGCAGCACAACTTCGTGACATCAGAAATCTCCAATTATGGTACTACTAGAAGTGCATAAAATGTCTATCTGCAAGCAGTCTTTGAATATCTGTCTTTAATGTTTAACATCAACCCTTTAATCAATTAAAATTTTCTTCAGTTATTATTAAATTGTTTTATTATATTCATTTGTTTACTATTTATATTATTGTTGCAACAAGTTATATTAATTGCTTGATAAATTATGTGCAATCTTCGCCCATAAATGACAATTAAATTTAAAATTTTAAAATAATTTAATCTCTTATTAACTTTTTTTTGCATTTTTAAGTAAATGAAATGTTTAAGAAAATTATTTTCTTAAGAATAAGGGTTATTTCTTGCCATTATAGTTTGTGATTAATCTAAGATTGGGATTAAATTTATACTGTTAATTCATTTTTACTCTTTTGTGCAGTTACTGAGGACCAGGCATCAAATAAATGAATTCATATGAATGAATTAGATAAGATAAATCTTACTGGAATTATTTTGTTGATTGATATTTTCATCCAATCTGATCAATGTGTAATGATAGATTATCATGCAAGTCTTAATGCTATGTTTTGAAAGCCACATTCCTTCACTCTCATATTGGTTTAGGGAGTTAGCATCAGAGCTGCACCACATGAGATAAGAAATTACGATCATCCTGTAGCTTGAGTGAGATGTCAGATCATCCTTTGCTTCCTCTATTTTTTCTAGTCATATTGGAATTGATATTGATGAAAGTACTTATTACAGAGGGAGACGCTTTGCGATGATGGAAAGAAACCAGCTCTAAAATCTCGTAGAAATAGTGTTGAAATTCATATTCTAAAGTGTAAGCACTGATAACCTCTGAAACATGTAAAATTATAATATTTACATGCTTTGATCAATTCAAAATAGTGTAGAAAAGAAGAGAGAATTTTTTTTTTTGTCATTCAAAGAAGTGCAATGTTAGTAATTTGAAAATATTATCTCATCTACTTTGTAGGGATGTGATGTTTTAGCAAAGAAGCCTTGAGATCAAAACAATGCGTCATTTTGAGGATTAGTGTACTTATTGTTCTATATTTCCTTATCTATTTGTATTGATCTTGTTTTCTTTGTATAAATAGAAATTAACATTTATGAATTACTTGTTTTTGGTGGTGGTTCTCTGATGAGACAATGATGATTAACCTTTTAGGTGATGATGAAAGTCTTCGTTCTATTCTCGGGGAAGGTTTTTGGCTTCTCCTGAGTGAGAAATATCCAAGCATACACCTCTTCTCATCACTTGTTCTTACGCAGGTTGATTATCCTCTATGTCGTGATGAAACGAAGGAGATGCAAAGGTTTAACTTCCATTCCTTGTATTCTTTTATGCTGCAATTTAATTTCTTCCCAATTTCTATAGTACACTATGACTCCATACAATAAGTTAATTCAATGCTTGTCTTCTTCTTGAGCACTATCCGTGGCTCTTGCCCGATCATAAGGCAAGTTTTTTATAACACCATTTTAAATTTGAAGTTCTTATTTTTATTTTCATTAGACAAAATGTAAGATGAATATAAACAAATATAGTTAAGAGTTGCTCTAGGGGCATATAAGATTACAGAGTATCACCTCATATAAGACGTTGGCCATCCGATGATCTATTTAGGAGATTAGATGTATTAGATTCGACCTATGTTAAAAAAGATAGAGGTAGACCTAAAAAGACTCGATTAGGATGCATAAAAATGATCTTATTTTATTATAATTAAATGAGATAGGACACAATGTCGAAGACGAATTCATGTTAGCCAATTCCTTGTAGTGGGATGAAGGCTTCTTTGTTATTATTCTTGTTGCTCCACTTAAAACTTCTCATGTTCTTTTTTTGACCAATAGGGGTGCATTTGAGTTTTTGTTCTGTCATGCTCAATGTGGCCTGGTGTTTATGGCAATCCAGGAGGTTCTTCTACCATGGTGTTCAAAAAGAGAAAGCTTGCAGTTCAAGCATCACGATTCATGCTGCAGATGATGCAGATGCCTATGTTTTCCAATGAACTTGAAGATGAACATTCCTCTGACAAGAGCCCAAGAAGCATTTCTCTTTCGGCAGACCCGAAACTTGAAATCGATTCAGACGGCGGCAATTCGCATTAGAGGTATAAACCAAAGAAAATTATGTTGTTCCCCTTCAAAAAAAGGTGGATGTCTTGAATTGAATGCATCAAAGCCATAAGCAGATAAATCGTCATACTTTTCTACATTATGCGGTGGCTAACTGGAGAAGAAGACTTTCGCCACAAGTCTTATCTCACAGCCTGTAACTGCGCTTATTCAATTCGAGAAGAACAAAATGCCATAAAATGCATGAGGGGCCTCATTCATGGCATTATTTCAAGAAGATTCAACTGACAAGGATCTTGTGAAAGAACTGCATCTGATGGCAGCTCGACTAAGATCTCTTGACTTGCAGCCTGATCTGGAACTCCCACAGGATCATGCTGCTGCTATTTTTAGTTGTCATAATTGTGTTATCTTTATTTTTAGTTTCTTTAAATTTGATTAAAGTGTCTAAATATTGTGTATTAAAAATCTCATTTCTTGGATCACACTTTCAATTTATCTAAATTATTTATAAGTTTTAAATAGAAATTTGTTTAGTTTCAATTTTTATATATACTTTTTTTAAAAAAATATAGATATATAGTTTATTGCCGTATAATATTTTGATCTCAGAATGCGTAGAATTTGTTAAAATTTATTTCATAAATTTAGGGTTTGATGTATGAAATTATTATGCATCAAATGTAGAATCTTAATGGTTAATGGAAATGTAATCGCATTATTTCTTTTTTAAACCTCGCACTTAATGGTAATTTTTAATATATATAGAGCTTCCTATGAAAGCAAATTTAAAAAATATTTTAAATTAAATAACAGAAATCCTTAAAATAAATTTATTTAATGAGTTCTTATGTTGAGATACATCATATTGTTCAATTTTTCACTTTTAAAATAAATATATAATAATTTTTTAAACTAAGTAGTAAATTTTATTTATAAAATATTTATATTTTAATATATATTTAATTTATTAATTTAATATTTCAATTAATGAAAAAAATCTCACTTACCTCAAATATTTCAAGTTATATAGAGGTACATCATATACAGATATTTACTTTACATTATATATGCTTAACAAACAGAAAATATAGATGATTTCTTTACATGTAACCAAACAATCAGTAAAGTATTGAATTCAATCAGATTCACTTTTACTGATTCCAAATACGAAACAAACAGCCCCTTAGAATTATTTTATAATTGAAGAAATTATTAAGTATAGATAAATATATATATAAAGATGCATTAAATTAATTAAGCTTTCAAATAATTTTATACGATGCAAATAATTCAAGTAATTCAAAAAAAAAATTTATAACGTGTTTTATGTTTTTATAACAAAGCTATATTTTATAAAGTTATCCTCACACTTTCAACTTTAATATCAAATCAAATATATAAATATTATTAAAAATTTTAATATATATATATATATATTATTTTATGCATAGAAAAATATAATATATGTTAATATTAAACATTAGGTATTAGATATGTAAATTGATAAGAATAGAGTTATTTATATGTAATTATTTTATAATTTTTTAATTAGAGAAACTTTATCAATGTTCTAATAAGCTTCTATTTGAACTTATTTCAATTGCATGCAAAATTAACTTTCATTAAAAGTAAGCTTTTGAAATATGCCATGAATATTAAATAATTTCAAACATTATTCTCTAAATTTATATATATTGTTGCGTGCTGGAAAACCAGTTGCGGTAGAATAAAAGTTTATATCTTAGCTTTCATGTGAAATACAGCACACATACAGATATTTAAAGAGTGAACAAGCAAATTGTGATTTTAATGGAAAACCTCGAAAAAAAAATTGGCCCAAGAAAATTCTTTCACTATGTATTTCAAAGTACAAAATCTCCGATAACGAATTACGGATTGATATGAGAACAACAACCATGTGACGCCGTTCAGAACAAGTAGGTAATGAATAAATGTGAGTATCGACCACGATGAATCACATGATGGAGACGACAGATGACATGATCGATGACGGGCGACGGGCCAAGCATGGCGCGTGGTTGACAACCTGAGAGTGGTGGATTGTGCTTGGAGGATATTCAAACTTTAGAGCTCTCTCCTTTCTCTTCCTTGGGCCTCCCATCATATGAGTAATGAGGAGCTATTTATAGATTGGAGGAGTAGCGTCTCTATAAATACATGCAAAAACCGAACCACTCCACTTTATCGGATGGCTCAGAATGATTCCTTTGATTATTTGATGTACTTTAAGTATTTGAATGCACAAATAAAGTCAGAATTGTAATATCTTGGGCTTCTTGGATTCGGCACGCCGAGACGCTGATATATAAAACACTTCATATTTGAGAGCTATTTAGGGATTTAACTGATATCCCAAAGTTTCCAAGAATATTTTAAGAGCTTGATCTCGACCAACGTCGGATCGCCTTGCTTTTAACATCAAGATTCGCGTGCTTACTGATTTTAAGTGTCATATCGTTTTATTTTTGGATGCCATTATCTCAATCATCCAAATATATATATGTTAAATACTTGAAAATAGTAAATTCTTCAATAAAATTTGAGAGTCCATTAACCACACATTTTGAGAGAACAGATCTTCATAGGAGCACAAGATTATGACTACGTGGCGGATGTGGATGAGCGCTGGTGCATTTTCGGACCCATCCGATCTCGCCATGAATGGGCGCTGATCATGAGCAAGAAGTCAGCGGTTCGGTCATACACGCAGGCGACGCAGGTGGTTTTGCTGGGTCGTGGTCGGGCAACCGGGTCTGGCAGCGAACTGACGAGTCTGGTCAGCAAGCCCGCATGAACGCTCCTGAGCTGGTCGCTGAATGGACGCTGCTGGAGCGGCCGCTGACAAAGGGATGAACACGGGTGAGAGCAGACGGCGCGCTGGCGTATGGTCCGACATGCCCGTGGTGAGAACGTTCACTGTTTTATTTCCCATTCTGCTTTTGAGCAATTTTGGGCGATTTTTAATGATTTTTGACATTTTGCCTAAATTATAAAATCCCAGGGCCAGGAGAAGACACCTTCTCTTCTTCTTGAGAGAATGTCGTTTGGAGGCGGTCAAGCCCCCCATGGGTCTACAATTTTCCCTCGAAAGATGTCTTGTCGGACGCCCGGCCGAGGCATCAAGCTCAGTACATGGTCGCTTTTCCTTGAAATAGGTTTCAACCGTACCGTGGACCGTTCGGAGGCGAGGGCCCGTACATACCGCCATACGCTTTTCCTCGAAGAGCGTCAACTGCGTCCGATCATCCGGGTTGGAGACGATCAAGAGCGATACGGAGATGGGGGTTGACGCGATGCTACGATGGTGGGCGGCGAAGCGGCGGTGACCAGCGCGATTGGTCGGCAGGATAACCGGACGATGGTGGTGACCGGCGATTCACGATGGTCGCGGGCGGACGGCTGACAGTGAAGCGGACCGACTACAATGGTTGGCGCCACGGTGGTGGTCGCGAAGCGGCAATCAGCAATGGTCAACGGCGACCGCGCCGAATGGCGGATGAACGATGGTGGGTGACCATAGCCGCGGTGCAGAAACCGGACCGTGGGTCGCGTCGATGCGGTCGAGCACAGAATCAGGTAGTCGACGGTGGCATACGCCGGTAAGCGGGATGACAGACGATAGGTGGACCGCGAAAATGCCGCGATGATCCAGTGACCGACGTGGTCGACCACGGGGTGGTCGGGTAGCGAATGGGCAACGATAAATGACATGGCACATAGTGGGTAATGGCAAGATGACCAGCGAGACCGGCAAGATTGCCAGCTGATGGTCAGCGATGACGGCGAATGCATGGACCGGCTAATGGTTAGCGGCCAGGGGTCACCTAAACGGCGAAATAGTCGGCAATACTAAATTTCAATGGGCGAGAATGACCGGCGCGATGGTGACCGGCGAAGATTGCTGATGGTCGGCGGACCGGCGATGGGGTGCACCGGCTACTGATGGTTGGCGGCCAACGGGTGGTCGGTAATGGCAATACATGAATGCCGGGCAGGACCGGCTTGAATAAGGATGACCCGGCGATCTGGTGACCGGAGAAAATTACCGCGATGCGGCCGCGATGGTAATCGGCGGTGGTGACCGGCGATGATGAGAATTTTTTACCTATCCAAGGTTGTTTGTCAGAGTGTGACTCGATGGCGTTAACCCGATGACGTTAACCTGTGTGGAAGAGGTTGAATTGAATCCGCTGAGGATTTTGACCCATCCGAGGTTGTTTGTCAGAG
The DNA here is from genome assembly GCA_021442155.1 of Cymbidium sinense. Taxonomy (NCBI): domain Eukaryota; kingdom Viridiplantae; phylum Streptophyta; class Magnoliopsida; order Asparagales; family Orchidaceae; genus Cymbidium; species Cymbidium sinense. Next base: position 1,912,313 of record CM038216.1, read on the forward strand.
TGTTACCCGATTACGTTAACCTGTGTGGAGGAGGCCGTGGGAAGTCCTACAAGGACCTTTTGACCTATCCTATGTTGTTTGTCAGAGTGTTACCCGATGACGTTAACCTGTATGGAAGAGGTTGAATTGAATGGGATTTTAATCCGGTTGTGTTGTTTAGATAATCAGATGGTTGAATAGGATTTTTGACACATCAGTTTGTTTTCGAGTGTTTTCGATAACCTGTATGGAAGGTTGAATTGAATGCTTGAGAATTTTGACATATCAGGTTGTTTGTCATAGTGTTGGATGTTAACTTGTATGGAAGAGATTGAATCAGTGGGATTTTTAACCCATCAGGTTGGGTCGAGTGTTACTCACGACGCTAACTATGGAAGATGTTGAATTAACTGAGATTTTTGACCCATCGAGATTGTTTGTCGAGTGTTATCCATGATGTTAACTGCATGGAAGAGGTGAAGTCCACCAAGGCCTTTTGACTATCGTAGGTTGTTTGCCATAGTTTTCGCCCGAATTAAAATATTTAATAATAGTGGTTGTAGCCAATGTTCACTTAACACTTGGTTCATTTCATTTCTTTGGCTTATTCTCACTTTGATCTCTAGATATATTGGTTTGGATAATCTTTTGAGATTAAGAGTTGCCCCAGTCTCAACAAAATTGAAGGATCGAAGCATTGGTAGATCTTCATTCTTAACTGCGATCTTTAAAAAGCTAGAAATGTTCCACCTCGATGGTGGTTTTGATCTTGTTGGAAAACTTGGTCATCATACAAGATGAAATAATAGAATCGATTTCCCAGTGGCGTCAATTGCGTGTTAGAAAATCGGTTGTGGTAGAGTGAAAGTTTAGCTTTGTTGTAAAATCCAGTACACACATATAGGTATTTCAAAAGCAAAACTCGGATTTTTACGGAAAACCTCGAAGAGAGAAAAAATCGAGCGTGGCGGTAAATTCTTTCACTATATATCGTTTGAGTACAAAATCTTCCGATAGGATTACATGATTATATGAGAAGGGAGCAACAACATGTAGTCCGTTGTAGTATGATTCTTGAGTGGTAGAAGATGATGGTGAATAGCGAGGACATCGGTGGCGATGAAGGTCGTCATGAAAGGCCAGCTTGGCTGGCGATCGGCGGCCAGCGATGGCACGACCGTCGAGTGGTGGATTAGAGGAGGATCTTGAGTTTTAGAGCTCTCTCCTTTCTCTTGCTTGGGCCTCCCCTCATATGAGTAATGAGGGGCTCTTTATAGATTGGAGGAGTGACATCTCTATAAATACATGCAAAATCCGAACTACTCCATTTCATCGGACGGCTCAAAATGATTCATTTGATCATTTGATGTATTTTAAGTATTTGAATGCTCAAATGAAGTCGGAATTGTAATATCTTGGGCTTGTTGGGGCCTTCGATTTATTTATAAACACATATTTGAGAGTTATTTAGGGATTTAAGCGATATCCCAAAGTTTCCAAGAGCATCTGACCATTTTCAACTTGGATCACTTGCTTTTAGCATCAAGATTAGTGCTTGATTAGTAGTATTTTAAGTGTTATATATATATATATATATATATATATATAATTTAAGTAATTTAATTTACTATTGAATTTATAAATTTAATTATAATTTTTAATAATTTTAATTATTTATAATGAATATATCTTATTATTTTCTCTTTTTTTTCTCAAATATTATTCTCTAAAATTTTAAAAATCTTTATAATAATTTAAAATATAATAAATTATATTTAAAATATTTTTTATATAATTTTAATTTAATTATTTAAGACACCAATATCTAATACATATATATATTTTTTAATTTTTTAATATTATTTTAATTAAATTTTTTTTTTCATCATGTCCGATATATGTAAAAATCATATCAGTGTTTCATACGTGTCAGAATAACTAATTTTTAGGAGCTTAGTTCTCTAGAAAGTCCAAAAAATTCAAACCCATTTTAAAATAGGGATTATTTTTAAAATATGCTTAGTACTAATGATAATTAGTTATTTAGGCACGAAAAAAATATAATTAGCAAAATAGGGTTGGAATGTTTTGAGAGAGAGAGAGAGAGAGAGAGAGGAGATTTTATTTTTATTAATTTTTTTAAATAATATAATTATTTAAAGTATATAATTTAAAATATTTTTATAAAATATTTAATAACTAAATATTTATATATTTAGTTAATAATTTTTATTTATATATATAATTAATTATATAATTTAAAATATTTTTTTAATTATATATATAAATTTATAAATTTATTTAATATTAATTAATATAATATATATATATTTTTATTAATTTTTGTTAATATATAATATAAAATTTTTAAAATATATAAATAAATAAAAAGAAATTATATAAAATAAACTATATATAAATAAAGTAATTATATATATATATATATATATATATATATATATATATATATATATATTTATTATATATTAATATAAGTCTTTAATAATAATAACAAAAAATAAAATATAAATATAAAAAAATAAATAAATAATTTTTAATAAATAAAATGAATGATATATATAAATATATATATATATATATATATATATATATATATGTATATATATATATAATATAATATATATGTATATATATATATAATATATATATATATAACTAAATATTTTATAAAATATATATATAAAATAACTAAAATGTTTATATAATTTACAATTATTTGTTATTTATTTAACTAATTATATATTTTAAAGAAATAAATATTTTTAAAATAAATAAATAACTGGTTATATATATATATATGTATATATATATACTATTTATTTGTTTATATTTTAATTATTTTTTTTATTTATAACTTAAAAATATTTATATAAATATATAAATAACTAAATAATTTATATATATATATATGTATATATATATATATATATTTATTTATATGGTTTATAAAATATTTATATAATTTATTCTTTATTTATTTGTTTTATTTATATATTTTTTATTATATATATTAACAAAAATTAATAAAAATTATATATTATACATAATTATATTAATTAATAAAAATATTAAATAAATTTATAAATTTATATATATAATTAAAATATTTTAAATTATATATTTAATTATATATAAATAAAATTAATAACTAAATATATAAATATTTGGTTATTAAATATTTTATAAAAATATTTTTAAATTATATACTTTAAATAATTATATTATTTAAAAAATTAATAAAATAAAATCTCCTCTCTCTCTCTCTCTCTCTCTCTCTCTCTCCCGTTAAAAAAAATGGAACGGACGACTGCAGTCGTCCGTCAAACATTGGCTTTTATTTTATTAATAATTATTATATAAGATTTATTTAAAATAATCAAAAAATATTAACCATATTTTAAAAAACGTGATTAAAATAAATCAAACGGCTAAAACCTCTATAAAATAGAGACTTTGCTGTCCAATTTCACAATCTAGAAGCTTTCCGCGCAAAGTAAGAAGATGGAATTCCCCATATACTTATCCTTCCCATGCCATTCCAAGGCCATGTTATGCGCTCATGGAGATGGCCACCTCATCGATGCGGCTTCACACCGTCACCTTCGTCAACACGGACTTCAACCGCCGCCTGCTTACGATGGTGGCGCCACCTTCTCCGTCCACCAACCCCTTCACCTTATTAGATGGGATGAGGTTTGATGAAGAAAGGATTTGGTACTATTTTGTAGATTCGTTTCTTTGTCTCCCCTTGCATCTATTATAATGGCGGCCGCCAAAGGCCGACGCAATGAATATTATCTCGAGAACATGGCATGCCGCGTTGGCCAGATGACTGTGCCGTTTTCCAGCGGCATCTTAGCTCTTTTGCTCAATATTCTAAATTAATTGGCTGGAATAATTAATGAATACATATCTATTTTCGATATATGACTTTAATCCAGTAATTTCTTTGATAAGCGTAATTACGGTTGATAAATTAACTTGAGTGATTAATTCCTTACGGATTGCATTACGGCTGTTTACTATTCATATTGGGTTACGTTGGGTGAGAGTCAAGGCGAGTTAAACCCTTTCCAATTGAGTTAACCCTGAGTTAAAGGCTCAGGCGGGTTATCGATCCAGGATCTAGCATATATTTCGGCCGTTGGATGGGCTCCTTGGATTGGTCTTTCTTGCTTCTTGGAAGTCGTTGGATTGCCTTGTGTTATCTTACGCCATTGGATGCTTTCTTGATCATGTGGTTACGGATTCTTTGTCTTTGTTAGTGGATTACAAGTGTTATTTGGTGCTTGAGAAATTGATCACTGGAATGAATGCGATCTTGATCGTTGGATCTAGATTTGAATTGCTAACCTAATTCTTTCGTTTCATTTGTTTCATTCCTTTCGGTTCCGCTCTAGGGTTTCGAGAGGGAGGAGAAGGAGGAGATCCTGCGGAGAAGATATATCGGTGAAGATCCACCGTAGAATGTCACGAGGATCGGAACCAGAGAGAGTTTGGAGCTCAGGATTTCGTCTGTTTGGGGTTTTCGGTTTCCAGTGGGATTTGGAGGGGGAGAGAGAGCTAGGGAAAGGAGAAGGAGGCGAGGAGGAGAAACAGAGAAGTCTTGAGATAAATTCTTCAACGCTTTTCATTCTCTCGATCTCTATTTATAGTTTTGTTTGCTGTCTCTGGCGATTTACATTATCATGCCTTTGTTATATGCTGGCCGTTATTCTCGTTAGACTTCTTGATTTCTTTGTATTTTCAGTGGTTCCTCTATTCTGTTATAATTTGTTACTTTCAGATATAAGCTGTTATCAACTTATTTATTCTGGTTATTCTGTTAATCTTAGAAATCAAGATTCCTTCTTGATTTCTTTGATCTGTCGTTCTGGATTTAGCTTTTGGCCGTTGTGTTGAGGTTATCTGCTCAGTGGGATCCCTTCTGTTTACTTTTTGTTTGCAGGAAGGTATTGGAGTGCTTAACTCTGTTCTTTGTCATTTCTAAAAATTTAGATCTGTTGCCACCTCTTGTTGCTAGAATTGGTTTTATTTGTAATATCATATATCATGTGGGCTCTTATCAAGTTTTGATTATTCCTCGTATTTGGTTATCTTTCACTGCAGTCTGTTATCCTCCAATTCTTATTGTTGTATGTTCCACATTGGCAATTATATGATTTGGGATCATATCATTACTCCCCTCCTCACCGACCTTGTCCTCAAGGTCAAAATTGAAAATTTACGTATTTCTTTATTTGTCATCCAAGGAACATCGTGGCTAAAATTTTCTTCCCATTGTTTTCGATTTACGTAATGTGTTGATCCCTCTGTATCGCTCGTGATCACTATTTTCCGGATTAGGTCATTTCTTTGTTCTAATGATAGAGTTTAATTTTAGTAATTGAGGGTTAAGCATAGTAATTGGGTTGATTGTAGTAAATCCGATTACATGTATGTATGTAATTTGTGTTTGATTACGCTCTGTGATGCTTGTTATGTGAGCCCAAGTAATAGTCTTGTGAATTCCTCCTTAGGATCCTTACTTTATATCAATCCTTTCTCTTGACTTTATCGGTATTACCTTTGTAATGTGGAAGGTTGGTGTCGTGGGAAATCTTGTGGCCATTCTACTTGAAGTTGGAAGGAATTGTTGTGCCCCATGACTTATCACTGTGGACTATCTTATGCTAGATAATTGGGCTATATCCGACTTATCTATCTAGGCTAATTCTATGTTCAGAACTATGCAGAACTTATTTAGGCTATTTTATAATTAGACATTTATATGTCCTGTCTTAACCTGGATTGAATGGCTGATATTTGAAGTTTGGTTCTAAGGCATTCTCTTGTATCCGAGTTTTACGGTTGTATAATGTTAGTTGATATTCTTGTTCTTCATTGACACTCATGAATGCACATAAGTTGGCTAAGAGTTTGTTTATTCATTGCCATTTGGTGGATTAGGCGGTGTTGGTGTTTCTTGTATTTGTTGTTGCTTTCTTTCTTTGTATTCTTTTCGATAGCCTATCCTCTCTATTAGCTTGGCCAATTGAAATGTTTGTTGCAATGAAGTAGGTTGTAGGGCTCGATTTCTTTTCTAATTTCTGGTTTAAGCCCACGATTCAAAGCAACTTTGTAGCAATTCTGTGGGATATCGACATTTGGTTAGCTAGGTCTTCAAACTTCGATAAAACTGTTGCCTTGTTGTTTCTGTTGAAGCTTAGCTAGTTCTCCTCTTAAATCTGTGTGGGGAAGGGCCAAATCTTTGCATAATTTGTTCTTTGAGCGTGGCCAAGAATGCAATTGTTTATTTTGCATCCATTGATACCAAAGCAGTCCATCCATGTATATTGAGGATATTAAAAATTTCTGATCATCTGAGGATTGATAATACTGAAAAAATTGCTCTGCTTTAAAGATCCATCCTCTAGGATCTTCTCCCTTAAATCTGGGCATATCTATTTTAAGAGGCATTGATATGGGTGTGTGTGTATGTGGTATGTTTGGAGAATAGGATTCATCAAGGGATGCATCACATACAGCTTTCATTTGTTTTTCTAACCTTTCTATTGATGTCAATCTCTTTGATATTTCATTCAATGCCATAGTGATTGAGGTCATTTCTCATTGTTGTTCAATCACGGTAACACATGCTTCAAGTGTTTTGGCATTATTTGGTTCCTTACGCCATTTTCGAGTGTTGTAGGTGTGAGTTGTGGGAATCAACAAGAGTGGGAAGTCAACGAGCACCACCAATGTATATATATGACTTTAATCCATAATTTCTTTGATAAAGCTGATTACGGTTGATAAACTTTGAGTGATTAATTCCTTGGATTGCATTACGGCTCGTTCTTGTTCATATTGGGTTCTGTTGGGTGAGAGTTGAGTCAAGACAGTGAGTTAAACCCTTTCAATTGAGTTAACCCGGTTGAGTTAATAGGCAAATCGGGCGGGTGTTATCTGATCCGTAGGATCTATTTCTCGGCCGTTGGATGGGCTCCCTTGGATTGGTCTTTCTTGCGCTTCTTGGAAGCCGTTGGATTGCCTTGTGTTATCTTCTGCCATTGGATCTGTTTCTTGATCATGTGGTTCTGGATTGCTGTGCTGTTAGTGGATTACAGGTGTTATTTGTGCGCTTGATCAGTGATCCGTGGAATGAAAAGCTGATCTTGATCGTTGGATCTAGATTTGAATTAGCCTAACCTAATTCTTTCGTTTCATTTGTTTCATTCCTTTCAGGCGGCTTCCTGCGTCTGCTAGGGTTTCTGAGAGGGAGATCGGAGGGAGAAGGAGGAGATCCTTAGGAGAAGATATATCCGTGAAGATCCACCGTAGAATGTCCCAGGATGCCGGAACCGACTTGAGAGAGTTTGGAGGAGCTCAGGGGATTTCGCCGTCTGTTTGGGGTTTTCCGGTTTCCACGTGGGATTTGAGCTGCGGGGGGGAGAGAGCCTAGAAAGGAGGAGGAGAAACAGAGAGTCTTGAGATAAATTCTTCAACGCTTTTCATTCTCTCGATCTCTATTTATAGTTTTGTTTGCTCTGTCTCTGGCGATTTCGTTATCATGCACGTTCTCATGTCGTCTTGGCGTTATTCTCGTTAGACTTCTTGATTTCTTTGTATTTTCGTGGTTCCTCTATTCTTATAATTTGTTACTTTCAGTTATAAGCTGTTATCAACTTATTTATTCTGGTTATTCATCTTAGAAATCAAGATTCCTTCTTGATTTCTTTGATCTGTCGTTCTGGATTTAGCTTTTGGCCGTTGTGTTGAGGTTATCTGCTCACTGGGATCCCTTCTGTTTACTTTTGTTTGCAGGAAGGTATTGGAGTGCTTAACTCATTCTCATTCTTAAAAGTTAGATCATTGCCTTACCTCTTGTTGCTATTTAGAATTGGTTTCGATTTGTAATATCTATATCATCGTGGGCTCAGTATGAGTTTCAATTATTCTTCGTATTTGGTTATCTTTCCATGCAGAATCTGCTCCCTGTAATTCTTATTGTTGTATGTTCCACATTGGCAATTATATGATTTGGGATCATATCAAAGACGGTAAGAAGAAGGCGCAGGGAAATATTTTCTTCAATGTTAGATTTTTAATTAAAAAAAAGGAATTATCTTATTTATATATATATATTTTTTTTATTTTTGAAGGATTACAGTCGAACGATGAGATTTTTCAGCTGGCCGTCGGGATACCTGCTCTCCGTCAGGAATTATCTTATTTATAAATATAATAATTTTATGTAAAAAAAGATCTATTTTTTTTAAAAGTTAATGATGATTTTTTTTATGTAATATTAAAAATTTTGATGTTAATTTTATAAATATTAAAATTTAGGTGTTGGATATATAAATATTTAAGAACTATGTGTTATATATGTAAATGCTCCACCTTTTTTATTTATTTATCTAAATATTGAAAATACTAATTAACATAAATTACTTGTCATAATATTTGAGGATATAAATGCAAAAATAAAAAAAATAAATAATAATCGCATCCATGCTTTTATTTAATATTGTAATCATTCTCTGTAGTTTTGTTGAAAAATACAATAATTATTATAGAGAAGCAAATTCAACCACGTTTTCGGTGGATTATTTAAAAAAGTACAAAAATGAAAACCCAAAAATTTTTCCGATTTAATACTAAAACATAAAAAAGAAAACTTTTAAGTGAAGCTATAAGTGGAAAATAGTATTTAGGGAATTAGAAATACAAAAAATAATGACTTAATAGAAATACAAAAAAATCTCCCTTTAATTAAATTTAATTCTATATATTCATAAGGTTTAATTTGAATAATTAGCTATAATTATATATTTTTTTATTATCAATTTTGTCTTTCTTTCTCAATTAGACTAGCATTATTATCTTTTATATTTAAAGGAAAAATTAACCTCTTACGATGAAAGAGAAAACTATATTTCAATTTTAAAATTATTATGTGTCGCTTAACCTTTAAATTAGTAAAGATAATAATAAAATCATTTTTTGGGGGGCCAGGAGGACAATTAATTAAGATATGTTTCCGAGTATTGTACACCTAAGTTTTTAAGAGTATAGTTCTCTAGAAAGTGCAGAAAATTCAAACTCATTTTAACGATATTTTTAAAAACGTGACGCTCCTACTTTATAAAATAGAGACTTTGCTGTCCTATTTCACAATCTGCAGAAGCTTTCCGCGCAAAGTAAGAAGATGGAATTCCCCCATATCCTTATCCTTCCCATGCCATTCCAAGGCCATGTTATGCCACTCATGGAGATGGCCCACCACCTCATCGATGCCGGCTTCACCGTCACCTTCGTCAACACGGACTTCAACCACCGCCGCCTCCTTGCCGCTACTTCCGACGATGGTCGTGCCGCCTTCTCCACCTCCACCAACCGCCTTCACCTTATTGGAATCCCAGATGGGATGAGGTCTGATGAAGACCGAAAGGATTTGGGACTATTTTGTAGATTCGTTTCTTCAGGAATGTCTCCCGGCCTTGAGTCTATTATAATGGCGGCCGCCGCCGAAGGCCGACCTGTGCAATGGATATTAGCTGACCAGAACATGGCATGGGCCTTGCCGTTGGCCAAACGAATGGGCCTACGGGCTGCCGTTTTCTGGCCTGCTTCAGCAGCCATGTTAGCTCTTATGCTCAATATTCCCAAATTAATTGAAGCTGGAATAATTAATGAAGACGGTAAGAAGAACGTGCACAGAAATATTTTCTTCAATGTTAGATTTTTAATTAAAAATAAAGAATTATCTTATTTATATATATTTTTTAATGTTTGAAGGATTACAGTTGAAGGATGAGATTTTCCAGCTGGCCGTCGGGATACCTGCTCTCCGTTCAACTCATCTGGGTTGGAACCTGGCCGGAAACTCCGCCGATAAATCTGCTATCTTCTCCTTTGTTCTAACTAACAACCACGCCACCAACGACCACGCCGACTTCATCATGTGCAACACGTTCATGGATCTAGAGGCTCAAGCTCTATCTCTCCTCCCCTCCGCCGTTCCAATCGGCCCTCTCTTTCCAGCCAAACACCACTCCGTCGGCCACCTCTGGTCGCCGGCGAACTCTTCTGTTATTCTGAATTGGCTTGACACCCAATCGCCGGGCTCCGTCCTTTACGTCGCCTTCGGAAGCCATGCTATGTTTGATAAAGCCCAACTCGATGAATTGGCCCATGGGCTTGAGATGACCTGCCGGCCTTTTTTATGGGCTGTGCGGCCGGACCTTAGGAATATGGGTTCAATTGAGATTTTCTCGTCGGGGTTCTTGAGCAGGGTTGAGGATAGGGCACTTTTAGTGGGCTGGGCCCCACAACAGCAGGTGTTGGCCCATCCTTCGATCGGGTGCTTTATATCGCACTGCGGGTGGAACTCTACGCTAGAAGGGATCCAGAAGCGGGGTTTCTCTGTTTGGCCTCTGACCAATTTTTGAACCAAAATTATATATGTGACACGTGGAGGATAGGGCTGAGGGTGGGGCCTAATAAGAATGAGCAAGGAGGATTTGAAGAGAGTGATATGACTTTGATCCGGAGGGAGCATATTAAGGAGAGAGTGGAGGAGGTGATGAAGGACAAAGATATGAGAGAGAGGGCTTTAATGTGGAAAGACAGGGCTCTTAAAAGTTCCAATGTGAGTGGGAGCTCTTATGAGAATTATAAGAGGATAATAGGTGTCATGAAAAATAGTATTTAAGCTTTTATTAATATGACTATTCTCATGATATTTGTATTGCCTATATTTTATATATCTCAAATGAAGCATATGTTCAATAAATCATTTTTTTCATATATTTTATTTGCTTTGTTTAAATTATTATGGGCTAAATCTTTGAACCCGTATTTATAAGGTCCTTGTTTAAGCTTGTGCTAAATTTAAATAAATTAGTCTAAACGCTATCATGAAAACTCCAGCTATGTATTGTGTATGTTTCTTTTGAATAGCCTCTAGCTAATTGAGTTTTTCTTAAATATAGAAGTAGTTGGGAACTTACTAAGCAGAAGAAACTTTCACCACCATTAGTTGATCAAATAAGAAAAATTTATTGAAATATAATTAAAAATTACATTGTTTTAGCTGATCGATATTACTTTTGAATCAAATGAAAAATAGTTGAATTAGTTTGATTAGAGCCAAAACAAGAAATATGGTACACTATCATATAAATTAAATTCAAGATTATCAAAAAATAAATTTATAGTTTAATTGAACAACCAATCTGGACATGAAATTGATTACGCCGTTAGCTTCGAAACATCAAAATATATCAAATGAGACTATCTGCACTCAATCCGGACAATTATGTGCAAATATCGAGTGATTTGAAGTGACAACACGTAAATCAGTGAAGCATGCGGGCGTCGTTGAAATCAACTCAAATGACTCGATCGATGAAACGACGGCTACGTGTTGAGAACATTGGTGGTCGGATATAAATATTGCCGCGACGATGAAACCCAATCAAGCCGAGTCTTCACCGCACACATATTGTGAGGTCGACAAGAATCAAACGACCTCCGTTAGTAAAATTCATCATGTCATTGACCTCAAAAAGCGAAATCTATCAAATAAGACTATTCACACTCAATTTAGACAAGTCTGCACGAAAATCGAGCGATCGAAAATGGCGATGTGCATTCTGAGCTGAAATTGACTCAATTTGGTGCCGACTCAAACCAAACGACCTCCGATCGTGAAACGGACAGCTTCATTGCGTTCAGAATAATGGAATTACCCTAAATCGATATATATATTGACTATGTGAGTTTACCAGCACAAAATCCAATTAAAATAATTTAAATTAATTTAAAATTTTCCAAATTACCCCCATGCTCAACCATTCTCCCTATTTTCAATTTTTTGAAAAAAGAAATTAAAAAAAAATGAAAAGATAACCACTCCCCTCATTCCCTCCGCATTCTTGCCTCCCACATTTTTCTCTCCCCGGCAGCCCTCTCGTCCGTCGGAAAGAAGAAAAGAAAAAAAAGGCAAGTTAATTTTTTTTTTGGAAAATTTGAGGGCAATGCCCAATTTCATTCCATGGTAAAAAACAATTACAAGTAAAAGTAAAAAAAAGCAAAGGAAAGCTATAACAAAACAATCTAAGCTAAAGAGCTTTAGCTCAATGGACTCGAGACCATAAACAAAAGAGGCAAAATAACAATCCGTCCAAATGGCCAGAGAAATGCTTCCAACGGTTGACGACATATGCCCGATGGAACCAGTCGACGGTAAATGAGAGGGAGCCCCAAGAGCATAAAGCTCAGTTCTGGATCGATTATCGGAAGAACAACAAGCAAGAAGGTATAGAGACCAGCAGCGTCTGTCTCATCATCGTCCATTCAAAATGCGTCATAGGGATCAAACAGGGAGACAGTCCATAACAGCAAGACAAAGAAAAAAACATGAGCAGAAAAGCATAGTAGCAACCATTCCCATGATAGCATAAATTCCAGCCAAAGAAACCAACCAGAACCTGAAGGGAGCACCTTCCAAACAAGAAGCCACAGCAAGAACATCTGGAGAACCAGTACAAGCAAAGAGGAACAATCCTGAAACCAGACTGAGAATCCGAAAGGAGCACCAGCCAACACAAGTAGAAAAACCACCAAAACCGACTAGCACCACAGTGGGAAAAACACCCCTCCCAGAGCACTTAACAGGTGCAACAAAACCAAAAAAAAAGGTAGCAAGCGGACCAACGGAGCAGAACATGTAGGCCAAAAACAGGAACAACCAGAGCACTAATACGAAGGGAAAAATAGCTCACACAAAGGGAGCAACAAAATAGAGAAATCACAAACCACCACATTGTCGATGGAACATAGAAGACAAAAGGACTGCCAACAAACCCCTAGCCAGAACAGCAGGGATAACCCGAGGAACCACAACAACAAGGAGGAAAAGACCCCAGCCGAACAACAAAACACCCCAGAAGACTAAGAAATAAAAGCCAAAATAGCAAAGGAAAATAAACAGAATAGCAAAAACACCCGATTAAGGGGTAGATCAATCAAACAGATTCCCCCAGTCCAGGTTATCCAACTTTCTCCTCACTTCCAGACAAGAGTCTTTAATGTGTCAACGACGGATTTTTGCTGTCACTTTCCCTTTAATATCAAGAGAGATAGCATTAAAAGAGCAACTTTCATTAGTAAAAAGTCTTTTGTTCACACCAAATAAAATAAACCGATACAGCCACAATTAATAAGTAGAGTCTCTTTAGGACTTTATGATCCATAAGAGTAGCAGCAGCAAGGACATTGTGAAGCGTCGGGTGGAACAGGAAGAAATTGCCATTAGGCAATAAAGACCTAATGATACTTAAGGAGAAGGGACAACCAAAGAATAAATGAGCATGAGATTCCTTTTCCAAATTGCATAGTGGACTGTCTAAAGTAGATCCAAGGCCTCTTCTGTTAAGCATATCCGAGGTTTTAAGACCGTTTTGAGTGGCCATCCAACAAAAAATAACAAAGTTTATAGCATAGCCTTTAAACCAGATGTCATTAGCCCATTACTCTTGGTAAGAATCATATATACACTTCAAGATAAGATTATTCCCAAAACCGAATCACCATTCCAACTGACAGTGTCAAGCCCAGGATGTAAGGTAATTTGTCTTATGATGTGGGTGAGATCCAGAGAATGAATCAGAAATTTCCCAAGCTCCATTCCTTATCAAACCACTAAGAGAGGAATCCTTAGGGAGATTTATCAAGGAGAAACATTCATCCCCACAAAGCTCGAATAAGGAGTTACCCTTGCACCAGGGATCAAAGAATAGGGAGAAACTTCTACCGTCCCCCGCAGAATAAAGAAAGCTCCTTCTAAATCTGGTAGCACAAAGGTGGAGCTCCCTCCAAAGTGAATAAGAGCGCTGAGTTTTTTTCCAAACAATACCATATTTATTCCTACTCTAGGTAGCGAAGGTTGAAGAATGATGGAGCAATTTCCATAATAGTTTAATTTTGCATAATGCATTCAGGGTATTGATAGAGACCAAGCCAGTGCCCCCTTTATCTCCAGGTAATGTCGTTCTAAACCACGAGATGGGATGAAGCTTTTTAACCGCATCGCCATGATAAAAGAATTTGGCAGTGAGAGAGGTGATCTTTTTGAGGATACACTTTGGGACCACTAGCGCCTGAAGCCAGTAGGAGAGATAGTTATTAATGGAGGAATGAATGAGCTGAAGTCTTCTTCCATAAAAAAGCAACTTTGATTTCCAACCTGCGAGCCAACTAGTTAGCTTATCAAGAAGAGCAGAAAAGTGATTGGATTTGAGGGGACCTGCCGCTAGGGGAAGACCAAGATATTTAAGGGGGAATTCCCCCACCTCAATGCTAAGGATGTTGCATATATTGCTCATAACTCCAGATGAATGTGGAAAGCAAAGTTGGGATTTGGTGTAGTTCACATTAAGACCCGTTAGAGAGGAGAGACACTCAAAACATTTTTTAGAGCCTTAGCGAAGAAGACTCTTCAACCACAAGAATATCATCAACGAAAAGGAGGTTGGAAATGAAGAAGTTTCCCGTGGCAATCAGTTTAAAGGAATAATCCTCCACTTTCCTTTCCAGGAGATAGGAAAACATATCCATAACAATAACAAAGAGTTAGGGAGAGAGCGGGCAACCCTGCCTTAAGCCGTTTGAAGATTTGAAGAATCTCTCAAGTTGCTCATTTAAGATAATAGAGAAAGGAATATTAGAGATACAACCATCTATCCACTCCACAAAAACCTTGGGAAAGCCTTTCTGAAGTAGCCTCTGGGTGACAATTCTCCTGTTAACACTATCAAAAGCCTTATGAAGGTCAATCTTTGCACATAAATGATTGTGAGATCATCTGTTGCGAAAGTCAGCATAGATTTCCTGGGCCACTGTGATATTATCAGCAATGTCTCTGCCTTTGATAAAGGCAGACTAAGCTGAGCGAATAATAGAGGGAAGGATCGGCTTCATCCTGTTCGCAAGAACTTTAGCAATCACTTTGTAAAATATATTGCAAAGGGAAATAGGTCGATAATCAGCCAAAGAATTTCAGTGTTTGATTTTTGGTATTAATTCTATGGCGCTATGCTTGAAAGCCTCCGGCAATCTACGAGTGTCGAAGAAATGGTGGGCCGCAAGTAAGAATTGTTTCCCAATAATAGCCCAATAATGAATGAAGAACTTTGAGGTAAAGCCATCCGGGCCAGGTGTTTTATCTTCATTAATGGCATGGAGTGCCTTGATAATCTCCGAGTCAGTAATAGGGCCACCAATGTCATCCAAACTAGAAGAATTGACCTCACAAGATAAGTCATCCGAATAATGTTTGTTAAAAAGATTTGAAAAGAAAAGACAGACTTTAGAATCCATTTTAGAGTGTGAGGTAATAGTACCACTATCCATAAGAAGAGAATTTATCTGGTTGTTGTTCCTCCTTTCCTTGATGGAGCAGTAGAGAAATTTAAGATCATCATCAGCATTAGAAAGCCAAGAATTTTTTGCTCTTTGTTTCACCCACAGACTTTCTAGCTTGACAGTCTATTGATATTTAGAATTGATCTCATTCATATTATGAATATAGTGAGCATTTGTAGGCTCCCTTTCTAGAAGCATCAGATATTTCTCCTGATCTTCCTTAAGAGTAGAAATTTGGTGCTCAAGGGGGGAAGAATCGAGCTTCTGATATTTGAGGAATTCTTTAACTAATTGTAACTTTTTGAGAAGAACCATAATAGGATCCCGTACTCATATTTAGACCAAGCCACACGGACCAAAGAAAGAAAATTAGGAAGGTGGACCCAATAGTTACGAAAGATGAAGTGGTGTTTCCTAGTGTAATGGTTAATAAGGGAGATGATCAGCGGAGAGTGATCCGAAGATAAGGGAGGAGGCACTTTGTAAGCGGAGGAGGGATAAAAATCAGCCAGAAGGAGTTGCACATTACTCTGTCAATCTTTATCTTAATTGAAAAATCCACTCCGAGATTGGACCAAGTAAAGAAAAGCCTAGATTGTTTAGCTCAATTAACCCAACATCATTTACACAATCCTTAAAATCAGATAGCCGACTAGAGGGAATGGGATTGCCCCCCGTCTTCTCGTGAGAATAAAGAATACAATTGAAGTCCCTAAGAATAAGCCAAGGTTCATTCATAGTGCCAGATATATGGCGGATTGTGGTCCAGAGCTCTTGTCTTTTCTTGCAGCATTATGAGCATAGATCCAAGTAACGAAGAAAGTCTGACTAGAAGGGAGGTAGACTTTTCCATGTATAAGTTGGGAGCTAATAATAATAGGGGAGAATGAAAGAACATCTGAATTCCACTTTAGCCAGATTCGACCACCTGAGTATTTATCAAAATTGTAACAACTACCTTCAGAGGAAAATAAGATAAGTTTCTTCATAAAAGCGAGGTTGACAAGGGAGTCTGTATTGATTTTAGTTTCCAAGAGACAGAACATATCAAGGTGAAAATCCTTGATAGTATGAGCACAGTCACGAATCTGGGCTTCAGCCAATAATCCCTGCACATTCCAACTTCCAATATTGGGGAGATACATGACAACCGATTAATGATTTTTATCTTTCTTCTTTTCCTTTTGGACAAAGAATGAGGCATTATTTGGGGATTTTGTAATGTCTTTCTCCAAGGGAAGCTTCCTTAGAGTTTTAGGGATGGAGTCTTGAGATCTAGTGGATGAAGTTTTTGGTGGCGAAGCGGCAGCTGAGCGGGTGGTTATGTTGTATGAGGGGTTAGGGATAGTAGAGTTGTGGGGCTGAGTCTGCTCATCATTTAGGATAGGGTCATTCTCCTCCATATCTATGATAGGAGGAGATTGTGCTGGAGTTGGTTTAGGTCATTTAAAGAGGTATGGATTTGTGGGTGTAAGGTCTCAAGGAGGGCAGTCTCAGCCTATAATGAAGAAGAATCCTCAATTAGATTGGGATGAGCCGGTGGAGGTATGAGAGCGATTGCGGTAGTTGTGGGGACGGTATCCATGGGAGGGCGGGTAGGGAGGGAATGAGGTCTTCTACTCCTACTACGCCCCCGGGTAGAAGGATGAGATGAGGGATTTAGGGGACAAGTCAAGTGATCGTGGGAGAAGATAGAGCACCTAGGGCAAGCACTAGGTTTCCAATCATTGATAACCGGTTGCTCATATTTCATCTCATTCAGATTCAGAGTCACAGAGTCAGGAAGAACAGTAGAAGAGTGAACTTGCACACATATTTGAGCAAATGTGAGTCTAGATTTGGATGTTGTGAGTTTGTCCACTGCTAGTTTGATCCACAACAGAATTTTAGAAAAATTCTCCTTAATCGGTATGAAATCCCAAGAATATTTTCTGAAAATAAATAGCCTACCATTTAAGAAACAAGGGCCACTATCCCACACAAGATCAAAATACTCTTTGCATGAAAACCGAAAAAGGAAGAAGTCTCCCTCTAAGGTTAGCAAGTCAATGTGTCATTTGAACGACCACTTTCGTTTAATGGCCGCTTGGAGAGAACCATAATAGGGTCTTTTGCCAATCGCATGTCCCACAAGGGAGAGTTCCCATTCTTTTTGCCCTTCCACGTTACGCCGGAGAAACCTCGGGATCGAAGAGGCTATGGTTAAGGAAAGCGTCGTTGGGCAGATCTGAATAGAGTTTAAGCTTTCAGTTACAAGAAAATAGGAACCGCTGGATGGGAGCTTGGGTTTAGGGCCCTAAAAGCAGTTAAGGTGGGAGAATGAGGAAGAAGAAGCTAAATCCATTACTCAACCGAAGGAACCCAAAAACAGAAATCATAGCACAAAAGCCCTCTAAGTTAACCGGAATAGGGAGGCCTCCGGCCGAAGCCGGAGAAGGGAAAGTAGTATCAATAAACCAGAGCCACCTAAGAAAAGCACCGAATAAGAAAGGAGTTGAGAATCCAAACCAGAGAACCATCGCATTAGCAAAACGAAGAGGAGGAGAAAACCCTAGACGCCGAGAGCTCCGCAGCCGACATCGTGCAGCCCCCTTAAGGCAAGTTAATTCCTCCCCACTTTCGGTTTCCTCTATTCCACGTGTTCCCTCTGGCCAAATCTGCTCGAGCCTGCACATCTCGTGCAATGAACCACCGGTGCAAAATCCCACAAAATCGCACCGGCCGTATGCCAACCCATCTCTGCCGTCCAGCGGGGCCATCATCATCCCATAAGCCGCGCAGCGCCATCCACGGGCAGCGCATTAGACCACGCGCACCGCGCCTGCCCAGCATTCGCTCTTGTCGCGACGCTAACTCAGCGTGTCCAGCCGATACTGACCTGTGCGACCCATTGTTGTCTGAACCAGCGAGCGTGATCGCCAAACCGTTCGTGACCCACCAAGCCGCCCGATCCAGCGCAGCCAAGCCGCGACCCAGCCTGTGCGTCGCGATCCGCAGCAGATCCTGCGGCGCGATGATCCGTGCTCATTTGTCGGGCGTGACCGAACTCCAGCATACTGACCCGTTCGACATCCACCTCAGACTCCTCCCGGTAGGTGACCCAGTTTTCCAGCCATGTCCGGCACGCCGGTCCCGCGCACTCGGCAGTGGTATCCCAGAGTTCTGCGTCCAGCGCGTTCGCCTCACGCCATTGAGACCTCCCGGTATAGTCTATTTCCTCCATTCCACAAAGCGGTAGCCGGTTTTCTTGGGCCGTTCAGGCCCGTTCGACCCTCTGGCCTTAATCACGCGCATTCACCACCCCGTGACCACACCGACTAATTCCCACGACCCACCAACTGTATCCGACCTTCTTACTTACCACCAATTGGCCGTTCGCATAATTTAGCATGAACACGGCTCTGCAATCCTTCAGACTCATAACACATCCAAATTTTGCCATTTTTACAAGCAGATTGAAGGCGACACTAAATCCAATTTTATAAAAATCATAGGGCTTACTTCAATCAAAAATTAAGGAATTTAATTCTAATTATGATTTTCAAAATTAATGATTTCATTAATTAGATGAAATTAGCTAAGCTATAAATTCCTGCATATGCTTGAACATAGAGATTTCAAGTGTAAATTTTAATGTTTGAAAAGGCTGCGTAGGCTAAATTAAATTAAATGCAAATACAAAATTAATCTCATAATTTAAACATAAAATTAACTAAAATTACTATTCACCCGCATGGGCCCCGACACTACGCTGAATGCTTAAATTCAAGTGTCTGAGGATGCTGTGCGGGTTGCTTCCCGGTTTAGTCTTAAGACTGGGTCCGGGTTAACAAAACCTAAAAACTTATAATAAGAGTTTTAAATCAGTGCAATATCTGAGAAACTGATTATGTCAGGTGATAGTAAATCTAATCCTCTTTTAACAGCTAAATAGAGTTGACATGATCTAAAAGTTCTTAAACATATTCAAATTAATCAATTTTTTAAATCAAATTAAGTAGAAATCTGAAATCAATCTCATAACTTCAAATAAAAGCATAAATTTTTAAATACACCGATGACACTACAGAATGCATAAATTCAAGTGTCGAGGATCTTTGTGTGGGTTGCTTCAGTTTAGTCTTAGAATTAGGGTTAACAAAACCTAAAAACCTATAATAAGAGTTTCAAATCAGTGAAACATCTGAGAAACTGAATCTATCAGGTGATAGTAGATCTAATACTCAATTAGCAGCTAAACAGAGTTGGCAGGATCTAAAAGCTCTTAAACATATTTAAATTAATAGATAATTTTCAAATCAAATTAAATAAAAATTTGAAATCAATCTCATAACTCAAAAATAAAAGAACTGCATAAATTCTTAAATACATCCGCATGTGCCCCAATACTATGCTGAATGCTTAAATTCAAGTGTCTGAGGATATTGCATGAGTTTCTTCCCGGTTTAGTCTTAGGACTGGGTCTGGGTTAACAAAATCTAAAAATTTATAATATGAGTTTCAGATCAGTAAAATATCTAAGAAATTGATTCTGTCAGGTGATAGTAGATCTAATCCTCTGTAAGCAACTAAACAGAGTTGACAGGATCTAAAACTCTTAAAGATATTCAAATTAATCAATTGCTCAAATCAAATTGACTCAAATTAAAAATCAATATAAGAAACTATTTAAATGAAATTCTATCATTAAAACTTAAATCAAACTCAATCTATCCACCTTCCGTAATTGTTTGTCGGAGGTGACAAATTAAGAAAACTCTAGCTCACAAAGGAGCCAATGTCAAATCAAGTGTTCTGCTATGTTCACTCTCAATCAATCTCTTGCCGATGGGGCGTGATGTCCTCGACTTATGGCTTGGCCAATAGGCTCTCTGATAAAGCGATTCTGACCGAGTCCTCCGATTGGGTGGTTTGGCCGGTTGCTCCATTATATTATGATCGATCATAGCCCATATGCTCCCTAATGGCTCTGCCCTTTGAGTTATGGATCATAGGGTATACTTGATAGGGCAAACAGTCCTCTGTTAGCTAAGATAAACTTAAGACTGTCTCCTTAGACAAACACCACCCCAAGTCTACAAAGATTTCTTGAATGACGTAACACATGTATTGTTGATGAGGATCCTTCTATCAGGTTGGGTCGACTACCTCCTCTGACTAAGTAGGAGGACTGGACTGGGATGGAACCATGGGATCTAGGCACATCATCATTCCCCAACCATTCGGTTTAAGCTATAATGATGAATTTCATATAAATCCTAAAATTCTACATCTTTCTTCGCTACATTGCATTAAGCGGTCTAATGACTAGCCTTAATCAAAGTTCTCTCACTTCGGGAGGTAACTATAGGGGCTTACGCCTATAGGAAACCTAGAACTAGATTTAAAGTTCTCACCAAATGAGGACAAAATCTCGGTAATGTCATATCTACTATCTCTTACGAAAATTACACCGACATATTTTTTAAACTACTCTTTTCATCGAAGAGGTTGGTGGTGAATTTTTGGAGCCCACAGATTTTTGGCGACTCCACTAGGGACAAGATTCTCTTTCCATCTTTGACTAGTCATATACATGCTATAATAGTAACAAAATATTTGAAAATTTTAAAAAAAAATGAACACATAGTTCATCATGAAGCTAGGTCACGGAGCCAACATCCGTCTGGCTAATTTATAATCAATACTGGAGATGTTGGAGCTACCATCCAAATTGGTTGCGTAAACTTCCTTACTATCACCGCTGCAAATAATCCTCCATTTAAAGCACCTGCATATTGTACACACCAACCTGTGTAGGAAAGGAGAACAACTGGAATAGTCGCTACTATTATTAAAGTTCCTCGAAAGTGATCCTCCGTATTCGGAAGATTGGGTCATTCTGAGGTGCCAGTCAAAAAAAAAAGAACCATCACTGGACAGAAAGTTTCAATCATGCCTATGAATGCGACCACTCTACTAGTTGAACCTTTCACACTAGAAAGGCATGGTGTTGAAGTCTCCTCTTCTAGAGATAAAATTGAGTAGAAGGCAAAGGAGAAGAAACACACCTGAGCTCGATGTTGTTGTCAATCATAGGTAACACAACCTTACAACCAAGCGAGTATTTCTACCTCACAATAAATTTGAAAATTTTGAGATGGGTGAAAAGGAATAGCTCTACTAGTGATGTTAAATGGTATTTTTTGGGCTCAACAACAGAAACAACATGAAACTCTATCTACTTGAGCACATAGAGTTCTGAAAGTTGTTAAGAAAAAATAACTTATGAAAAATAGGTATCAAATGTCAATTATCAAAGAAGTCAAAAATGCTCCACTACAAAGCTACAATGGTAGTAAGAGCTCAAGACCCGTTTTAAGAAATTCTACGATGAGCATTGGCGTGACACTGAAGCGTGTTTGGGAATCCATTACCAAAGGTCCCGAAAAGAAAGAAAATAAATATGGAGGCAAGCCTCAAGAAGAAAGTAGCACAAAGCTTCTTCATCCGGAAGCAAGCTAACCCAGACAGAGAGAGAAATCTGAATTCGTGCTCAACAAAATGGGTCAAGTAGAAAATTGTACAACCAATATAGAGGCGAGTATTCCAACCCATAACAAGTTTGACAACCTAAGATGGGTAAAGCGACTCTACGGTCATATCAAACAATCTAGATCCGACAATGTTAGGTTCCAACTTCTCTAATGAGAAAACTTGAAACTATATATGCAATAGTGCATCGGGTCCTCAAAGTTACTAAGGAGAAATGACTAATAAAAAGAAAATACGAAGGTCCTGTCCTTAGGGAGGCTAGAGTTGCTCCTCCAAAGAGACCTCATACAACTCCAAAGAAGATGTCAATCAATTCAGTCCTACACGGTGAGCATCAATGCGTCACACTTGGATCATAGGTCCAAGAATCTGCCGTTAAAAGGTCCTGACAAATAGGTGAGCAAATTTAGAGGCCAAAATCTCGAATTGAAATTGCCTTACAAAAAAATAACAACATGACATCTAGACTGTACTCTCATAAGATCTACTCCTTATGCGCAAGTATTAAGGGTTGAAGCAGTTCTATCACTTGAAGTTGAACTACCTTCACTCTGAGTAGCCATTCAACACAACCTCACTCAAGATGAGAATGTCTGTCTATGGATGGAAGAGCTTGATGGACTTGACAAGGTTAGGCTCCAAGCTCAGCAAAATTTAAAAGTTTACCGAGTAAGGATGTCCAAAGCATTCAATCATATAGTGCGACCTCGAACATTCTAAAAAAGAGGAATTGGTCTTGATGCTGAGAAGACCAATTATTCCTAATCAAAAATTTGGTGACAAATTTGAGCCTAATTGGGAGGGCACTTTTGTCATTGAGAAAGTGTATCAAGGAGGGGCATACCAACTTATTGACCTAAATGGTGAAAGACCAATGCCGCCAATTAATGGTCGATACTTGAAAAAGTATTATACTTGATGACCACATTCTTGAGGTACAATAGAAATCCCCTACAAGATAAGGGGCATTTTTTTTAGTATATTTATTTAGGTTGACATCGTGCTTCATGTCGAGATCCCTAAATAAACATACTCCAGATGAAGAATTTTTTTGTGAAAATTCTCCTGTTACACAGGGGGCATTTTTAGATTTTTGTATACATATGAAATCAATGTTGTATATTAAATCTCCTTTAGAGTACATCAATTCAATTATGGATGTATTTGTATATTTTTATCTTGAAAATTATTCTAAATATACTTTAGAATTTCCCCTACAAGACAGGGGGCATTTTTTTAGCTTATATTAAGTTTATTTGAGTTGATATCATGCCATAAGACAAGATTCTCAAATATATTCTGATTTAGGTTGACATCGAGCTTTACATCGGAATCCTTAGATATATCCATAATAGTTACTGTTAAGTCGCAGAGTCTTACAGAAATAAAAAGAACCTATTTCTACACAAAAAAGGCAGCCTTAAATGTCAAAAAAAGTTTATCTCCCAGATTTGTCAAATTCTGGAGATCAAGTCAGAAGAACTCCCAATTTTGAAAGCTTCAACCAATTAAGTTGGAGAAACATCAACCTCTACATCCTAAAGTCTAGGACACGATGGGTTCTAAAGGTCGGACTCAACAAGCCCATAGATGGCCGAGTTATTGACGCTCTTTTCACTCAACAAGCCACAAGAAAGGGTCGTAGTAAAAGAGCCCTCGTTCATCAGTCTCATGACAAAACCAATAACCCACTATAGTTTAAGTCGAAGACTCGAGTAGGTTCTAAAGGTCGAACTCAACAAACCCAAAATAACGCTCTCCTCACTCAACAAGCCGCAAGAAAAGGCCGTAGTGAAAGAGCTCTTGCTCGTCAGTTCAATGATAATAGTTGTTCAATCTCAAACTAGATCCAGCTTAGTGATTACAAGCAATCAGGATCCAGGAGATCTTTCTACTTGATCGATAAATCAAGGCAATCTGAGGAAGCACTCAATTCAGGGTTGCCTCAAATCAATCTTCATATTACCTACAAGGTGATATTTTAATCTATTCTCAAATGCTCAAAGCACAGATCAAAGCCTATCTCCTCATCAAGTCCATCAAAGCAGAAAGCACAAGACCGAAGAAGCAATTCCATAGTTCATACAAAGCCGATGGCTGAACTAAAGGAATTTTGTGGTTATGTAGTCTGTTAAAGCACATGTTACTAGACTAATAACTCAACATTGACCCTATATGAACCGGAAGGCTGGGTCATCTGTATATATCATTCAATGAATCCATCAAAGCAGCAAGCACAGGATTCATGGAGTGCATACATTTCCTAACAAGTCAATATGGACAAATCAGGTCAGTCCTTCATCAAGTCCGTCAAGCTCAAAGCTAGGACAGAAGGAATTTTAAATCCAACCAAGCATGGATAAATGGATTCCCCAGTGGAGTCCTTCATCAAAATAAGCAGATCAATTCCTCCATCAAACCCAACCAAGAACGAAGCTAGGGTTCGAGGAAACTCAAATCTACAATGACATAAAAGAAAGAGATCTTCAACAAAGTCATTGAAGTAGATAGTAGATGGTGTAAGAACTCTTCTCTATTCGATAAGTCGGTTCTGACAAATCAATCAATCTCCGTCATTTAGCATGTCCTGAATAAGGCATAAAGATAAATCACGGCAAAACTGTAATTGATCTAAAATTATCCAAGTTTTATGGCCAGCCTAAAAGGTAAACCAGTTTTCAAAAAATGTGATTTGCTTCATGCACGAATAACATTTTTTGGGGGGGCATTTGTTGACCTCTACATATGTGTCATAAATCAAGACAAGCCCATAAGTTAAATTCGATGGACTTCGGAAGTGATAGTGCACAAATTAGGGTTCAAAATGCACTGGACATCACAAAAAATGGTCAAAATGACCTCTGATCGATGAATGGACTTTGTCATCGCGTTCAGAATATTGATTGATCAATATAGATATTGCAAAATCTAATGATCAATTGATTAAGCGCTTGAGCTATCAATGTATCGACATGCATATTAAAGTTGGGAAGCTACGACGAGGACCAAATGACCTCCGTTCATAAAATTGATTGCACCATTAGCTTTGAAACATCAAAATATATCAAATGAGACTATTTGCTCTCAATTCAGACGAGTATGTGCAAATATCTAGTGATTTGAAGTGATAACATGTCGGTGAAATGCTGGATGTCATCGAAATCAACTCAAATGACCTTCGATGACGAACGGACTTCACCATTCAAAAAATCAAAATTGGTTAAGATATAAGTATTGCATGACTTGATGAGTAACCAATCAAGCGCTCGATGTTTGGAGGCACTGATGAGGATCAAACGATCACCGTTAGCAAAATTGATCATGATATTGACTTCAAAATACTGAAATCTATCAAATAAACTATTCACACTCAATTTGGATGTGTCTGCATGAAAATTGAGCGAGCGAAAGTGGCGATGTGCATTTTGAACTAAAATTGACTCAATTTGGCGCCGACTCGAACCAAACTGCCTCCGATCGTGAAACGGACAGTGCCATTGCATTCAGAACAATGGAATTACTCTAAATCGATATATATATATATATATATATATATATATATATATATATATATATATATATATATATATATATATATATATATATATATATATATATATATATATATATATATATATATATATATATATATATATATATATATATATATATATATATTGACTATTTACCATGAAATCCAAATTAAAATAATTTAAATTAATTTAAAATTAATTTAAAAATTCCCAAATTACCCTCATGCTCAACCGTTCCCCCTATTTTCAATTTTCTGAAAAAAAAATTAAAGAGATAACCACTCCCCTCACTCCCTCCTCATTCTTGCCTCCCACATTTCTCTCTCCCTGGTAGCCCTCTCTCCCATCAGAAAGAAAAGAAAAAAAAGGCAAGTTAATTCCTTCCCGCTTTCGGTTTCCTCCGTTCCACGCGTTCCCTCGGCCAAATCTGCTCCGGCCTGCTCATCTCGTGCAACGAACCGTCGGTGCAAAATCCACAAAAGGCACCACCAGATGCACCGCTGCATCTGGTCTGGTGCATCTTGCGCCCCATCATTGTCCAGCCTAAGCCGCACCCGGCTGTCTTCGCGGCCGCTGCTTATCCAATGTCAGCGCACTCTGCCGATGCGGTATGCCATCACTATCGTGACCAGACCCGCCGGATTGCGTCAGATCCACCTGAGACCGATGACCAGCTGCATCGCGCGAACCAGCGACTGCTCCACATCTCACCTCAATTATCCATGATGCGGCCTGCTCTCCACCCAGCATCCTGGCAGGGTCGTCGCGCAGCTCAGACCATGGCGCCATCCGTGTTCATAATCCCGCACATCGCCTCGGCTGCCTCCGTTCATGACCTCTGCCGGCTCCGTTTCCTCCGTTCAGTAAACGGTTTCCTCGGTTCGATGACAACCGTTCAGACCCTCCGATGCATCGCGCCATTCGCCTCATTGCGTGTAACCCACCAACCTATATCACCATCTACGACCCAACTCATTATTCCTCTTGCATTCCAGCCCGCAAACTGGCTGGTTCGCAATCCTTCGCAAGCTGTAACACATCCAAATTTTGGTTTTGCCTCGTAATGTCGGAGAAGAACATTATCAGCAGGCGAATTCTTCCTTTGATTTACGGCATCACACCCCTCATTTTAGCCATCTCGTTTCTGCTGCACCGTAAATCAAGGAAGAACATCGTCAGCAGGCGAATTCTTCCTTCGATTTCAGCGTCGCTCCCTTCGCTTTAGCCATCCCGTTTTCATTGCGCAAATCGAGAAGAAAATCATCAGTAGGTGAATTCTTCCTTCAACTTTCGGCATCGCACCTCTCGCTTTAGTCATCCTTTTTTCACTGTGCTACAAATCGAGGAAGAACATCGTCAGCGGAAAATTCTTCCTTCGACTTTTCGCGTCACCTCTCTTTAGCCCCATTTTTACTAAATACAAATCGAGGAAGAACATCATCAACAGGCGAATTCTTCCTTTGATTTTCGACATCGCACTCCTTACCTTACATTCTCAATCACCTACCTAACCCCATTCCTTTGCCTAGGCTTGCAGCGCACTAAAAAAAATGCGTCAGAACATGTGGGATCTGTAAATGTGAATATATATATACATGCTTGTGTTTCTTTGTAGGTTTGGAGACCTCGTTGTGCTCAGTAGGGTGACGAGATGAAAAAATAGGTTATGGTGTCGCAAGACACCGCTCTCTATGCTCAATAGAGCGTACCGAGTAAGCCAACACTTGTTAGATGTCGCTCCCCCTAGACGAAATGCTGTCAAAATTTTATCTAATTTCCAGACTTAGAAAAAAATGGGGATGAATATATATTGCATTGTATGTCCTCTTTCAAGTTTAAAGACCTCGTCATGTTCAACAGGGTGCGATGAGATGAAAATCAACTGTGGTATCGCAAGACACCACTCGCTGTGCACAATAGGGTGTACCGAGTAAGCCAAAATACCTCGATGCACATCCTGCAGGGATGACAGAGGTAAATAATTGCGTCAAATCTATTGACTTAGAAAAAAAGGGAGGGTAAAATGAGCTGACTTAAGAACGCTAAGTAGAGAAACCTACAGCTAATTCTAAACTAAAAGCGACAAATAAGAAAAAAGGGGGGGAGCCTTTAAAGCATATTTTGGAAAGAATAGAATATTCATTTAAAATCTAAGTGAAATTTGGGGGAGGCTAATATTAAACTCACAAACTTTGGGAAGAGGCTAATATTAAACTCAAACTCTAATTGTAATCCTCTACGGCTTAAATTGAAGCGGTAAAGTGAGTTCCCTTTTTCTTGTAAATCCCTCAAAATTAAGCAAGCTTTAATTGGAATTGAGGGGGGACTAATGTCAAACTCA
Source organism: Cymbidium sinense (assembly GCA_021442155.1). NCBI lineage: Eukaryota > Viridiplantae > Streptophyta > Magnoliopsida > Asparagales > Orchidaceae > Cymbidium > Cymbidium sinense. The sequence goes on from CM038216.1 coordinate 1,940,135, forward strand.
TAACAAACTTGCAATAAACTCAAAATATAAGGATAAATCTAAATTGAGTTTAATAACTCTTATACAAATATGGATGTGATTACTGTGCTAGCTAATAAGCATGAGTATGGCTAAAGTAACAAACACTAAAATCGGCATAACTCATCAAAAATGATGTAATTTGAGCATAATCAAGTTGGGAGAATTGCAAAAAAAAAAACTCAACTAGTAAATTAAGTGCAAGTAATATGTTAAACTACAATCTAAATCAAAATGTCTTCTTCGTCGTCGGATCTATAACTCTTCATATAAGCAGACAAAAGGCGACACTAAATCCAATTTTATAAAAATCATCAGCTTCATTCAATCAAAATTAATAATTTCATTAATTATGATTTTTGATTTTTAATATGCGAAATGGTTGTGAGCTAAATTGGAATTAAATGCAAATACAAAATTAATCTCATAATTCAAACATAAAATTAACTAAAATTACTATACACATGGGCCGACTATCTTGAATGCTTAAATTCAAGTGTCAGGATCTCTTTGCGGTTGCTTCCCGGTTTAGTCTTAGGACTGAGTTCGGGTTAACAAAATATAAAAATCTATAATAAGAGTTTCAAATCACTACAATATCTGAGAAATTAATTTTGTCAGGTGATAGTAGATCTAATCCTCTGTTAGCAGCTAAATAGAGTTGACGGGATCTAAAAGGTCTTAAACATATTCAAATTAATCAATTTTTCAAATCAAATTAAGTAGCAATCTGAAATCAATCTCATAACTTAGAAATAAAACTACTAAATTCTTAAATACACCCACATGGGCATCGATACTATGCTAAATGCTTAAATTCAAGTGTCTAAGAATGTTGCGCGGTTTGCTTCCCGGTTTAGTCTTAGGACTGGGCCCGCGTTAATAAAACCTACAATCCTATAGTAAGAGTTTCAAATCAATGAATCATCTAAGAAAGCGATTGTCAAGTGATAGATCTAATATATTTTGTTAGCCTAAAGCGAGTTGATAGGATCTAAAAGCTCTTAAACATATTCAAATTAATCGATATTTTTCAAATCAAATTAAATAAAAATCTGAAATCAATCTCATACCTCAAAAATAAAAGAACTGCCTAAATTCTTAAATACACATTGCATTTGACATGTTGAATGCTTAAATTTCAAGTGTCGAGGATGTTGCATGAGTTGCTTCCCGCTTTAGTCTTAGAACTGGGTTAACAAAATCTAAAACCTATAATAAGACAAATTAGTAAAATATCGAGAAATTGATTAAAGTGACGTAGATCTAATCCTCATAAGCAACTAAACAGAGTTGACAAGATCTAAAACTCTTAAAGATATTCAAATTAATCAATTGCTCAAATAAAATTGACTCAAATTAAAAATCAATATAAGAAACTGTTTAAATGAAATTTTATCATTAAAAACTTAAATCAAACTCAATCTATCCACCTTACGCAACTATTTTGTCAGAGGTGACAAATTAAGAAAACTCTAGCTCATAAAGGAGCCAATGTCAAATCAAGTGTTCTGCTATGTTCACTCTCAATCAATTTCTTGTCATTAAGGATGTGGTCCGTGTCCTCTGACTGCGTGGCTTGGCTAATAGCCTCCATAGATGAAACAATTATGACCAGAGTCCTCTGATCGGGTGGTTTGGCCAGCTCGGCTCCATTATATTATGATCACGATCGTAGCCCGTATGCTCCCCAATGGCTCTGCTCTTTGAGTTGTGAATCTTAGGGTATACTTGATAGGGCAAACAACCCTTTGTCAGTTAAGGTAGACTTAAGACTGTCTCCTTAGACAAACACCATCCCAGGTCTATGAGGATTTCTTGGACGACGTAACCCATGTGTTGCTGATGAGGATCCTTCGGTCAGGTTGGGTCGACTACCTCCTCTGACTAAGTAGAATAGGAATGACGCCGGATGATAACCATGGGACCTAGATCGCACGTCATCATTCCCTAACCATCCGGTTTAAGCTATAATGATGAATTTCATATCTCAAATCCTAAAACTACATCTTCTTCTATATGATACACATTAAGCGTAATAACTAGCATCAAAGTTCTCTCTCACTTAGGAGTTAGTTATAGGGGCTTGTGCCATAGGAAACCCGGAACCAAATATAAAGTTCTCACTAAATAAGGATGAAATCTCACGGGTAGTTATCTCTACTATCTCATCTGCCTTTTGAAAATTACACCGACACATTTTTTAAACTACTCTTTTCATCGAAGAGGTCAGTAAAATTTTCGGAGCCCACATGTTCAAATGATCTCTAAATTTGACATATATGCTTATAGTAGAACCAAACAGCTCAACGAGAGGAATCCAACAATCCTAATATCTCTCATTACAAAGATATTAGGACACTTAAATCGAAAAGAATGATCATGATCGAGATTCTTTATAGGCTATTTGATAGAATGTTTTGAGATTTTTGGCTAAATTTTAAAAAATGTTCATCTCAAAACTGTATAATAGAACACTATTCTTATAATGATAGAAGGATGAGAAGCCAAGAGCTAGACTAGAGAATTTGAAGTTAGTTGCAACAAGAAGTCATTGTTGACCAACAACTTTAGTTATTGCCATGCACTACCATATGGCCATTACCCCCTTATTTTTAGCTTTTTATTATCTATTTTTTATATAACAAATGAGTATTTAAAAATTTGAAACCTCATCATCTCTAGTGACAAAGAATAATAAAATTTTATAATTTCAAATAAAGTAGATTATTTCAACTATATGGCCATTACCCCCATTATTTTTTTCTTTTTTAAAATTTTCACATAAAAATTTTAAGGTCTCTTATCATTTTTATCTGTGTGTGTGTGCTAATCATTTTTATTGAGCCAGAGCTAAATTTTTTGGCTACTATCAAGAATTTTTTTTAGCATGTAATTGGGATATCTTGATATAGTGTATTTCTGATAAGTTTGCAATTTGCAAAAGCCTGCCATTGAAATTATACAGTGCTATCTGTAAAGGAAATAGTGTGTTGTTGTAAGAAATCCATTCCTACTAAGACTCGGCTTTCTTCAGTGTCATCAGTTAAAAAAGTATGTTGAAAATCAATTCGTTGATTATTAAGATCCCAAAATCCGAATAAAATATTAGTTTCATTCGGACTAGAATGTTTTAGTCCATGATCCCTTTTCTAAAATAAGCTTTTATTAATATTTGAATACCTCCAAAGAATACATGTTTGTATTTTTCTGGATGTGGAATTTTTTGTAAATCTTGATTTCTCATAGAAAGATTATACAAAGGGATTTTTGTACTTTCCTGAGCTTCAATTATTTCAATCGGATATTCTCCTTGGTGAATAGGATTTATGTCCATTATAGGATTATGATGATGATATTATTGCAAAAAATAAGCAACATGCAAACAAAAAATGTAGATAATAAATTATTTATCTTATAATCATTATTTGCTAATTTTGTTGGAAAATAAAATTATTAAAAGATAAACTAAGAGAAAATAATAATAATAATAATAATAATAATAATAAGGATCACTGATAGGCCAGCACTAAAAATAATGAGAAAGGGAAGCAAATCTCATCCCGATAATTTCTTCTGTATTTTGCTTCAACCAAGTTTAAATATCACAATTGTTCAATTAGTTATTTGAGAAATTAATATATGTATATTATGTATATAGCTTATTTACCCTAAACAAACAAAAATAACTTTAAAATAATAATAATAATAATAATAATAATAATAATAATAATAATAATAATAATAATAATAATAATAATAATAATAATAATAATAATAGGGATGCTCCCATTTTATAAAAATATATGGTCTTTGCTTTTACGAGCCACCCACAAGCTTTCAGTGCAAGATAAGAGAATGAAGGCCCCATGTCCTCATCCTTCCCTTGCCATTCCAAGGTCATATTAATGGAGATGGCCTACCTCCTCATCGATGCGGCTTCATCGTCACCTTTGTCATCACCGACTTCAACCAGCCTCCTTTCGCAACACATGGCGACGTGCCTTTTTTCGCCCCACCGGCTCCACCTCGAATCCGGATGGGATGAGCTCAGATGAAGAACAAAAGGATGTGGGACTAATCTATAAGCTCATTCCTTGTATGTCCCCGATTGAGTCCATTATAAAGGGCCCGGTCAAATTCCTATACAATGGATATTAGTGACCGAACATGGCGTGGGCCATGTTGGCCGAGCGAATGCACCTAAGGGCAGCCATTTTTTGGTCGGCTTCAGCGGCCTTCTTAGCTATTATGCTCGACATTCCGAAACTGATTGAACAATGATGATGGTATAAAGAAGAATCAAGTCAACATCTTTTTTTTATCAGCTTTATGTTAGCTTTTAATTTTTTTATTTTTTTAAAAAAAAGAGAATTCTCTTATCCATATTTTATGTTTTAAGGAACACCAAAGAAGGATGAGACTTTCCATAGGTGTAGTTCTCCGTTCAACACCGACTTAGAACATGGCTCCACAAATCTGCTATCTTCTCCTTTAACTAACCATGCCACCACCACCACCGACTTCATCATTTTGCAACATGTTCATGGATCTAGAGCCTCAAGCTCTATCTCTCCTACCCTCCGCCGTTCCCATCGGTCCTCTCTTTCCGGACGAGCACCACCCTGCCACCTCGGCCGTCCGAACTCTTCTATCTCGGCTTGACACCCATTCGGGCTCAGTCCTCTACATGCATTTGGAAGCCATGCTATATTTGATAAAGCCCAACTAAATGAATTACAGCTTTAGGTAGGTGACCCTTTCTATGGGTTGTCGCGACCAACTTTAGATGATCTTGATGAGATTTTCTCGTCAGGTTCTTGGTGAAAGATAGGAGAAAATAAACTCCAGTCCAGGAATGTAATGTAGACTCAATCTAACGGCGTGTCCAATAGTTTTTTTCCCATTTTTATATGTATAACCCAACGACAATCACATCGTTTATCCGGAGACCCCATCATTCAACCAAGAAAGAAAAATGAGATATCATTCAAAATGCCTCCAGATGATTTACTTTCTCCATAGCTTCCCTCCCTCTCGATGAACATCCATCATCCCTCGGTGGTTTGAGCGAGTCTTAAATAACTTCCATTAAGGTTTTGTAGTGACTACATGAGGTAATACACAGTGTTCAACTTTAATAAATTTAGGTTTTATTCTTCTGAATCGATGTGAACATTTTAGAACATTTGAGTTTAGGGTTAAATGACATGTATTTTAGTAGTTTTGGAGATGTTTTCATGTACTCTTGTACTATCAAGATGGTACACCCATTTTTTTCAAATTTTTTACTGTATATGAAATATTTAGTATATCACATGGTAGGATGTTGGTCATGTTTCAAGATGAATTCTCGATTATGGATGATAGTATGATGAAATTAAAAATGATTTACGATATGGACTCTCTATAAATGAGAGTCTGAGCATTTGGTCATTTCTTTCTGTTTCTTTGGCTTTGTTTGAGGAAATTTGTTCATTGCAATCCATCGAACAATTTGGAGGCTGTTTGATTAGTTTAGTGTTATTTTGCATCGTGCTATACTTACTCTCTTGAAATCTGGCTTTATGGACATTTTTTCAATTTCTTTGGCACAGTTGTTATTATGTTCATTATATTCCAGTGGAAGCAATTTGGTGGCTGTTTTATTGATTTAGTAGTGTTATTTTGCATATGTACTCTCTGTACTCTCTTGAGAGTACAAATAATTTTGTGGATATTTTTTCCTGTTTCTTTGGCCTGGTTGTTCAGATTATGTTCATTACATTCCAGTGGAAGCAATTTGGTGGGATGTTGGTTGGTTTAGAAGTGTTATTTTGCATCTGTACTCTTTGTACTCTCTTGAGAGTACAGATGATTTTATGGACATTTTTTCCAGTTTCTTTAGCCTGGTTGTTCAGATTATGTTCATTACATTACATTGGAAGCAATTTGGTGACTTTTTTGTTGGTTTAGAAGTATTATTTTGCATCTGTACTCTCTGTACTCTCTTGAGAGTACAAATGATTTTGTGGACATTTTTGCTTGTTTCTTTGGCTTAGTTATTCAGATTATGTTCATTACATTCTAGTAGAAGCAATTTGGTGGGATGTTGGTTGGTTTAGAAGTATTATTTTGCATCTGTACTCTCTGTACTCTCTTGAGAGTACAGATAATTTTATGGACATTTTTTCTAGTTTCTTTGGCCTAGTTGCTCAGATTATGTTCATTACATTCCAGTGGAAACAATTTAATTTGTTTGGTTGGTTTAGTAGTGTTATTTTTGTATCTGTACTCATCTCAGAGTATAAATGATTTTAAGGACATTTTTTCCAGTTTCTTTAGCCTGGTTGTTCAGATTATGTTCATTACATTACATTGGAAGTAATTTGGTGGCTGTTTGGTTGGATTTTTAGTATTATTTTGTATCTGTACTCTCTTGAGAGTACAAATAATTTTGTGGATATTTTTTCCTGTTTCTTTGGCCTGGTTTTTCAGATTATGTTCATTGTAATTCATCAGGAATAATTTGGAGGCTGTTTGGTTGGTTTTTTAGTGTTATTTTGCATTTGTACTTTCTATACTCTCTTGAGAGTACAAATGATTTTATGGATATTTTTTCCAGTTTCTTTGACCTGGTTGTTTAGAGTCTGTTCATTACATTCCAGTGGAAGTAATTTGGTGGCTGTTTGGTTGGTTTTTTAGTGTTATTTTGTATCTGTACTCTCTGTACTCTCTTGAGAGTTTAGATGATTTTGTGGACATTTTTTCCTATTTCTTTGGCCTGGTTGTTCAGATTATGTTCATTGAAACTCATCAAGAACAATTTGGAGGCTATTTGGTTAGTTTTTTAGAGTTATTTTGCATCTGTACTCTCTGTACTCTCTTGAGAATCTGAGATGATTTATGGAATCTTTTTTTCCGGTTTCTTTGCTTTGCTTTAGAGTCATTCATTATATTTCGTGGAAATAATTTGGTATGTTTGGTTGGTTTTTAGTATTATTTTGCATCATACTCTGTACTCTCTTGAGAAGATGATTTTGGACATTTTTTCCTTTTCTTTGGCAGTTATTGATTATGTTCATTGTAATTCATCAGGAATAATTTGGAGGTTGTTTGGTTAGTTTTTTTGTGTTATTTTACATCTGTACTCTCTGTACTCTCTTGAGAGTACAGATGATTTTGTGAACATTTTTTCCAGTTTTTTTAGCCTGGTTGTTCAGAGTTTGTTCATTACATTATAGTGGAATCAATTTGGTGGCTGTTTGGTTGATTTTTAGTGTTATTTTGCATCTGTACTCTCTGTACTCTCTTGAGAACTGATAATTTATGGACATTTTTCTTGTTTCTTTGGCTGGTTGTTAGATTATATTCATTGTAATTCATTAGAAATAATTTGAGTCGTTTGGTTAGTTTTTAGTGTTATTTTGCATCACTCTGTACTCTCTTGAGAGTAGATAATTTATGGATATTTTTCCAGTTTCTTTGGCACAGTTGTTCAGTGCTTCATTACATTATGGAAGCAATTTGGTGGTTGATTGGTTGGTTTTTAAGTATTATTTTTCATCTGTACTCTCTGTACTCTCTTGAGAGTACATATGATTTTGTGGATATTTTTTCCTATTTTTTTGGCCTGTTTGTTCAGATTATGTTCACTGCAATTCATCAAGAATAATTTGGAGTTTGTTTGGTTAGTTTTTTAGTGTTATTTTGTATCTATATTCTCTGTACTCTCTTGAGAATCAGAGATTTTGATATTTTTCTAATTTTTTGGCTGGTTGTTGATTTTGTTCATTACATTATATTGGAAGTAATTTGGTGGCTGTTTGGTTGGTTTAGTAGTATTATTTTGCATCTATACTCTCCTCTCTTAGAGATAATTTTAATGACATTTTCTATTTCTTTAGCTTGGTTGTTGATTATGTTCATTACATTCCTGAGCAATTTGGTCTTGGTTGGTTTAGAAGTGTTATTTTGCATCGTACTCTCATACTCTCTTGAGAGTATAGATGATTTTGGACATTTTTCCAGTTGGCCAGTTGTTCGATATGTTCATTACATTTAGGAAATAATTTGGTCTTTGGTTAGTTTAATAGTATTATTTTGCATCATCTCATACTCTGAGATGATTTATGATATTTCTCTAGTTTCTTTGGCCTGTTGTTTGATTATGTTCATTACGACTTTTTATTTTGAAGTTTACAATGTGGGAAAAGATAACAGATCTACTGCTTAGACGGTAGATAATATGATGATTTCTTGATGAAGTCATTGACATTTTAAAGAGGCTTTATCTATCAATTCATTAGACTCCAAAATTGAAGACTCAATAGCCATTACCTCAATCTGTCTTGCTAGAGATGAGAAGCAAGCTTTCTTTAGGTGGGCTGTATTCCTTTCAGATGAAGTTGAGAATTATAGGGATACTAAATAGAGGGGTGAAGGTCTTATGGTAGAAATCATCAGTTTAGTTGAGACTATAAGACTATGCTTGAGCATGCGGATCGCTCGTTTCTTGTGGCATAGTTTGTACAGTTGTACATATATTTTCTGCTATCAAATCTTTTTTTTTTTTGTATATCACAACTATAGGGTGGCATCAAAATTGATTGCCTATATTGATGACATAGATAAATTTATTGAATACAACTGGGCAGAGGCCATCTGGGCTTTCCTAATTTCACAATTTGATGGTATTACATCAAAGATTCATACCCAGAGGACACCCCGGTACATGAGTGGATTTTTCACTCTTCTTATGGTATGTTTATATCTTGCTATGTATTATTTGATGCAAGTTAACTTACATAAATCTTAATTAGATCACCAGCACATAAGCATCATGAGCCCGCCATCTCCATTTGCAAAGCCAATGCGATGGCAGAAAATAAAGTTTCAGATGAAGCCTTCACGATTTAGAGGACAGTGACATATAATAATATCACTTAGTTCTTATAATTATGTATTTATTTATATTTGTAGTCATCACATTTTCTTGTCGGTTTAACAGTGCCTTCCATTCGAGGACATATCGAAGAGGAGACTGCTCCTTGAATCATTTTCCCGCCCAACATGCGTACATGTTGAGCCTAACAATCCCATTCTAAGTCCCAGTTCAGCCCCATTGAATCTCCATATGTCTCTCCTCGATATTCTTCCCCATCTAGTGTTCACGCCCTCTGCTACTACCCCTAAGGCTGGGTGGAGAGGATGCAGTTTTAGGGACTTGAAAGATATATTATCTTCTTTTCAAGCAACAATGATAGAGAATGGATGGGATTGATTTAGTTCTATCGAGGAGGTTCTTGGGCGTGGGTCCTACCATCCCTGTGGAGACTCCTGTGGAGGCAACTGTGGATACTTCCACTTGGGAAGCTGCTGCTCCTATGGATACTTCCACTTGGGAAGCCCCTGAGGTAGCCTTCACTAGGGAAGCCCCTGTTGAGTCTACCATAGGGGAAGCTATTGTGGAGGCCTCCAATGCACATGAAGATGCTCCAAAACTTATAATGGGCAGCATTGAGCGTGGTGTGGCTCGATGATAAGAAGAGGAAAGCTTCCCCTTCACACACACACTTATAGGAAGTCACGAGCAAGAATAAGTGATGTGGTGGTGCACTCAAGATGAGAAGCGTGAAGGTATTAAGTTACTTTCTTTTAAATTTGAGATAATAAATAGATTTACTAAATTTTTTTATAGGTTCACAAAGATGAGCCGAGGTCGATTACCCAGACTACTATTGTTGTGGGCGGAGGAGCATCGGTTGGATATGAATCATCTCAGATCGATCCTTAATTTCAGTGAATCTAGCTCTTCATCACTAACATTCGTCGTCAGTAATTCCGTTGCAGCCAGCAGAGGCACATCATTTTGTTGAGTTCTCATCCAGAGTTATTGTGCCTAAGCCGATGCTCCATCTAATTGACACGTCAAGCTCTCGATTTGAGGAAAAGTAAGTCAATCTGCAGTCAGTTCCTTCATACATAAAATAACCTATTCATTTAATTAAGATCACTTTAAAATATTTATCACTTGCAGGGGTGATACAATATTTGCGTCTGGGAATATCATTATTGCACGAGGGCAGATTGATGAGTTGCTGACAGATCAATATCTCTCAGATGCACACATTGATGCCTTCGCCTTCTTATTAGGAGTAATCGCTCGTCGGGTGTGTCCCCTTTTTGTACATCTCATGCTTGCACTGGGTAAGTTACCCCACAAATATGCAAGGTATTACAATTCAATCATTATTTCTTTAGATAGAAACTATAATTTCTAAACGTTCTCTTCTTTTCTTACAGAGCTATGCAAAATATGGCCTACACAAGGAAAGCATAATGTTCATCCAACATGTCACTGCAGACAGTGTGTCAAGGGCTGAGCTACTCTTACTTCCAATTATAGATAATCAGCACTGGACACTCCTGGTTAGGCATATTAAGTTAGGGGCCTGGTATTTTTATGACTCATTACCAAAACCAACCCATAAAGCCATTCTTCCAGAGATTGTTAGAGTTATTTTCAATTTGGTTTCCGTAAACTGGTTTTTTTTAGCCCCCCTTATTGACTATACTTCTTGCTTTTCAGATCAAATTACTTGTTGAAGATGCTGGCCAGTCTTTTGTGAACGATCCCACAAAATGACCAATTAAAATGGTGGGTGGGCTACCAGTCCAAGATAACAGTGTTGACTGTGAGATATTTGTCTGCAAGTACATGGAGGCAACAATTAGGAAATATCCACTTAACTGGGCTGACCACCAAGATTGGCCTAAGAAGATGAATTGCTTTAGGGTCGAGTTCACTTACATTATCTTTTGTTTGGGAATGAAAAAGCCAAGCTAAGAATAATACATTTAAAGTTTGATAAGTATGAAATAATTGTACAGGGTATTTCAATTTTTTTCAATATTATTGGACAGAGAACACCTGCAACAAGTTGGTTGATAAGTAGGAAATATTATTTTTTTTCAACATTATCTGTGCAGCAGTTTGGATCTTTTATTATTCGTACTCTCGTGTTATAGTCAAAGCTTAGATCATAATGCAAAATATTTGACATGTTTCCTATTGAGAAAAATATAGAAGTGAAAGCTTAGATCATAATGAACCATGCACTTGGTTACTTGGGAGTTTTAACTTATTTTATATCAGTGGAATTGGATTCGATATGATTCATTGCTCTTTCTTTTACATTGTGTGACCAAGTAAGTTTCTTACAGAATTTGTATTTTGACAAAAATAAACTATTTTAGACCCATCAAACTTTTTAATAATGATATAAATGACTTTGTTGCTATATTATATTAGATCAATACTATTTTAAACCCAAATTGAGGCGTACAATCAATTTTAAAATCTAATTTGTTAGTTCAACCAAACAAAGGACATAAAGTCATAAATTTCTTAATTTGGAGAAGTGTGAACTTATTTTCTTTTCCTTTTATTCTATTATTAAGAATATATAGTGTGCTTCCTACTAATCAAGAAATCCATGGCATTTAAATTTTCAAACTGCTCGACGAAGAGGAATTGTTCACTATAACCTTAAAGCAAGTTGGATCTTCTTGGGTTGCCTTTTATGAGTTTTCGGGCTTTGCATGTTTATACTCTCTGTACTCTCTGTTGTTTTCAGCAATCAGTTTTTTCACATTTCCACTTTTGCTTTGTAGACTAGAGGAATTATTCACTATAACTGTAAAACAAGTTGGATGCTCCTTGGTTGCCTTTTTATAAGTTTTCTAAGCAGTTATCTGTACTCTTTGTACTCTCTATACTCTTTGTACTCTCTGTACTCTATGTACTCTCTGTACTCTATGTACTCTCTGAATTTATATCATATTTTAAATTCAGATCAAATGAAAAGGTGAAGCTAAAATTTTCATTACCAGGAGTTTGATTGGTGGTAATCTATATGATTACTTATATATATATATATATATACGTAGCATGGAAAGTACTCACATGATAAATATGTCCCATTTAATCAACACTTTTTCTAATTATTACATATGGCACCAATATAATTGAAGAATACACAGATTGAATTTTTTAGTAGTAATAATAGATATTTGAAGACAAAATGTGTGGTATTAAGAATTGATGTATTATATTTTTTAAAATAAAATTAGTAGTTTCAAGATTTATCCTATCTTAAAATATCGTCAGTACTAATATAATCACTCATTCGTAGCAAGGTAGACTCATCAATCAAATCGCAATTTGGTAAAATATGAGAGATTTAGTTGCCACGTCTAAGGATTACAAAGTTATATACTCTCTACTCTCTGAGTGCGAGCTTTCTGGCATTTTATAATAATAGTACAGTTAGAATAGTCGAGAAGAAGAAAGTCATCTTGGAGACTCTAAAGCTTTGCAAAATGATTGCACAGTCGAAGAACACATAACTAAATAATATCATGCATTGAAATGTTTTCCTATAATAATATCCATCATCAACTAAGTGTACCCTTCAGCCGACTAACTAACTGTTGAGCTCGAGTTGAATTTTTGAGGTAGAACATCGTATTAGTTAATGATTTTTAACAGCATCGATGTGCTATTCTGCATACCTCGAAAACACTCGCAAGGGGTGGTGAACGTTCTGACACTATCGATCAAATTAGATTTGTAACAACAAAATATGATGGTTTCAAGAGTAGCGTTGTTTTAAATACTACAAATTAAGAGGCAAATAGAGAATTACTCTTGGCTTTCTTGGATCTCTCCCAATATCCCTTAAGCCTTGCGTTGGAAACACCCTTTGGACATTGCTTAACTGGATCCTTTACGATGTCTTTTTTCTTGTTTGATGTGGTTGACTTCTTCTTCTTAGCTGCTCTATCAACTGGAAGAGAATTCCCACTTAGTATAGAGTCGACATCATCGTATAGTTTTTTAAGGATTGAAGCATATAGTCCTCAGCTCTATTATTACCCTATGCCCTGACACTTATTTGATATGCATATCGACTAACGTGGTTCTAGAAAATAATGCCGTATTTCCATCTGTTCCATCGACATCTCTTAATTTTCTATATGCACTATCGATGTAAATATCTCTTTTTGCTCTGGTAGACCATCGCATGAGAAGATACTTATCTGAAATGTGCATTATATTTTTTTGACTAAGAACTCTGATACAATGGGCACAAAGTAATCCCATAATTTCAAATTTCTTATAAGTACAAGTTACATATAGGGTAGTCCCATCAAAATGGACAATCCATGTTTTGGATGAATTTTTATTCTCTAAGTTTCTCACCAAATACTCCATGGGGCTATCATCTAACACAGTTACTGATAGGCCTCCAACTCCATGCAAAAATTCTTCCTCAAACATAGTATACAGCTTTCTTGTATAAAATATAGTAGCTTATTTTAGAATTAGGCTGGTCTTAACAACAGGAACAATCGATGATTGGCTACACTTGAAGTCTTCATCATGTTCATTCCGGTGCCATGTCTCCATAACCTTCTCCAACCCCAAGAAACAATCCATGAGTGAACTCGTTAATTTAGAGATTCTGTAACATACATTGTTCATTGACTCACTACGTTACGTTGATAGGATGCCCATGCAGAATGAGTCTTTGTTGAATGCAGTGGACCCCTTGGATCTAATTTTATAAAGCTCAGACAGCCAAGGATGATCATGCAAATTACCTTCTTCTAGCATGGCAGACCAAGCTTCTTCAAACTCTTCCTTTGAGTCAAATTTGCTCATGCATGCATTAAATAGCCCTTGTACCCTCTTATTATTATTAAAGCAGTGAACCTTGGAAGGAGCTTTCTTCAAAATATGCCATTGGCACAACTTATGAGTATGCGGTAATACAATTTTGATAGCTCGTGCCATAGCCTGATCTTGATCAATGAATATTATTGTAGGATGTCTATCACTCATCAACTGAAGAAATATCTGGAATAGCCATGAGAATGACTCAATCGTCTCTTCTGATAAAAAGGCTACTCCAAATAACACATTTTGCCAGTGATGATTCACTCCAATAAGAGGGGCACAAACAAGATTATATTTATTGAGTCGATAGCTTGTATCAAAAATTATCACATCACCAAAATATTCATATTCTATCCTAGACATGCCATTGCTCCAAAAAAAACTTACTAAGCAATCTAACTCATCAACTTGTACATCCCATGCAAACATCCCATCCGCTGCTTGCCTTTCCTTGAACAGCTGTATTAATGCATTACTGTCACCATTCGCAATCCTCGATCTTTTCTCTTTCTGAATAAAATTAAAAGTATATCTTTTTGTGAATCTAATATTCTCTACACCGCCAACCTCCTCACTTAGATAGTTAAATACATCAGTTGCTCTAATTTCGGCCTCTATCATTGTCTTCAACACGGAAGCCTTTTCATCGCTAATACATCTGTGTGATTTGAGATGATGTAGGTTAGCAGGCTTTGCCAATGAATGATTATGACTTTCTATATATTTTTTAACCATCCAGTTCCCCTCTAAATCAACAGAGAATCTAATCATGGCCGGACAACCAGTCCTTGTATCAGTTTTTGGAATTTTGTTAAGCTATTTAGACTGGCAGATTTCTTTCGACATGCTTTTGCACATAAAAAATCTTTTGATTTCAATTTCTTGGAGTTTGGCCAATAACTAGTATGGTCCTTTCGAACACTGAAGCCAGTTTGATGTGTGTAGTCACGATGCAGTTGCATACTCGCTTTTATTCGAACGGTGGTGCCAAGGAGTTTCCCAAATTTGGTTCATTAGACATCACGACTTTGTCATCATACTGCTCTTTGACCATATTCACCTGCCAAGATAGCTCCACATAAATGTGACATGTAAAATAGCTCCATAAATTCCCTCCAAATAGGCCAAAGAAAGAGAAAAAATGAGCTAAATATAGAGAGTACAGATGCAAAAATGTCCAAACAATGTAACGTAATGAACAGACTCTGAACAACCAGGCCGAAGAAACTGAAAAAAATGTCCACTTAAGCATATGTACTCTCAAGAGAGTACAGAGAGTACAGATGCAAAATAACACTTCTAAACTAATAAAATAGCCACCAAATTGCTTCCAATGTAATGTAATGAACA
Organism: Cymbidium sinense; assembly: GCA_021442155.1. Taxonomy (NCBI): domain Eukaryota; kingdom Viridiplantae; phylum Streptophyta; class Magnoliopsida; order Asparagales; family Orchidaceae; genus Cymbidium; species Cymbidium sinense. The sequence continues at coordinate 1,955,226 of CM038216.1, forward strand.
GACTCTAAACAACCAGGCCAAAGAAATAGAAAAAAATGTCCACAAAATCATCTGTACTCTCAAGAGAATGAGTCTGAATGCAAAATAACACTTAAAATCAATTAAACGACCACCAAATTGCTTCCACTGGAATGTAATGAAGACTCGAACAACCACATAAAGCTAGAAAAATGTCCACAAAATTATCACTCTCAAGAGAGTAGAGTACAACAAAATAACACTAAAAACTAAACACCAAATTGCTTCCCGAATGTAATGAGCATACTCACAACCATGCCAAAGCGAAAAAAATATTCATAAAATCATCTGTACTATCAAGAGAGTATATAGAGTACATATGCAAAATAACACTTCTAAACCAACAAAATAGCCACCAAATTACTTTCTCTGGAGTGTAATGACCATAATCTGAACAACCAGCCAAAGCGCAAAAAAATGTTCACATTCTGTACTCTCAGAGTCTGAGATAGTATAGATGTAAAATAACACTTCTAACACCAAACAACCACCAAATTGCTTCCGGAATGTAATGATCAACAACCGGGCCAAAGAGAAAAAATGTCCACAAAATTATCTGTACTCTGAAGAGAGTACAGAGAGTATAGATGCAAAATAATACTACTAAGCCAACCAAACAGCCACCAAATTGCTTCCAACGTAATGTAATGAGCGACTGCAGACGGCCAGAAAGCAGAAAAATGAAAATAAAATTATCTGTACTCTTAAGAACGAGAGTATAAATCAAATAACACTAAAAAACTAACCAAATAGTCTCCAAATTATTCCTGATGAATTACAATGAACATAATCTAAACTAGGCCAAAAAAAAAGGAAAAAATGTTCACAAAATCATCTGTACTCTCAAGAGAGTACAGAGAGTACAGATGTAAAATAATACTAAAAAATAACCAAACAGGCACCAAATTACTTCCACTGAAATGTAATGAACATAATCTGAACAACCAGGCCAAAGAAACTGAAAAAAATGTCTATAAAATCATTTGTACTTTCAAGAGAGTACAGAGAGTACAGATATAAAATAACACTTCTAAACTAACCAAACAGCCACCAAATTGCTTCCACTGGAGTGTAATGACCATAATCTGAACAACCAGGCCAAAGAAATAGGAAAAAATGTCCACAAAATCATCTGTACTCTGAAGAGAGTACAGAGAGTATAAATGCAAAATAACACTACTAAACCAACCAAACAGCCACCAAATTGCTTCCAACGTAATGTAATCAACAGACTCTGGACAGTCAGGCCAAAGAAATAAGAAAAAATGACCATAAAATTATTTGTACTCTCTTGAGAGTACAGAGAGTACAGATGTAAAATAACACTAAAAAACCAACCAAACAGCCTCCAAATTATTCCTGATGAATTACAATGAACATAATCTGAACAACTAGGCCAAAGAAACTGGAAAAAATTTTCATAAAATCATATGTACTCTCAAGAGTAAAATACATGTAAAAACTAAAAAACAGCCTCCAAACAAGTAAAAAAGCATCATAAAACATAAACAAGATATACATCAAGTTACCCATGAGTACTGAGAGAATGCAGAGTATAGAGAGTACAAAAGTATGAGAGTCTGAGAGAGAGTCTGAGGGGGTCTTCTTGTTTAGTAAGGCTTCTTTTACTTTGTATTTTTTACCTTCAAGATGCTCTTTAAGGGCTTCCTCACTGGAAGTGCTAACCTCATAGAGAGCACATTCTCTCTATGTTATAAGATAGCTTCCCTCTATTTGGAATCCTTATTATCACTGTAACTTCATCGGGGGTGATGCTCTTTAAGGCTTCTTTTGCTTTCTGTAAGGCTTCTTTTGCTTTGTGTTTTTTACCTTCAAGATGCTCTTTAAGGGCTTCCTCACTGGAAGTGCTGACCTCACAGATAGCACATTACCTATATTCCATAAGACCTTCTCCCCTCTGTTTGGCATCCCTATAATTACAGCATCATCGGAGGTGAAAGGAATGCGCCACCCGAAAGAAAGCTTCTCTATGTCCCAATGATCAGGTCATGCCTATTGAGTCTTGAATTTTTGTGGAGTCTAATGAATTGATGCGATGAAGCTTACGTAATGTCAATGACTTCATTACTAAAGAGTCTAGCGGAATATCTGAGAGTATGGATGCAAAAATTCCCTAGAAACCATCTAGACAGCTGCCAAATTGCTTCCAACGGAATGTACTCTCAACAATCAGGCCAAAGAAACTAGACAACATGACCAAAAATTATAGGTACTCTCTTGAGAGTATGAGAGGAAATCTGATCTGAAAACACTAACAAATCAACCAAATAGCCTCCAAATTGTGCCTAATGAACATATTTCCTCCAAACAGGCCAAAGAAATAGATAAAAAATGACCAAAATGCTCTCAGACTCGGGAGAGACTGAGAGTATAGAGAGAACATAGATTATAGATGTAATGAAAATAATCTCAACAAGAAACTGGAGAAAATGACCAACAATCGTCTGTACTCTACAGATGCAAAATAACACTAAAAAATAACCAAAAGCTCCAAATTATTCCCTTAGATTGTAATGAATATGTTCCCTCCAAACATGAAAGTGAAAAAAATAACCCAAATGATCTATATCGAGAGAGAGAGTAGATAGATGCAAAAATCTCCGAAATCATCCAAATATCCCACCAATTACTTTTTTAATGTAATATAATAAACATAATCCAACATAGGCCAAAGAAAAAAAAAGTTTACAAAATCATACTCTCAAGATAGTAGAGGGTCCGATCTTGAGAATAACACTAAAAAAATCACCAAACAGCCTCCAAATTTTTTGTGATGGATTGTGATAAACATATTTTCTCCAAACATGCCACACAAAGTGGAAAAAATTGTCCAAAATGCTCTATACTCTCAGGAGAGTACAGAGAGTATAGAGAGTACAGATGGAAATCTCACATAAAGATTAACCAAACAACCACAAAATTACTTCTAATAGAATATAATGACCATATTCTCCTAAAGCGTAAAATATTAGAAAATCATCGTACTCTCATAGAGAGTAGATGCAAAATCTCTCGAAATAAGCAAAGTCCTCTTGCAGAGAACTCTAAGCGATGTAGAAATATACACTAAATAAAAGAATTTAAGGAATAATACTAACAAACCATAAAAAAAGTATCATTATACAACGGTTGAGAAAAATTATCGATGCATTTTTATTTAATACATCATCGCCATTTTTTCAGAGGCCTTCATTCTCCATCTTCATGGTTCTTTCAGTAAAGGAAATGAGAAAATCTTTCTCTCTCTCTCCGAGCTCAGTTTGCAGAGAAAAATACACCCTAAACCCTAAATCTAGATATATATATATATATATATATATATATATATATATATATATATATATATATATATATATATATATATATATATATATATATATATCCTAAATTCCTCCCATGCATTCTAAAGAGGCTTCTTCTTCCCTTGTTTGCCGAGGCGGGCAATCAGATAAACGCGTGGTCGTCCTTCGATTGGCCGTTAAGCTAAAATGGAAAAAAAAACTCTTCAACGTGTCGGGCGATTGGAGTCCGCACGTAAAGCTACGTGCTGACTCCAAACGTAATATTTTCTCGAAAGATAGGGCACTTTTAGTGGGTTGGGCCCCACATCAACATGTGTTGGCTCATCCTTCGATTGGGTGTTTCATGTCGCACTGCCGGTGGAATTCTCACTAGAAGGGTGATGAACGGGGTGTGATTTCTCTGTTGGCCTTATTTTGCTAACTAATTTTTAAATCAAAATTATATTTGTGACACGTGGAGAATGGGGCTGCGGAGTAGAAATATAGAGGAATAATGAGGCTCTTATCACATGGAAGAGAATTAGAGAGAGGGTGGAAGGAGTGCTGAGGGATGGTGAGATGAGGGAAAGGTATTTGATGTGAAAGGATAGGTCCCTTAAGAGTGTGAGCATAAGTGGAAGCTCCCTTGAGAATTATAAAAGGATAGTGAATATCATGAAAATTAATGTTTAAGTTATTATTATTCTTCTTCTCTCATAAATAATATTTTCATGTTTTTTTCTTTGATTAAATTGTTATATGATGAAATTGAAAAAGTTTAAATAAAGTGTTTTCAATTGAACCCCAAATGTCTACTTTTTTGAAGAATTAAATAATTGTTCATATTTAATTTTTTAAATTCTAGTGATTGATTAGCTGGCCTGTTTAAGTGTGCTTAAGTGTCAAAAAATTTAAATGATTGTTCTAAATTAATTATTAGGATTGGTAATGAAAAAAAACATTTGATGAGTGCTCATGATTAAACTTGTTAGGAGATCTTTTTTGATTATTTGATTAAGAAATCAGTTATGCTTGAATATTTTTATAATTTCTTGATTGTGAAATGAACAAACTCGACCAATTTACTACTCATTTTATTTATGATATTAATCAATTTTGTATAAGAATCATGAGCAAATTTGTAAAAAAATATTGACAAAATACTTGATATAAAGCTTGACATATAATATGTTAAAACTTAATATAAAGTTATAACTAAAAATATAACTAAATTTAAATAAATATAATTTAAAATGAACTAATTTTATTTATCTAAAATAAATAAAAATCAATATTATTATCTAAATTAGTTTACAATTTAAATGAAATGAAAAATATTTATTTTCTTTTAATCTACAAAATTCTTGGGTATCATTAACAAATGTTTATTGTTCATGTGCACTCTTTTTGTTTAATAAAAAAAAATCTCAAAAATTTCATGTTAAACCCTAGGAGAGATATTCTGAATCATTTGGTGGTTTAAGATATCATTACTTCAATGAAAAGTTAATTTAAAACTTGTAACCCACATTAGGCATGTGGATGTTGTGATGATGATGGGCTTTTTGAACAAATGTTGTTGAATGGCATTTAAATAGCTTTTTTTAGAATATTATTGAATTAAACTTTTATTTTCT
>CM038216.1:1960282-2043738 GCA_021442155.1 Cymbidium sinense
AAATTAGTAATCAGAATTGATGTATCACCCCACTTTCATAATGCGGATGTAACGTAAAAACAACATTGAAAAATAGACTCTAAATAAAATATTAGATGCTTAAGAACAAATTTATAAAGTATTTTATTTTAAGATTCATTTAAACTTTTCACTTTCATTTTATTTTTATTTATAAATTTTTTTATGTATATATTCTCCACTATTACTATAACTTAGGTTTGACTAGCCAAATATGGAAAGAGAAACCTCTCCCAATGGAGTCGCAAATCTATGGGCTCCAAAAATTTTCTACCAACCTCTTCAATGAAAAGAGTGGTTAAAGTGTCTGTAATTTTATAAGGTAGATAAATAGTAGATAAGACACTACCCAGAGATTTCACCCTCATTTTGTGAGGACTTTAAATCTCTAGCACCTATAGTTAATTACCCCTCTCAGTGTTGAGAGAGAACCTTCGATTAAGGCAAGTCGTTAGATCACTAAATGCAAGCATATAATTGCAGCATGTGGAGTTTAAAATTTAGGATTTAGAATTTATGAAATTCATCATTATTTAACTTAAAGTAGGTGGTTGGGGGAACAATGATGCGCCTGATCTAGATCCCATGGTTCCATCATCTGGGGCTATCATGGTCCCTAGTCTACTTAGTTAGAGGAGGTAGTCAACCCAACCTGATAGAAGGATCCTTGTTAGTAGCCATGGGTTGCGTCATCCAAGAAATCCTTGTAGACTTGGGGTGGTGTTTGTCTAAGTAGACAGGCTTAAGTCTACCTTAGTTGATAGAGGACTTTTTGCATTATCAAGTGAACTCTATGGTTCACTACAGAGCCATTGGGGAGCATACGGGTTACAGTCATGATCGTAATATAATGGTATCATTTGGCGACAACTACCCGCCGAGGACTCGTCAACACTTGCATCATGTGTGAGCCTACTAGTCAAACCACGTAGTCAGAGGACACGGGCCACATCCTTACTAGCATGAGATTGTTTGAGAGTAAACATAGTTGTACACTTGATTTGACTTTGGCTCCTTTGTGAGCTAGAGTTTTCTTAATTTGTCTCATTCAACAAATAAATGCGTATAGGATTGAATTTTATAAGTTTTTTTAAAGATTGAATTTTATTTAATCATTTATAACTTAATGATATTTTAGATTTTGCATTTGGATTAATATTCAACTTGAGTTAATTTGATTTGAAATTATAATCATATTTTGATGGAAGTATCCCTCCGGTTGAAATCTTCATTCAACAACCATCATCGTGGTAGTTAATTGATTGAATCAAATATATTTAAATACTTTAGATCTTATCAACTCTATTTAGCTTCTAACAAAGGATCAGATCTACTATCACATGACAGAATTAGCTTCTCTGATATTTATTAAGTTAAAATTCTTATAATAATTTTTTAGGTTTTGCTAAAACCGCACTAAGTTTAAGCATTATTGGGTTGGCTCACGGTGGTCATTTAGAATACTTGTACTAATTTGGAAATATCAAATTAAATTGAAGATTATTTTATATTTTGTCAAAGAATTCATCTCTTTCAAATGATTGCACAAGTTTTGAAGCACTTGAATTGAGTGATAGTTGCTCCATTATTTATGTACAATTAATATATTTGAAGTCTATTTAGAATTTAAACCAATGCCTTCTGTCTGCTTCTAATTTTATGTTGCGATTCTGGCATGTGGTGTTCGACTTTTTGTTCAATCCATTGAAATAATAGTTGTTTGTTTTTGCATTTAGTTTCAAATTCACTGGATTCTCAAACTTAAATAGGACTCCACTCATGTTTGTTGACGAGCTTGTTAAGTCATCATGAATCTCATTTAAATTAATTAGCCCATTTTGATTCATCCAAATAATCACGTAGTACAACTAACTATTGAAAGGCTTTATACATATTTGTTGACAAGCTAATTTATATTACTTTTGCTTGTATATGAAGCATCAAGTTGATGGGCCTTCATGTTTATTGTAACTCAAATTTATTTAGTTCCTCTAAACCTTAGAATTCTAAGCATGAGGAAATTTTATTTGTGGTTTGGGAGGAGATTCTTTTAAGTTCTTCAAGCCTTTTGGTGAGTGCTTCTAATTTTGAATTTAATAATTTTTTTCATTTTTAAATTTAAAGCACTTTTTTGAATTTTCATTTAATGTTTAGTTCGAATTCAATTTATGCTTAATTTAAATCTAATTAATCTTCTTTAAGTCCCATATCAATTTGAATTTTGGTAGCCTCCCGGCATCGTCCCCACAAAGAGGGCTACATCGTGGGCTATTCGACCTTCCTTCAGCTCCACCGAGTATAACGGCCAATGTCTTGCAACACTATAGTCATGATCTTCTACCCATTAGCTCTACTGAGCATAATGGTCTTCAAACACCTGCATAAAAGAGCATATATGTAGGTTTATTCTTTAATTTATCATTCTCAAATAAGTTCAATTTAAGCTCATCAACACTTTTATTTGATTTTATCTATTCAATCACTCTCGAGCATAATGGTCAGTGTCTTGCAACACTACATCCGTAGTCTTCTACTCGTTAGCTCTACTAAGTATAACAGGGTCTTCAAACACCTCCAAGGTATCCTTAGGTTCTTTTATATTGGCATCAATTAGTTCGATTTGAACAGGTTTATCATCCCTAGCTGGAGTGATCTTCTTAGCAAATACAACAATGTGGAAATTAATTCTTCCGGGATTAATGAGGTTTCTCCGAGCCAACTTCCTATCTCGTGATCAAAGCCGTGCACAAGTTGATCTAAAGCTTCAATAAAAGTAACCTCACTTCCAAGGGATGTAAACATCACTAAATTCAAGGCCAATATATCCATTTCCAACAATAGCAATCCATTCTGGAACCCACTCCAACTTAAGGGCTTGATAACTCGAGTTCCAATAATCATGCTAACTCTCGCCAGGATGTCTACACCAAGAGCTTTGAATGAATTGGTTAAATTGCTGTGAATCTTTGATGCTAGGTTATTTGCATGATCAGCTACACCTTGTCTATAATAATTATGATTGAAAATCTGCAAGCCCATAGACTTCAAGTGATCCTCTACTTGAAGTTCATGCATTTTACCACAAATGGCAAGAAGAGCTTTAGATGGAACACAACCTCTATTTATGCGTTCCTCCAATTACATCACCTTCAATGATTATATTTCGTCCTTCTATGGCATGCAATGCGGCTGACCACCAACACTAGCTCCAATGATAACAAGATTGTATTCAAACCCCTTTCCCATGCTCCCATTATCTACAGTGGAGGCCAAGCTCTTCTTGTAGAGCTTCTGAGAAGAACCCAACTGTGGGATCCTACTCACCCTCGTGAACTTGGGATCTCAGAACTATAATGCTTTCCCTTGGAGATGGTAATCTTAGCTGTGGTCGGGCACCAACACCTGCACAACCTCCCCGGATTGGATGTAGAGATCATTGATGTAAAAGGAAAGAGAAATGGATGCTTACATCACTAACAGGAATGGGCCCAAAGAGCTTGGAAGAGGTGAAGTCGGTTCCATTTGGCATGCTCGCATGGAAGGAGGAGGTGACGGATGGGTTTGTATTTGTCCAAGAGGAGAAGTAGCGATGAAGGGAATGAGAGAGGTAGAACTCACTCGAGAGATGGTCTTGTGTGCAACTAGCCTTCAAGATGCACTAGCTTCGGCTTCACCCTAGTGAAAATGAGAGCAGAGTGACAAAAGAGAGGCACTCAATTTTTTTCATTTACTCAGTGAGAGAAAATATTATGTGAAGTCGACTAATCGTAATGCTACATGTCCATTATTAAAAAATGCTATTTTTTCACATTTTTTTACTTCGTAATGGATGATGCATTGACGATGCCATTTACGTTACCCGACCGCCCATCCCGCTCAAAGGGGAGAAGAAATATCATGTCGTGCTCCACATTCTTCATCACGTAATAGTTTAGGGCTTTCTTTTGTGTAGAAATTTTTCACTCAGCCCGCTCTCCCGGCGACGCCCGACCTTCCCCTGACATTTAGCAAATCTTGGGCATTAAAATTAAGGTATTATAGGCGACCTCATGAGGTATTTCTTCTGTATTCTAACTTTAATGAATTTAGGGTTTTCTCTGTTGTTCTCACCGTCGAGTAGGAGAACATTTACTACATTTGAGTTCTTTAATTGAATAGAGACTGTTTTACTGGTATTTGGAGATGTTGCATGTATACTCAGATTGTCATGATGGTACACATCATTATTTTAAATTTTTAAACTGTTGAGCTTGTCATATGTTTAGTATACCACATTATAGGATGTTTGGTGTTGTTTTATGAAGGATTTGATGAATTCTGGGGCCTATTTGGATATAATATGTTCAGTCGATGGCATTACAATTTGTTTGTATGTTGATTAATGGATGTTTGCTTCAATTTTGCATGTGGACTCTCAGACTCGTGAGAGTACATCCCATTTTGTCATTTTTAAAAGACTTGACCTGTTTGATATAATATGTTCAAGACATGACTTGAAGCGCTTAATGTTGATTGGCAAGTTTTAGGGCTTTTTTTGCATGTGTACTCTCTGATCTTGAGAGGACACCCCATTTTTTCAATTTCTTTTAGATTTTAAACCCCATTTGTAGGAAATATATTCATTGCATTCCATTAGAAGCAATTTGGAGGTTGTTTGGTTAGTTTTTAGGGGAGTTTTGCATCTGTACTCTCTGTACAGAGCATTTTTCTCATTTTTTCCCACTTAGTTTGGCCTATTTGTGGGAAATATGTTCATTACATTCCATTTGAAATAATTTGGAGGCTATTTGGTTAGTTTTTAGGGGAGTTTTGTATCTGTACTCTCTGTGCTCTCATGAGCGTACAAAGCATTTTCTCATTTTTTTCTACTTTCTTTCGGCTATTTGGAGGAAATATACTCATTACATTCCATTGGAAGCAATTTGGAGGCTATTTGTTTAGTTTTTAAGGGAGTTTTGTATCTGTACTCTTTATACTCTCATGAGAGTACATAGCATTTTTCTCATTTTTTTTCACTTGGTTTGGCCTGTTGGGAGGAAATATGTTCATCACATTCTATTAGAAGCAATTTGGAGATTGTTTGGTTAGTTTTAGAGTGATGTACTTTGTACTCTCATGAGAGTACAAATTATTTTCTCATTTTTTCCACTTAGTTTGGCCTATTTAGAGGAAATATGTTCATTACATTCCATTTGACGTAATTTGGAGTTTGTTTGTTTAATTTTTAAGAAAGTTTTGCATATGTACTCTCTATACTCTCATGAGAGTACAGAGAATTTTTCTTATTTTTTCCAATTTTTTTGGCCTGTTTGGAGGAAATATGTTCATTACATTTCGTTAGCAATTTGGAGGCTATTTGGTTGCCTTTTAGGGGAGTTTTGCGTCTGTTCTCTCTGTACTCTTATGAGAGTACATATTATTTTTCTCACTTTTTTCTACTTAGTTTGGCCTGTTTGGAGGGAATATGTTCATTACATTCCATTGGAAGCAATTTGGAAGCTGTTTGGTTAGTTTTTAGGGGAGTTTTGTATCTGTACTCTCTGTACTCTCATGAGAGTACATAGCATTTTTCTTATTTTTTTCACTTGGTTTGACCTGTTTGGAGAAAATATGTTCATTACATTCCATTGGAAGTAATTTGGAGGCTATTTTGTTGACTTTTAGGGGAGTTTTGCATTTATACTCTCTGTACTCTCACATAAAGTGCAGAGCATTTTTCTCATTTTTTTCCAATTTCTTGGGGCTATCTAGAGGAAATATGTTCATTATATTCCATTAGAAGCAATTTAGAGGCTGTTTGGTTAGTTTTTAGGAGAGTTTTGCATCTGTACTATATATACTCTCATGAGAGTACAGAGCATTTTCTCATTTTTTTTTCACTTAGTTTGGCCTGTTTGAAGGAAATATGTTCATTACATTCCATTGGAAGCAATTTGGAGGCTATTTGGTTGGTTTTTTATGGGAGTTTTGCATTCGTACTCCCTGTACTCTCATGAGAGTAAAGAGCATTTTTCTCATTTGTTTTTCACTTGGTTTGGCCTGTTTGGAGGAAATATGTTCATTACATTCCATTAAAGTAATTTGGAAGCCATTTGGTTAATTTTTATGAGAGTTTTGCATCTATACTCTCTATACTCTCATGAGAGTACAGATTATTTTTCTTATTTTTTTTACTTGGTTTGGCCTGTTTGGAGGAAATATGTTCATTACATTTCATTTGAAGCAATTTGGAGGCTATTTGGTTAGTTTTTAGGAGAGTTTTGTATCTGTACTCTCTATACTCTCATGAGAGTATAGAGCATTTTTCTCATTTTTTTTCACTTGGTTTGGCCTATTTGGAGGAAATATGTTCATTACATTCCATTGAAAGTAATTTGGAGACTGTTTGGTTAGTTTTTAATAGAGTTTTGCATCTGTACTCTCTATACTCTCATGAGAGTATAGATCATTTTTTTCATTTTTTTCCAATTTCTTTGGGTTGTCTGGAGAAAATATATTCATTACATTCCATTAGAAGCAATTTGGAGGCTGTTTGATTAGTTTTTAGGAGAGTTTTATATCTATACTCTGTACTCTCATGAGAGTACAGAGTATTTTTCTCATTTTTTCCACTTGGTTTGACCTATTTGGAGGAAATATGTTCATTATATTCCATTTGAAGCAATTTTGAGGCTGTTTGGTTGGTTTTTAGGGGAGTTTTGCATTTGTATTCTTTGTACTCTCATGAGAGTACAGAGCATTTTCTTATTTTGTTTCCACTTTCTTTGGGCTGTTTGGAGGAAATATGTTCATTATATTCCATTGGAAGTAATTTGGAGGCTATTTTGTTAGTTTTTAAGAGAGTTTTGCATCTGTACTCTCATGAGAGTACAGAGCATTTTTCTCGTTGTTTTCCACTTAGTTTGGCCTATTTGGAGGAAATATATTCATTACATTCCATTAGAAGTAATTTGGAGGCTATTTAGTTGGTTTTTAAAAGATTTTTGCTTCTGTACTCTCTGTATTCTCATGAGGGTACATATTATTTTTCTTATTTTGTTCCACTTGGTTTGGCTTGTTTAGAGAAAATATGTTCATTACATTCCATTAAAGTAATATGGATTTGGTTGGTTTTTGGAGTTTTAATCAGATTTCTCTCAGACTCTCATGAGAGTACTGAGCATTTTCTCATTTTTTCCACTTTTTTTGTGCTATTTGGAGGAAATATGTTCATTATATTCCATTGGAAGCAATTTGGAGGCTATTTGGTTTATTTTTAGGAGACTTCTGCATCTATACTCTCTGTACTCTCATGAAAGTACAGAGCATTTTTCTCATTTTTATTCACTTTCTTTGTGCTTTTTGGAGGAAATATATTTATTACATTCTATTGGAAGTAATTTGGAGGCTGTTTGGTTGGTTTCTAGGGAGTTTGCATCTCAGATTTATGGGCCTCTATCAGTTAATAATGTTATTAATTGACTTTTCATTTTAAAGTTTACAATGTCTGAGAAAAGGATAATTTCAAGATGCAGGCCTACCACCGTTAGAGCGATATTCGATAATATTGCAGCACTCTTTGCTGATGAAGTCATTGACATTTTAAGGAGGTTTCATTTGCATCAGTTTACTAGACTGCATGGAATTCAGCAAGACTCAATTATCATCACATCAATCTTGTCTTGCTCGGATATAGAGAAATAAACATTTTTTTGGGTGGTCAGTGCATTCCTTTCTCTCCCAATCAAGTTGCACTAATTGTAAGGATTCCGAACAGAGGGGAGAAGGTCATATGGCGAAATCGCAGCTCTCAAATGGACTTTAAGAATAAACTTGAGAATTTGGATCGATCGTTACCTGAGGCATATTTTGTGCAGTTGTACATATATTTTCTGCATTCAAATATATTTTTTATATATCACAACTATAGGGTGGCATCAGAATTGATTGTCTATGCCGATGACATAGATAAATTTGCTGAGTATAATTGGGCAAAGGCCATTTGGGCCTTTCTTGTTTCACAATTTGATGGTATTTCATCAAAGATTTTAACAGAGAAGGCACCCGGGTACATGAGTGGCTTTGTCACTCTTCTAATGGTACGTTCTATATCTTTAATTATGTATTATTTGATGCATTGAAGTTAACTTATATAAATATTCATTGTAGATCTGGGCGGTAGAGCACATAGGCATCATAAGGTCATCGTTTCCTTCTACAAAGTCACGTATGTTATGATGGCCAAAAATAAAGTTTGCAGATGATGCCTTCACTGGTTTGGGAGGACAGGTGACACATAATAATATCACTTTATTTATATGAGAATGTATTTAATTATATTATAAATCATCATATTTTCTTATCGGTGTAACACAGGTCTGCCTTTCATTCGAGGACATATTAGAAGAAGAGACCTTGCTCCTTGAAACATTGTCCACTGCCCAGCAGACAGACAACCCATGTCGAGCTCGATAGTAGTCTCATTCTAAGTCCACTGAGTCCAGCCCCCACTGAATCTCCATATGTCTCTCCTCGATATTCTCCACCTTCTAGTGTATCTAGCCTACCCTCTGCTACTACCCACTTAGAAAGCTTTGTGATGGAGAGGATACTTGCAGGTTTCAGTGCCTTGGGAGATAGAGTATCATCTTTTGAAGCATCAATAATGGAGAGAATTGATGGAATTGAATTGTGGGTAGTTGCTATTGAGGCAGTGATTGCCAGGCAGCATGGCCCTAGCATCCCTAGCATAGGGGAAGCTCCTATGGAGGTGACCACAGGGAATCTGAGGTGGCGCATAAGGCTATGGAGGCTACCACTGAGCTTCCCATGGAGGCAACCACAAGGGAGGCTCCATGGAGGCTACTATTGGCTGTGGAGACTTCCACTTGGGAAACCCCTGGTAGATGCTACAGGGAGGCTCTATGGTGGCTACCATGGGCTTCCCGTGGAGACTCCCATAGGCTTCCACTGGGGAAGCCCCATGGAGGCCAAGGGAAGCTCTTGTGGAGGCTTCCACCACATGAAGATGTCAAGCATTTACAAGATGATTGTGGTGTAAGACGCGCGATGAGGAAAAGGAAAGCCATATCTTCCCCTTCACACAAACTTACAGAAGTCAGGAATAAGTCTGTGGTAGCCTCCACTGTGATGAGCAAATAAGAGGTATTAATAACTTTCTTTTAATTTGACATAATAGTAACGATTTCAATAAATTTTTTTATAGGTTTAGAAGATGCAAATAACAATATGAACCACATACTACTATCGTGGTTGAGGAGCATCGAGGTATGCATCATATTAGATCGATTCTTAGTTCACAATGACTCTAGCTCTTCATCACTACCTTGTCATCACTAATTTCCTACGAGCACATCATATTGTTGACTTCTCATCAAGAGATGTCTAAGCCAATGCTTGCCTCATTGACGCCGAAATTCAAGAATAAGTAAGTCATTCTTCATTCAATTCCTTCTATATATAAAATCACATTCGTTAAGCTCCATTCTATATTTCTCACATGCGGGTGATATCGTATTCATGGGAATATCATTATTGCGAGCAAATTAATGAGTTACTAGATCAAGATTCGTGACACATGTCGACGCTTTGCCTTTCTACTAGAGAAGTACTATGTATGGGGTTTATGTCCCCTATTTGTACATTTCATGCTTGCATCGGGTAAGTTACTCCACAAATATAGGGTAGTATGATCCAATCCTGGTTTAGGTAGTTAGAAGCTAGAATTTATAAACTTTCTCTTCCCTTCTTGCACAGTTATGTGAAATATGGCTTACAAAAAGAAAGCAAAATGTTCATCCAGCGTGTCTCTGCAGATAGTGTATCAAGGGCTGAGCTACTCTTATTTTCAATTATAAATAATTAGCATTGGACACTCCTGGTCAGGCATACTAAGCTAGGGGCTTGGTATTTTTATGATTCATTGCCAAACCCAACTCATAAGGCCATTCCCGACATATAAGAACTATTTTCATTTAGGTTTGCCTCAACTTATTAACTATACTTCTACTATTCATCAAATTACTTGTTCAAGATGTCGCCAATCTTTTGAAGCGATCCCACAAAATGGCCAATCAAATGATATGGGTCGTCACCAACAAAATAGTGTATGGGATGTTTGTCCAAGTACATGGAGGCGAATCAAACCTCCACTGGGTCACCACCGATTGGCCAAAAAGGATGAACTACTTTAGGGTTCTATTTTATCTTTTGGGCAAAATAATCACAACTTACAATGAAGTTTGATATGTTCAAAATCAATTGCTGAAGCTATTATTTATGGTTTTAAACCTTTTCAGAGGTAGCATATGTATTATTTGGATTGCTTTAGTGAGACCATGTGTAGTAATTTTGGTGATGATGTGAGATATTTTTGTGTACTTATACTCTCTAGTACACTCTTATGTTCATGTTCTCACCTTTGCAGTGTACTCGATTCTCCGAGTCAGCTTCCTTTTTTTTATCATTTTTCAAGATAGTTTGGATAGAATATCTTTTGTAAAGACCATTTAAAGAAATTTGTTCGTTAAGTTTCCTTTAAGCTCTCTTCAATCATACTCTACTCATGAGAGTACATTTCAGATGACCATCTTTCTTTTTTATGGGCTATTTGAAAAGAAAATGTTTAGTACATTTCATTGTAGGTTGTCTTGAATATTACCTTCCAATTTGTTTTGATTTACTCTGTACTGAGAGATATTTCTAATTTTTTTCAATTTTTTTAGAATATGTTTAGGAGACCATGGCATATTGATGAACTTTAATATTAGCCTTTTGGTTTGTGTAATTCTTTTTATGAGAGTACAAACTTTTTTTCTTTTCCTTATGTTTTGGATAGAATGTGTATAAACCATTTGAGCAATTTGGGAGCTAGTATTTTTTATTTTACATACTATACCTCACCTCATGAGAGTACAAATATTTTTTCAATTTTTTTGACTGTTTGAATGAAATATTAATTAACTCCATTACTTTTATTGAGCCTTAATATTTTTGGCCTTTTTTTTTTTGGTGTACTCTCTGTACTCTCGAGAGACTTTTTTTTTTTGCTTTTTCTTTGTTTGGGATAGAATGTGTTGACTACAAACCATTTTGAAGCAATTTGGTTACTTTTTTTTTTAAGCTATTTTATATTCAGACTCTTGTACTCATGAGAGTATAGTACATTTTTTTTTTAGTTTTTTGACCTATTTGGAAAGGAAATATTAATTAGACTATTAGTTTTTAGAGCCTTAATATTATTTTTTGGCCTATTTTATAGTGTACTCTGTACTCTCTAGAGTACTTTTTCTCAATTTTTCCTTATTGTGGCCTGTTTGGATAGAATGTGTAGACTGCAAACTATTTGGAGCAATTTAGGAGCTGTTGTGTTACTTTTTAATCTATTTTACATCTGTACTCTCTATACTCTCATGAGAGTATGACATTATTTTTTTCAATTTTTTGACTGGAAAGGAAATATTAATTAAATATTGTTGGTTATTAGCCTTAATAATTTTTGTATTCTCTATACCTCTTGAGAGTGACTTTTTCAATTTTTCTAATATGTTTGGATAGAATGTTGACCTAAACTATTTGGAGCAATTTGGGAGTGTTGGTTGCTTTTAAGCTATTTTGCATCTCAGACTTTGTAGACCAATTTTCTAATTTTTACTTTGATGTTTGGAAGGAAATATTTGCTATATTCAATTGCAGTTGATTGGAGCCTTAATATTAGGTTTTTGAGCTATTTTGAGTTGTACTCTATACTCTGAGTACATATTTTTTATTTTTCTAATTTTTCATGCTGTTTGGGAAGAATGTGTTTACTACATAGGAGCAATTTGGGAGCTATTGGGTTACTTTTTTAAGCTATTATTATGTATTCTCTATACCTCGTGAGAGTACACCAATTTTTTTAATTTTCCACTTCATTAGTTTGGAAAGGAAATATTTACTATATTCAATTACAAGTTGATTGGAGCCTTAATATTAGGTTTTTGGAGTTGTTTTTGAGTTGTACTCTCTGTACTCTCCTGAGAGTACATATTTTTTATCAATTTTTTTTAATTTTTCATGCCTATTTGGGAAGAATGTGTTTACTACAAACCAGTTGGAGCAATTTGGGAGCTAGGTTGCTTTTAAGCTTATTTTCAGACTTTCAGACTCTTAGAGTAGTAGCAATTTCATAATTTTTCCACTTCTATTAGGCTTTTGGAAAGGAAATATTTATTATTTAATTACAGTTGATTAGAGCCTTAATATTAGGTTTTTTTTTTGTTTCTACTCTCGAGAGTACGATTTTTTTATTTTTTCTTTTTTTCATGCCTGTTGGGAAGAATGTATTTACTACAAACCAGTTGGAGCAATTTGGGAGCTATGGGTTACTTTTTAAGCTATTTATGTACTTTTGTACTCTCAAGATAGATCAATTCTTAATTTTCACTTCTATTATTGTTTGGAAAGGAAATATTTAATATATTCAATTACTGGTTGATTGAGCCTTAATATTAGGTTTTGAGCTATTTTTGAGTTGTACTCTGTACTCCGAGAGTAGATTTTTTTATCAGTTTTTCCAATTTTTCATGCCTGTTTGGGTAGAATGTGTTTACTACAAACTAGTTGAAGCAATTTGGGAGATGGTGGGTTATTTTTTTAAGTTATTTTGTATTCAGATTTTGTACTCGTGAGAGTACATACATCCTAATTTTTCACTTTTATTTTATTTGGAAAGGAAATATTTACTATAATCTAGTACAGGTTGATTGGAGCCTTAATATTAGATTTTTGGAGCTATTTTTGAGTTGTACTCTCTGTACTATCCTGATTTTATCAGTTTTTTTGCCAATTTTTCATGTATGTTTGGGAAGAATGTGTTTACTACAAACCAGTTGGAGCAATTTGGAGGCTCTTGGCTTGATTTTTTGAGATATTCTGACCAGATTTCTCTCATCTGGAGAGTACAAACCAATTTCTTAATTTTATTGAAAAGTAAAATAATAAAAATAAAATTCGATCTAATTGAAAGGTATGCAACAAACCTTGAATTTGATGCTTGTTGAAAGGAATTGTATTTGAAAGCTGAACTTGAAGGTTTATCTAGAAAAGGTCATAGTTAATCAAATTAACTAAGGTTTTATTTGGTATTAAATTTATTTTTATTTTAAAAATATATTTATTTATTATATTTTAAAATGATTTTGTTTTTATTTTTAAAAATAAATTATATTATTTTTTAAAAAAATTAAAATATATTTTAGATATTTTAAGTAATTTTAAAATAATTATGTGCATCAAATATAATTTGTTGCAAAAAAATATAAGAAAAAGATCCATATTTGAAATCTTCACCCAAGAAGTTTTATGTGTTGATAATTTAGTTGATCTCAAATTTTCTTATAGTTTGAAATCTTCACCCACATTAGAATTTTATGTCAAGGTTTTGTTAATAATTAAGTCATTTAAAATGCTTAAATAATAAACTAATCCAAGTAAAATAGCAAAATAGCACTTGTTTAATATTTATTATATTTTAAATTTAATTATCATGCATGAAATACAAATATATTCAAAATTTAAAAGAAACAAGATCCATATTCTTCATTATGATGATGAAAATTATTTTGTAAAAAATGAATATAGATATTATAGATATGAATGCTTCTTATTTTGGAGGTCGAGAATATTTCTATTGTAAAATGAATTTTAATACCTCAAAATTATTATAAAATTGTTTTTTATAATCACTTTATATACATACTATAAGAGAAAATATAAATTAGGAAATTAGTATACAATTATTGATTTTTAATTTTATATTAGATCCTCAAGATAGATACGATCATTCAAAATTAATAATATTTGTGAATTTATAATAATATTTTATTCTGAAGACTTCATGAATATAGAAACAATGCACTATAGCATCAAATGGGGCATTTTAAATTTGAAACTTTAAGTGTGTAATTTATGTTCTCTGCTAAATATTTACTAAGATAAGAAACATAATAATATAACATTATATTGATAGATTTGTTAGATTGATCATGACACTGTTTTAATGATTTTTTTATTAATTTATTGATAACATAAACTTAAAAAAAATATTACATTATGTTTGATGTAGAATCAATGATTAATGGTTAATAGAGAGTACAGATGCAATATACTCAAGTAGAATCTGAGAATCAACCACATTAAGAGATACATGATTTCTATTATTTTTTTTATTTTGTACACTTGACTGATCATGTAGCGCAAGCAATATCAACCAAAATCTATAAATAAAGGATCAAAATTGATACAAAGTTACACAATTCAATATACTCTCTCTCCTCTCTCTCTAATTGTGAGTTCAATTGATAGCCTAGATTCAACATCATCACTTACATAATTAAGCCTTCATCATCATCTACCTAAAAATTGAAACAAAGGAACTACAAATTACCCAATTTATTGCGAGGTGTAAGAATGAAGGATTAACACATTTTATTTTCATCATAGCACAAATTGTTATAAACCATTCAAAATATTAGACATGTAGCATAAAAAAGAAATTTGAAAAGTACTGATTGGATATATTTGAACAACATTTTTCATGAGAAGAACACCCAAATTGATTGGAATAATGCTTTCATCTATGTATTGAGCTGTTGGAACACATTGTACAACCTCGAAAGAGAAATAAACAAGCAACAAAAAAATTAGCCGAACAATGTAAGGACCCTCAAGACACTGCACCTTGCACGCTTGATGTCTAGTGTCAAGCAGTCCAAATATAGATAATCAAATTGGAAAAAGATAATAAAAATTGCCTCATGTAATTGATGATTTGTACAACCAGTTCTTTTTTTCCCTCATCAACACCAACCAACAATGAGTAATCCATGACATTAATGGACTGTAAAGCAAGAAAAAAAATAAACCAAAAGTAAATAAATAAATACTGGGGAAGGAACAAGCAAAAAAAGCATGGAATAAGCAAAAATTGCTCATTAAGCAATTTATTTAACATGGTTCTCATCTTCCTTGCTTCAAATATTAATGAACATTAATTATAATAATGCAAAATAATAGAAAAATAATCATCACACATAATCATTACTAAATGATACTTGAATATATCAAACCAAACATATTATTAAACCATTATTCTCATTCACATACATAATGCTACAAACAGAAAGTAGAAAGGAGAAGCACAACATATTTACTTGGAACAAACCGGTTCAGGGATTATGATTGTAATTGACATTAACATGTGTATAGTCTAAGAACACACAAATAAATGATGTCATGTACTAAAATGTTTCCTATAATGATATCCATCATCACTTATTATTGTACTCTTATTGATTGATTGTTGAGCTTGAGTTAAATTCTAGAAATAGAACATCATATTAGTTAATGATATGTAATAGCATGAATGACGGGTTTTCCATGCATACCTCTGAAAAGCACTCGGGCATAACAGGAAAAGGTGTTGCAATTGGTGACTCTACATGTTCTCCACCCCTCTCAAATTGTTCTTTGGATTCTGTAACAACAAAAGAAGGATGGTTCAAAGTTTAAAAATAATATGTAAATATTATAACTTCAGAGGCAAAAAAAAATTACTCTTGGCTTTTTGGTTCTCTCCCAATATCCCTTAAGCCTTGCATTTGAAACACCCTTTTTGTCTTGGATCCTTTAAAATGTCATTTCCTTTATTTATTGTGTTGACTTCTTCTTCTTTATTAAATTTGGAGGTGAATTACCACATAATATAGAGTCGACATTATCAAATAGTTTTTTTAAGGACCCAAGCATATAGTCCTCTGCTTTCTTATTACCCAGTGCCCTGGTGCTTATTTGATATGCATATCGAGATCGGTTCAAAATAATATGTTTTATTTTCCATCATTTGCGCACATCTTTTAAGTTCTTGTGAGCAATGTCAAAGTAGATATCCCTATTTTCTCTGGTTGACCAACGCATGAGAAGGTACTTATCCGAAATGTGTACAATATCTTCCTGACTAAGAACTCAGATGCAGTGGGCACAAAGCAACCTCTTCATTTCAATTTTTTTGCCATTACAAGTTATATTTAGGCTTATCTTGTTAAAATGAACAGTCCATGTTTTGGAAGAACTCTTATTCTCTAAGTTTCTCACCAAATACTCCATGGGATTGTCATCTAACACATTTGCTACTAATCCTCCAACACCATGCAGAAATTCTTCCTCAAATATTGTATAAAGCTTTCTTGTGTAAAACATAGCTTTATTTGAGTGGGTTGGTCTTAGTAGAACAATTGCTATTGTTGCTTAAAATCTTCATCATGTTCATTTCGGCACCATGTGTCGATAACCTTCTCCAATCCCAAGAAACAATCTGTGATTGAACTTGTTGGCTTGGAGATTCCATGACATACATTATTCGTGGACTCACTACGTTGCGTTGACAAGATTCTCATACAGAATGAGTCTTTACAGAATGTGATGGACCACTTGCTTCTAATTTTATAAATCTCAGACAGCCAATCATGATCGTGCAAATTGCCCTCAACTAGCATAGTAGACCAAGCTTGCTCGAACTCCTCCTATGAGTCACACTTGCTCATGCATGTATAGAATAGACTTTGCACTATCTTATTACTATTAAAGTAGTGTACCTTTGAAGGAGCTTTTTTTGAAATATGCCATTGGCACAACCTATGACGAGTATGTGTAATGCAATTTGATAGCTCTCTGCATGATGATTAGTGAATATTGTTATAGGATGCCTATCACTCATTAACTGAAGAAATATTTTGAATAGCCATGTGAATGACTCAATTGTCTCTTCTGATAGAAAGGCTACTCCAAATAAGATATTTTTCCAGTGATGATTCACTCCAATGAAAGGGGCACAGACAAGATTATATTTATTGAGTCGATAGCTTGTATGAAAAATTATGACATTCCCAAAATAATCATATTTTATCCTTGACATGTCATTGCTCCAAAAAAAACTAACCAATTCGACTCATCAACTTGGACATCCCATGCAAACATCCATCCTCGCTTATTTTTCCTTGAGCAGTTGTATTAATGCATTACTATCACCATTCACTCCTCGATCTTCTCTCTTTTGGATGAAATTGAATGCATCTATTTTTTTTGTGAAGCCAATATTCTCCAGCCAACTTCTCACTTAGATAGCTACGGCATCGGTTTCTCTAATTGGCCTCATTGTCTTCAACATAGCCCTTCATTGATGCCTCTGTGATCTAAGAAGATGTAGGTCACCCGGCTTTGCCAATGAATGATTATGACTTTATATATTTTTAACCTATCTAATTCCCATCTAAATCAATAGAAAATCTAATCATGGCCGGATAACCACTCCTTGTATCTATTTTCTGGAATTTAACTATGCAATTTAGATTGTCAGCTTTCTTCTGACCTGCTTTTACACATAAAAAATCCTTTGATTTTAATTTCTTGAAGTTTGGCCAATAACTAGTATGATCTTCTCTAACACTGAACCCAGTTTGATGTGCATAATCATGCAGGTAGGCCAGTTTCATTGTGAATAGTGGTCTTTGAGTTTTCTCACATTTGGGTCATTAGACATCACGGCTTCATCGCTTTCATTTGCATTCACTGCAAACACAAATATGTCACATGCACGACTCAAAATAATAAAATGCTATACTCGATAAGAGTATAGAGAATACATATGTAAATCTCCCCTAAAAACTAACCAAATAGCCTCCAAATTACTTCTAATGGAATGTAATAAACATATTCTCTCCAAACAGACCAATAAATCTGACAGAAAATAAAAAAAAATAATATGTACTCTCATAAGAGTACTGAGAGTGCAGATGTAAATCTCCCCTAAAAACTAACCAAATAACCTCCAAATTGCTTCTAATGGAATGTAATAAACATATTATCTCCAAACAGACCAAAAAATCAGACTGAAATTGAAAAAATAATCTGTACTCTCATGAGAGTATAGAGAGTACAAATGCAAAACACTCCTAAAAACCAATCAATCAACCTCCAAATTACTTCTAATGGAATGCAATAAACTTATTCTCTCCAAACAAACCAAAACATCAGACAGAAATTGAAAAAATAATTTATACTCTCATGAGAGTGTAGAGAGTACAGATCAAAACTTAAAATACCAATCATCCTCCAAATTACTTCTAATGGAATGTAATAAACATATTATCTCCAAAAAGTCCAAAAAATTTGGCAAGAAATGAAAAATAATATGTACTCTCATGAGAATCAGAATACAGATGTAAACCTCCCAAAATCAATCAAACATTAAATTGCTTGTGGAATGTAATAAATATATTCTCTCCAAACATATCAAAAAATTAGACATAAATTGAAAAAATAATATGTACTCTCATGAAAGTATAGAGAGTACAAATGCAAATCTCCCCTAAAAATCAATCAAATAGCCTCCAAATTACTTCTAATGGAATGTAATAAACATATTTCCTCCAAATAGGCCAAAGAAATTGAAAAAAAATGAGAAAAATGCTATGTACTCTCATGAGAGTATAGAGAGTACAGATGTAAATCTTCCTTAAAAACCAATCAATCAGCCTCCAAATTGCTTCTAATGAAATGTAATAAACTTATTCTCTCCAAATAGGCCAAAAAAATTCTGACTGAAAAAATTTATACTCTCATGAGAGTACATAGAGTACAAATGTAAATCTCCCCTAAAAATTAACTAAATACCCTCCAAATTACTTATAATGAAATGTAATAAATATATTCTCTCCAAATAGGCCAATAAATCTTATGGAAAATGAAAAAATAATATGTACTCTCATGAGAGTATAAATGCAAAACACACCTAAAACCAACTAATCATCCTCCAAATTGCTTCTAATGGAAGGTAATAAATATATTCTCTCCAAAAAGGCCAAAAAATTTGACATAAAATAAAAAAATAATATGTACTCTCATGAGAGTACAGAGAGTACAGATATAAATCTCCCCTAAAAACTAATCAAACAACCTCCAAATTGCTTTTGATGGAATGTAATAAACATATTCTCTACAAACAAACCAAAAAATGAAATAGAAATTGAAAAAATAATATGTACTCTCATGAGAGTACAGAGAGTACTCAGAGTACAGATATAAAATACTCCTAAAAACTAACCAATCAATCTCCAAATTACTTTTAATGGAATGTTATAAACTTATTCTCTCCAAATAGGCCCAAAAATCTAACAGAAATTGAAAAAAAAACTATACTCTCATGAGAATACAGATGCAAATCTCTCCTAAAAATTAACTAAACAGCCTTCAAATTGCTTCTAATGGAATGCAATAAACTTATTCTCTCCAAACAGGGAAAAAATTTGGATTAAAAAAAAATATGTACTCTCATGAGAATGCAGAGCAAATCAATCTCACAAAACTATCAAATAGCCTCCAAATTATTCTAATGGAATGTAATAAACTTATTCTCTCCACAGCCAAAAAATCGACATAAAATGAAAATAATATGTACTCTCATGAGAGTCGAGAATATACAAATCTTCCCAAAACTAATAAAATTCTTATAGAATGTAATAAATATATTCTCTCAAACAGGCAAGATCGAAAATGAAAAAATAATCAGACTCTCATGAGAGTACAGATTTCATCTCCTTTAAAATCAAAATAGCCTCCAAATTGCTTCTAATGGAATGTAATAAACATATTCTCTCCAAACATATCAAAAAATCAGACAGAAATTGAAAAAATAATCTGTAGTCCCATGAGAGTACAGAGGGTATTGATGCAAAACACTCCTAAAAATCAACCAATCAACCTCCAAATTACTTCTAATGGAATGTAATAAACTTATTCTCTCCAAATAAACTAAAAAATCAGACCGAAATTGAAAAATAATCCATACTCTCATCAGAATACAGAGAGTACAAATGTAAAATATCCCTAAAAATCAACAAATCATCTTCCAAATTTCTTCTAATGGAATGTAATAAACATATTCTCTCCAAAAAGGCCAAAAAATCTAATAGTAAATGAAAAAATAATATGTACTCTCATGAGAGTACCGAGAGTATAGATGCAAATCTCTCCTAAAAATCAACCAAACAGCCTCCAAATTGCTTCTAATGGAATGTAATAAATATATTCTCTCCAAACATACCAAAAAATCAGACAAAAATTGAAAAAATAATTTGTACTCTCATGAGAGAATCTGAGATGTAAAACACTCTTAAAATCAACCAATCAACCTCCAAATTACTTGTGGAATGTAATAAACTTATTCTCTTCAAAATCAAACAAATTGAAAAAATAATATGTACTCATGAGAGTACAGAGTAAATTATAAAACAAAAATTAACCAATCATCCTCCAAATTGCTTAATGGAATATAATAAATATATTCTCTCTAAAAAGGCAAAAAATCGACGAAAATGAAAATAATATGTACTCTCATGAGTAGAGTATGAAAGTATGATGTAAATCTCTAAAATCATCCAAATAGCAAATTCTTTAATGGAATGTAATAAATATATTCTTCAAAAAACCAAAAGTCGAATTGAAAAATAATATGTACTCTCATAAGAATGCGAGAATCTGATGCAAAATCTCTTAAAATCAACCAATCACCTCATAATGGTAAAAACTTATTCTCTCCAAAGATAAAAAAATGTGAGATTGAAATAAAAATATACTCTCATGAGTAGAGAATACGAAATCTCCCTAAAACCAACTAAATAGCCTCCAAACAACTTGTAATGTCATATACTAATCATATTATTTCCAAAGAGGGTCAAAAATCTGAAAAAAAAAAAAAAAAAAAAAGAAAATGGGTTATGCTCTCATGAAAGTATAGAGAGTACACATAATAGTTCTTAAAATAAGAAGTCCAGAACTCCGTGAATATACATTAAATAAAAGAATTTCAAAGAATATCACTAATAAACCATAAAAAATTGGACATATAAAATGGTTCAAATAATTTACCGATGTATTTTTATTTAATACATCATCTACTAAATTGGTCGTAATATCATCAAGGCCATAACTTTCGAATACGTTCTCCATCTTCACGGTTCTTCCCGAAATACGAAATGAGATTTTTTTGTTTCTCTCTGTGAGCTCGGTTTATCTGAAAAAAAATATGTGATGTCTAGTTACAGTACCGTGAAGTGAAAAAATGCGAAAAAATGACATTTTATTATAATGGATATATGTAGTGCTATGATTAGAGTCCGAACGTAAAATTACATTCGGAACTCTGCATGTACTATTTTCTCGTAGTCGACACCAAACAAGAGGGGCTTACTTCTTTACGTAATTGAAGGAAGAAAGTAGATTAATTAATTTCCAAGTGAAAGATTTTTACAATACAAGTTTCACTTGGTTTATTCTTCATTCCGAATAATTATATTCTCTCTTTCCTTTATTTTTTAAAATTTTTTTAACCGCTCCAGTTATTTAATTTAATTTTCTTAATTTATTTTAATGATAGTTTTGACATCTCAAAAATAAGAATAGACATATAAAAATATATATATAATTAGTTATATATATATATATATATATATATATATATATATATATATTTTTTTTCATTCTGGATTGATTTTAAGTTGATTTAATTCCATCAAATTAATTTATCTAATAAAATGTTTATAATAGATATATTGCTCTACTTGTGAGTTCAATATATGCGCATGTCTTGAATCATGTATAGCACTTTAGTATTTAGGTAAGTAATTTGTGAATTTTCTCGTGTTAGACACATATAATATGAATATTCTTTTTAGCCATCTCCAATATTTCAGACATATAGGTATAGTCCATTTCACATTCAGGGTCTGCTTAGGAGGCTTCGACAGTAATCAAAGTCATTTTGAGCTAGCTCGTTCGACGCTAATTTCCAGTCCGTCTCTATTGTCGCACTCGCTCGATTCGACTTGTGAAGATTTTTACAATACAATTTTCACTTGGTTTATTCTTCATTCCGAATAATTATATTCTCTTTCCTTTATTTTTTTTAAATTTTTTTTAACAGCTCCAGTTATTTAATTTAATTTTCTTGGTTTTTTTTAATGATAGTTTTGACATCTCTAAAATAAGAGTAGACATATATATATATATATATATATATATATATATATATATATATATATATATATATATATCATTCTGAATTGATTTTAAGTTGATTTAATTCCATCAAATTAGTTTATCTAATAAAAATGTTTATAATAGATACATTGCTCTACTTGTGAATTCAATATATGCGCATGTCTTGAATCATGTATAGCACTTTAGTATTTAGGTAAGTAATTTGTGAATCTTCTCGTGTTAGACACATATAATATGAATATTCTTTTTAGCCATCTCTAATATTTCAAACATATAGGTGTAGTCCATTTCACATTCAGGGTCTGCTTAGGAGGCTTCGACAGTAATCAAACTCATTTTGAGCTGGCTCGTTCGACGCTAATTTCTAGTCCTTCTATTGTCGCACTCGTTCGATTCGACTTGTGAATCATATATAGAGGTCAACACATGTATTTTTGGATGTCCCACGTAGATTTAAAATAAGAAAAAAGGTATACACTCTCGAGTATACAGAGTGTACACTCTGGAGTGTACATCTTAAAAATACACAGAAAACAGTCCAAATCATCCTGAAAATAAGTCCAAACACCTGATAATATCATTTACATGTATTTTTAGAAGTCTCACACTGTTATATAATTTAAAAAAAAGGATGTACACTCTGAGTGTACACCTTAAAAAACACAAAACAGCCAAATCATCTTGGAAATAACTCCAAACACCTGATAATACCATTTGCATATATTTTTAGAAGTCACACATTTAAAATAAGAAAAAGGAGTGCACATTCTAAAGTGTACATAGTGTACACTCTGGAGTGCACAGACTGTACACATAGAAAATACAGAGAAAACAGCCCAAATCTTCCTCGAAGAACTCACAAAACCGTAGAATGACATATAGAACCATAACTGGAGGTCTCACACTGCTTTAAATTTTTTTTAAAAAAAAAAAAAAGTTGTATACTGTATAAATTTACCGATGCATTTATATTTATGGCATCATCCATTAGATTGATATCCATATGAAATCTACCCCTTTAAAATTTATTCTCCATCTTCATTTTTTTTTTATATAATTGAAATGACAGACTTCTATTTCTCTTCTTTCTAATTTGTTTGAAAAAAATTTATTTTGAGTTCTCTAAATCAATTTATATATCTCGCATTTTTTTTAATTTCTCCGGCTCATTCAAATGGCATCCAGCCGTCGTTGCACTCTCATTGTTTTAACGGGCTGGGCCGGGTTGGGTTAAAACATTAACGGCAAATGTCCGTGGTTACGATGACATGAAACTCAAAAATCTCTATTTTAAGCATTAACATGTGGCAAAATTTTATTGACGCTCAGATGGATAACTACATCTGTCCTCAATATTTTCTCCTTAGAAAAAGAGGGGGGAAGGAGAGGTGTGGTCCGAGAGTCCAAAAGAAAACCCAACAGTAGAGTGCTGCAGCTAATTAGGATATAAATTCTTTTGGCAACTATTGATTTTATTCTTTTTTTTTTTTTTTTTTTTTTTGAAAGCTTACGTGAAGAAGTATGGAGGGGTATGGGAACAGTGCTTTAGGTGGCTTTACACAGCTATTTTTTTTAATAATAATAATATTACTATATATCTATTTGTTTAGTCCGCATGATTCATGATCAAGAAAAGGAATGGAGAGGTGGGGGCATCAGAACTTCTCTTTCATTTATAACATTGCTATTAAAAATAATATTGATATTAATATAAATACTTATATTATGTTAATTATATACTTTGAATGAAAAAATTTCAAAGTATCTATTTTTTTTTCTTATAAATTCCTATCATTTATTGTACGTAGTTATTTTTAAGAGCTTTGCATACAAGTGAATTTTTCCATCATTTTTTTGTGACACAACTCAAGCAATATGAGTGTCCCCTTATGATAGTTTTGATGCTATGGACAAAATAGATTAATATATTTTAAGATCAGACATCATTCGGGCAATGTCAAGATCAATTGATATGAATTTAAGCTCGATTCGCGCATCATCGCACTCCGAAGATTACCATTACTATACATTCGGCCTAATTGATAGTGGAAAGTCTCATTTGATAGTTTTCTCCATTTCGGCGATAACAACGTAGTCCGTTCCACTAAACAAGCTCATTTGAATAGTGTTAGGCCTTCTGACTTCGATATGCATAAAACTACTTTTGCGGCTGATTTTCCATTATCGGATGCTAATTAATCATTGTGAGATATCAATTTTAGTTATTTTTGATATTCTAAATATATCAACGCAGTCAATTTTACTATATGAGGACATCTCGATCGATTTCAATTGCAATCAAGACATCTTAACTCCAATTTATATGACGTTACATATAATTCTCGTCGGTTTAATTATACAAGCATGATTTATGCTTATAAAATTTATTATAGGTTAACAAGTGGATGACATATATTATTGATGGGCATCAATTATGGCTTACAGTGTGATGAATTTGGAAAGTTATGGGAAGCATTTGTTTTTATGGGGAATTCAAAAAAAATTTATGACCAAGAACTTAAAGGTATGAAGAGTTTGAGAATTCTATTCTTCAAGCATGAGGATTGAGAGCTTCATCAGTGATTCTTTTCGGTGGTGTCAAGGGCAATAGGAAAGAATGGATACATAATAACTTGAATGAATCTCATTTGAATTACTATGAATTTTTATTAAATGTTATTAATTTTTTATGATTCAAGATTATTACAAAATTTTACATCTATAAAAGTGATGCAATCCTCTCAATATCTGATGATGATGATGATAATAGTGATAAGTTTAATGATTATAATAATGAGTCATATGTCTTTGTAGGCATCTCAATTTGTCTAGATATTCTATTTATTTTAATTTGGAAGAAACTAATTTTCTTGATTTATTTATTTGTGTTTGCAAAAACATAAAAGCTTTTTTTAAGTTAGGAAGTGACCAAATACTTCATTATTGGGAACATAGTGTTAAAAATGACATGTTTAATAATTATGTCGAAATATTAGCAATTCATAAGAAATTATATTAGTTTATTGATGCCTAGCAGAATTGTTTCTCACATAACATATTTTAGAACACACATCATTTTATTTTGAAATTCCTTAGACCAGATTCCTTCCAATATATATATATATATATATATATATATATATATATATATATATATATATATATATATATATATATATATATATAAAACATCAGCAATGACAACTTTTTATTCTTAATTTGAAGGAAATATGTAACAGTCTTTTTCTTTGAGGATAGATGCTAAAATTCACCCAATAAGAATATTAAATCTCACATTGAGAAGTAAAAGAAAAAGACTGTTATCGCGTGAATTTTAGCATATATCCTCATAGAAGGTGATTCCAACACTGATTCTAGACAGTGAAGTATTGGGTACACGACGGTGGAATTTGGAGATTAAGAATAGTAATGAATAATTTAAATAGTTCTTATTGAGGGATTTCCTTAAGCATGATTAATGTGAGTAACTTTATCTAGATCAGAAGCTAATTGTGCAAAGGCTTCTAATTCTGCAAATTGAGCTAGTTCCAATTTGGATTTATTGTTTCATGGCTCTATGATAAAAGATCATATATGTAATGTTTTTTCCATTTGTCTTTTTTTTTTAGAGTTGATAATGACCTTTTCACCAGTTTATCCATTCGTCGCTAAAATGGATTTTTTTCTATTTCTTACAATTGTAAGCATCTGTAGGTGGCTTTTCAAGTCAGCCGTCAAATCTCATCTTGCTGATAAGGATGAGAATTGGTACCAGTTGGTCTGGTCATCACCCATTTTCAGTTTACATGTGGAAAGCTATTCAAGATAGGCTTCCTGGACGATAATTGAGGAAGCGAGGAGTCATCATGCCAAGTAGATGAGCTCTTTGTCAAAATGAGAAAATGGAGAGCCCTAGCCTCATGTGAATACTGGTTTGGAAAGAAAGACTCATTAGGTAAAATAGGGGAAAGAGCAATGACACGATATGATCGGTGGTGGAAAGATATGGTACGATCTTTCCCGACAAACCTATTACCGTAAGACCTACGTAAACATGTATGGTTCGGCAAGGGATCCCCAAATATTGGGTATCCGCTAGAAACCGCTTATGAAATGAGTGGAGTATCAGAAGCCAAAGCTGGAGCATGCAAAATGCCTATACTGAACTCAATTTGTCCGGGAGAGTCAAGCTCCATTTTGATGGCTCTGCCTCTAAATCTGGGACCCGCAGGTCCAGAGGACTCTTTTCGAGACCATGATGGTCGGGTACTTGCTATTCGATCCCAATCACCCGCCTACCAACAACCAAGCAGAGGTTTTGGCCCTCGATTCGAGATTAGAATGCTTGTTTATGACAATTGAGGTGCACATCGAGGGGAACTCGACAACCGGATGCTCCTCCGAAGGAGACTCCTCATGGACCCTCGTGACCATTGTACGTGTTTGTTAAGCGGCCATCTGGCCGGTTTGTGGATCAAATTGATTAATGGGATCTTTCACTCACATTTTTTCCACCAAGAACGCTTTTATGAAACTCTTTGACCCCAATTTGGAGTATCCTACTTTCACGTGATTCACAGGGTGCAACAAATAATCGATATTTCACGATCAAAGCTGTAGTACTGCTTGTAGTAGTGGTCCTTATATCTCATATTAACAATCGAAAGATGGTCGAAAGAAAAAATCTCTATTTGATGGGGCTTCTTCTTATATATATGAATTCCATTGGACCCAGAAAGGAGACATTGGAACTTTTTCAGACTAGGGTAGACAAACGGGCTTTACATAGTTCACTTCCGGGCCAGTGGTTTCAGTAGCACTACCGAGCTCGCATAAGCTCTTTTTCTTGTTATCCACACATCCGATCGACCGACTGACCTGGGTTTTCACGAGTGTTGGCGGGTCCTGGAGTGCCCGTCAAGGGCGCTAGCGCATACCTCGGGGTGAGTCTTGTTAAGTCTAGCACTCTAAAACTCAAAAGAGACGCTCACTGGGAATCGCCGTGCCCCCCCGCTCCTACCTAAAACACTCTACTCATTCAAAACTCATGATTCATTCGATTGAATCACCTGAAAGATGCACCCCAGAGAATAATCAAATTCATTGTATTTTGATTTGTTTCATCAATTCCTTCTTTTTCTTTCTTTCATTGTTTGTTGATTCAAAGATGATCTTAGAAATGGTAATGATACATAGCAAAATATCTATGTCTATTTTTTCCTGCAGTTACCATGATCATAGCTGTCCCCACTGGAATCAAAATCTTTAGTTGGATCGCTTTTTTCGAGTTGCTGAAGAGACTCTGATTTGGAAAGAAACCCATAAATTTTTATGATAACATAGAAGTGCAGATAGCTTCTGCCCAAAAAGAAAGAGGTACAGAGAATGCAATCATTCACGTACCGCTTGACTGTTACACTACACTAAAAAGAGCTCGGTAGAAACAAAATCTAGCGCCTTAGGATGTAGTGGTGTCCGTGGTTGCGGTATTATCGACTGTACCTAAGCATGCGTGCTTTACTGCCTCGTGATCCTCGCCCAAGCAGGCTATAACCGAGGTTCTAGTTTGTGGCTGAGTAGGTCGTAAATTGGAAGCTAATAAGAACTTTAGCCATGCGACGTCTATTTCCAGACCGCTCCGCGCCTCTCGCTTTGCTCGAGTATAGCAAGCTCATCTCTTCTTTCAGTCGAGTATAGCAAGCTCACCTCTCTCCTTTTAGTCGAGTATAGCAAGCTCACCTTTCAGTCTCTTTCTATACGAAATTGCTTCCTTTACACCACTTCACTTTCACTTAGGCTCAGGCCAAGTAAGTGAGGGGGCCCTGTCGGGCCCCGAAACCCTCAATGCCCTTACCCACCTGCCAAGAGCACAAAAGAAACCTGTGGCGGGGTTCGCATCCAACTCTTCTCCCGGTCATTGGGAACATCTTCTAATTCATTTTTTTGAAAAATTCTTTTTCTTCGCACCTTATCCCACTCTAAGAAACACAACAATGCTTCGCGCGCAAATATCGATCGAAACTTGAACCCGTGTATAGGTATGCAATTTAAAAGAACAATCTCTTTCTTTAATCTTCCTCCAAAAGATCCCTTTTATTTTACATCGATTACATAGAGAACGTATTTGGTATTTGGATATTATCCGTATCAATGATCTGGTGGATCATTCATGATTGTTCAAGATACTTTTTCATTTTTATGAAAAAAGATTCATGAATTTGTATTCTAAAATGCTCATATATGATGATATATCAAGTCATTGGGATTAGAAGCTTCTTTTGCCAATCACTACTACTCCCGCCTGGTTCCTATCTCCAGAATATGGATTTAGTATCTTCATATTCGTAGATTCAGTTTTCAGAATCCATTTTTCAAATGAATTCGATCTGCAAAGAACTAGTGCCTTCAACAGAAAAAGGCGAGTTGCGCTAAGGTCTCAGTTCCAGTCAGGTCCAAGTACTAAAAAAGAAACAGTAGTAGAAATGAGATGGAAATAAGAAAAGAACGGATGAAGTATCAAAAAGAGAATATTACAACAGATTCCTTCAAAAAAAAAGGGCACCATGAATCATCACTGCAGAATCGAATGAGACCTAGGATTAGAGCTTCGTACTCAGCTTCATTGTTGGTACGAGGGTTATTGACGCATCGGATCGCCGCGGTAGACATGCATGACTTTTTGGACGCCGGTCTCCTAGCGTTGCAGTCTCCACAGTTGAGGAAGTGCTAAGATTACTGAGCAAAAACACTCCTTCGGACCAGTTCTTGACCTGTAGAAGTCAAGCTAAAGGAACTACATGGGTCAAAGGCTTGGTCAGACTCATAGGCTTAGCAGGGGAGATTGAGAGTTGCTTCACTCAGACCATAACCTGTTCATGCCGCCTTCCACTGCAAACTCCGTTCCGTCCTTCCTTTGTGTGCTCTGTAGCTTCAAGTCAACTTTCTTCAAGTTTAGTTTATTATTATTTTTTAAATTAATATTTTAATGTATTTATATATTTAAATATTTAATTTTAAAAATTTTTAATATTAGATAAAACTATCACTTTCATCAACTTTTATAAATAAAATGTATCTTTTTTAGAAAATTGTTATATTTGTAAATGTAAAATTTTAGGCGTTAGTATGTAAACGGCTTGATATATTATCCAAATACATTGTAGAATTCGTGCTTATCAACTCATGTAATAATTTATTTTAAATACAAAGTCTTTTTTTTTTTTTTGAAGTTCGTAAAAACAAATTTCATTCATTAAATTGAATCGGTTCACGTCAAGAGATATCTCTTCGAATGTTTTGTTTTGTTTTTTTAAAATTTTTTATTGTCAGCTTCCAAAGAAATAGGTTTTTATATTTTTTTTTCTGCTTTTTAAATAGATTACAAAGGAGCCAAATGTCCAATGAAAATAATACAAGCCATTATATATAGATCATCTCTTCATTTGTGTTCTAAATATTTATCTAAGATCTTCAACATTAATGGCAGATGAAGAGATGGGCAAGGTTGAGCTCGGTGAGAGTGAATACACAAAGGATGGAACAGTAGATTTTTGGGGACGGCCATTTCTTCGAGCAAAAGGAGGTTGGATGGGCTGCCAGTTCTTTCATTCTTGGCAATTAATTTAATTCTATCAGAATTTTAGTTAGTCAATATAGCTAATGACTCGAGTATTTGTAGTTTCTGATGCCTTGGAAAGAGTGACTTATTTTGGCGTTGCATCAAATTTGATTATTTACCTCACAAATGCTCTTCATCAAGGCACTGAAACTTCCGCAAGCAGCGTAAACTATTGGATGGGAACTACAATGATAGTATCCATCATTAATGCATTCATTGCAGATTCTTATCTTGGAGGATACTGGACTTGCCTAATCTCTTCTGCTATCTACCTTTTGGTATGGCCAATCTCTTAACTAATTATTCTTGAACTTTATCAGTATAATTATCTTCTTAAATGATTGACAAATCATGTAACAATCTGTTATGCTAGGGAATGGTCCTTCTGACTTTAACTGTCTCACTCCCAGTGTTAAGACCACCACGTTGCAATTTATCGAGCCATGAAGAGTGCAAAAAATTTATTAAGCATAATCAATTAATAATATTCTCTTGCGCGCTCTATATCATAGCTTTTGTGGTGGGAGGATTAAAGTCCAACTTTGCAGCCTTAGGTGCCGAACAATTTGATAAATTTGATTCCAAGGAACAAGCTCAGAAGATCTCCGTTTTCAATTGGTGGACGGTTGCCGTCACCCTTGGGAGCCTCTTAGCCACAACAATGTTAATATACATCGAAGATAATGTGAGCTGGTTACTTGGGTACACAATAGCCACAATTTTTTTGGCCATTTCACTATTGATCTTCATGCTTGGCACTCCACTTTATAGACATAAGCTGCCTTCTGGAAGTCCTTTCACTAGAATAGCTCAAGTCGTGATGGCAGCTATAAGAAAATCATCTGTATCCTTTAAAGATTGTTGCGTGCTAGAAAACTAATTGCGGTAGAGTGAAAGTTTACGCCTTAAATTTGTGAAATCCAACACACACAGATATTTAAAGAGTTAACAAGAAAACTGAATTTACTGAAAACCTCAAAAGTGGGAAAACCACGCAGCCCAAGAAAAAAAATCTTCCACTATGTATTTGTTTTGGAGTACAAGTTTTCCACAGATTACAATTGTATATAAGAAGGGCGACAATGAGAATCTCAAAATCGTGCAACAAATTATTATAGTAATGGTGAACATGAGTCGGCGATCGATGAAGGTCGTGATGGTGACGCAAAGATGACGATGAGGCGGCGTGACCGACGATGGTATCAATCGGACCTGGCCGCTGGTCGGCGATGATGACCGGCAACGATGGTTGATGACGATGACCGGCGATGATGGCGGCTGCATGGTCGGTAGACGACCGGTGGTGCGGATGACGACCGGTGCGTCGGGTGACGACCAAGAACAGATGATGATGGCAGCGTGATCGGCGTGGTCGACTACGGCGTGACGGCGTAACAACGGGGTTGTCGGCGACCGTCGTGGCACGATTATGCCAGAGGATTTTCAAGCTTTGTCTCTCCTCTCTGCTTGGCCTCCCTTCAAATGAGGAAGGCTATTTATAGATTGGAGGAGTGACGTCTCTATAAATATATGCAAAATCCGAACCACTCCTCCATCGGATAGCTCAAAATGATTCCATTGATCATCTGATGTATTTTGTGCATTTGAATGCTCAAATGAAATCGGAATTAGGAGATATTGGGCTTGTTAGATTCAGCTCGTCAAGACGCTCGATTTGACTATAAACACTCCATGCTTAAGAGATATTTATGGATTTAACCGATATCCCAAAGTTTTCAATGATATTTTAAGTGCTTGATCTCGACTAGTTTCAACTGAAGATCAACTTGCTTTTAACATTAAGATTCGTGCTTCGACGAGTAGAATTTTTAGTATCATATCAGTTGCCCCCCTATTTTTAGATGACTTTATCTCAATCATTCAAAAATATTTATGCCTTATACTTGAAAATAGCAAATTCTTCAATAAAATTTGCGGGTCCATTAACCATGCATTTTGAGAGAATAAATCTTCATGGGAGCATATGATTATGATCACTGAAAGCGCATACGACATGTGTGCAATGGGCGCAAGGTTTCGGGGTTATGGACTCATCCGAATATTTACGGGTGCATGCAGTGGTTTCTGGTCGGTTTGAAGGCTGGACGGGCCAAGGAAGGAGGTGCAAATAAACGGTCGTCGGGTCAGAAGGGCTAACGCGAAAACCACGCGGTCGGGCTTTAGTCGACCGGAATGCGGGTCAAAGCGGGTCACATGGGCTGAACTGATCGCGGGTCGCTACCGCTGGACGGAGCTCGCGCGACAACGTGCGCGTTGGCGGTGAGCTACGCGGGTCGGCGCTGAACGCTGTGGCCGGTCAACGCTGGTCGAGAGCTGGCGAGCAGCGACGCGAGGAGGATAAGCGCTGAAGCGCTCATGCTGGTCCAGCTTGCGAAAATAAAACATCTGTTTTCTACCGCTTCTGTTGAGCGTTTTGAACGGTTTTGGAAGGTTTTTAGCAATTCATGGAGGATTAATTTATATATAATGATTATATCAATGGGCTACTCTTATTTCTTGAGCGATTTATATCTATAATTGCAAGAATGAAATTTCAAGATTTTAGTGGAGTAACATTGGAATTAATAAAGTTGATATAAATATTAATGAGTTTAATAAATTATCAATTTTATTGGAGCGTAAAATTATAGGTTCATAGTTCCTCATGCTGTCTCTTTTATAATTTTGGACATTAATAAAAGTTGGAATAAATTTTATTAATTTAGAATTATTGAATTCTAAATTAATACACATTCATATATTTATTGTGATAAGATCACAATATTTATAATATGATAAGTTTTAAAATTAATTAAATTACAAAGATAATGTGATTATCTGATAAAGATTTTCTCAATCAAAATTTATTTAATGAATCCATATTAATATCTAAGATGCATTACATATTAATTTAACATTAATATAGCTCATTTAATTCATAATGCAATTTTTTATTACTATTCTCTTTTATAATTCCATTGCTTTAAAATACCATGAGCTATTAAATGATTTTACAAGCACTATTATGGATAAAGTGCCAAATAAAAAAAAAATCAAAAGTTATATTATAATGCTTTTACGTCAACGACTTAATTAATATATAATATTTTTTCTTAGTTCTTTAGTTTTTTCCTTTTAGTTATGTTATTATAAGCTTTGAGATATTATGTAATCTGATGAAGACAATCAAGTCTACCAAAGCAGAAGGCATAGGACCGAGAAAGCAATGTCGTAGCTCATACAAAGCCGATGACCAAACTAAAGGGATTCCATGGTTAATCAGTCTATTCAAATACTTATTGCTAGACTGATAACTCAATATTTTAGACTTAATATGAGCTAGAAGGCTATGTCATCTATATAAACCCTTCAACGAGTCTGTCAAAGCAGCAAGCATGGGACTCAGGGTGTACATACACTTTATTACAAGTCAATTTGAACAAATTAGGTCAATCCTTTATCAAGTTCGCCAAGCTTAAAGCTAGGACAAAAGGAATTCCAAGTCTCAAAGCAAACAAAGTAATTCCTCCATCAAACTCGATCAAGCATGAAGCTAGGGTCAGAGGAAATCCAAATCTATAAAGACACCAAAGAAAGAGATATTCAACAACCAATTGAAGCAGAGAGTAGATGGTGGAAGAAGCTCTTATCTATCTAACAAGTAAATTAAGATAAATCAGTCAATCCTATCATTTAGATCGTCCAAACAAGGCATCATACTAATGATAAATCCTATCAAAGCTCCACAAGCTATTAAAATTGAAGCTGAAGTGATTCAAGATCCATGGCGAACTCAAAGGGGTCAACTAGTTTGCAATAAACATGACTCGCTCCATGCTCGAAATCATTTTTATTTGGGGGGTGGGAGGGCATTTGTTGACCTCCATACATGATCCAGGAGTCGGATTAGATTTATGGAGCAAATGATGGACTTCAGATGCAATATCACATAAATCAAAGATGAAATACACTGAACATCACCAAAATTGCTTGAAATCATTTTTGATCAAAGAACAAACTTCACCCTCGCATTCAGAATATCAAAATTGATCGAAATATACATATTGCATAATCTGACAGTTGACCAATCAAGAGATTGAGTAATATGACAATACACATATAAGTCGTGAGATCGTAATGATGCCGCAATCTGCTCATAAAAATTAATCATGATGTTAGTTTTAAAGCATCAAAATCTATCATATGAGACTATTCATGCTCAATTCGGACGAGTCTACATGAACATCGAGCAGTTGGAAGCTTCGACCGGCACAATTTTGAATTAAAAGTGGTCCAATCCATCACCGAATTGAACCAAACAACCTTCAATCGATCAATGGACTTTTCCTTCATGTTCAAAATGTCATAATTGATCAAAATATACATATAACACAATCCGACAGTGGATCGATCAAGAAGAAGAGTTGTTGATGCGCCTACGTGCATATCAAGGTTAGGAAGCTACGATGGTATCCAAACGACCTCCGTTCATGAAATTGTTCATATTGTTAGCTTCGAAAGATCGAAATCTATCAAATGAGAATGCCCATGATTGATTCAGATGAGTCTACTCGAGCATTGAACTATCATGTATAATTTGTATTTTGAATTGAAAGTGACCAAATTCATCCGAATTGATCCAAATAACCTCTCGATCATAAAATGGATTGCATTGCATCCGTAACTTCAAAATTACTTAGAATAAACATTCAATTTGACTAAGATTATCGTGCTTATAATTTTATCAAAATTAGCATGCATTTTGAGATAAATTAACATGATTATCTTAATCATATTGATTCAATGCTTCGGAACTTACAACTGCTCACTCCCATTCTTCCACCTCCCATTCGACCAACAATAGAATGCCACATCATCTTTCCCATTACCACCTTTACACCTTATCCCATCACTTCCATATCCTCATTCGGCGCCCTTGTTCGCCTCCTTCCCTCGGTTCGAAGCCCAAGCAAGCAGCTAAGACTCTCCAATATCTCGATCGAACAGTAAGCTGCATGCGACCCCTGTTCTTTCTCCAGCACTCTCCATGAGAGCTCTATTGATCTATCATCTTCCTCACTCTAACGACTCATAGAGTGGGCAAGAGCTCGATGGCTAGCAGCGGTGTAGAGTAAGAGCTGAGAAGTTAGTTAGAACTCTTCCTCTACTATAACAATGGCATCACCTTTCTACATTTACTCAAGAAATGGTGGGATCAGAATGTCAAAGGCCACAAAGCTAATAGCTGAAGAAGTGATTGGTGACGAAATAACCATGAGGAAGGTCAAAGAAGCTAATGTGAGGAGGTTTGAAGCAGTGGAGTGGTTAGGGCAAATGGACCATGGAGCTAAAGAGATTCCTTCGAAAGAGCAGCCGGAGTAAGAATTTTGCCTTGCGTTCCGTAATGGGTTGATCCTCTGCAATGTTCTCAATTAAGGTTAAACCTAGAGCTATTCCAAAGGTTGTAGACAACCCTATTGTCACCCTCAATTGGCTGATGGAACGACTCAATCAATGATTCAGTATTTTGAGAACATGAGGAACTTCCTCGTTGCTCTTAATATGAAACTTCTTACATTTGAAGTATCCAATCTAGAAAAGGGAAGATAACCTTTCAAAGTAGTTGATTGTATTCTTTGTCTCAAAGCATATCACGAGTGAAAACTTGCTGGTGGAATTAGGATTTGGAAGTAAAGTGGTATTGTAAAGATTTCATCTTCACATATTGGATATCCTTCAAGTTTATTTAGAGGTACAAGTGCTAAGGAGTCTTCTGATATATCCAACATGATGCATGGCCATCAACTATTAGAAGTTATGCATTTTCTTACTGATGTGTTACTTAAAGATTTTGAATCCGATCAATTTTGTGTAAGGCTTCTTAAGACTCTACTCATGGGTTGTGCGAGTGCTGGAGATTTCTTCCTGAATTACACACTTATCAATATGGTGCTTGAGCAAGCCATTAAAGAGTTCTTGATTGAATAGCTCCCGATGCATCCCCCTATGTGGGGACGATGCCAAGAGGCTGCTAAATTTTGGACTAATGGGAGACTTAAACAAGAGCAAATAAAAGTGTTGATTAACTTAAATTAAGCTTGTTTAGAATGATAAATTAAAAAATAAACCTAGATATTAAATTCTAAAAGTTTTAAAATAAGAATAATCTTATAAGGGACTCGATGACTTGTTGACGATCATAAATAGGACTTTTAATGAAGTTGAGGGTTTGTCTCTTAATAAGAACAAAATTTAAGTACAGCCTCCGGTGATGTTGATAGTTGCCTACAAACTTCTCAGCAATCATGAGCTAAGTTTCATTGAAACTTAAAGAACTCAATGTGTTATGAACTAAATGCATATAAATGAACATTAATCTAAATAATTGAACAAGAGCTGAAATGCCTTACGCCACCGAATCTGCAACACAAAATTAGAAGAAGACACAATGCATTAATTTTAGTTCTAAATAAACCTTACATACTTCATAAGGTATTTATTAAATTCAAGTTGGATATTTTTAAAACTCATATAAATATCCAGATGTATTTAACTTGATATGCATGTATCATAAAATAAACTTCTAATTGAATTTAAGTGCAAAAATTCATATCAAATCATTGGTATCAAAATACACTAAATTATTTTAGAGTTTATATGAACACTTGAATTGAAATACCCGTTTGGGCCCTGGCACTATGATGAATGCTTAAACTTAGTGTCTGAGGATGATGCACAGGTTGATTCTCGATTTGGTCTTAAGACCGGGTCCGTGATAACAAAACCTAAAAGGCTAATAATACTATTATAATATTTTCAACTTAATAAAATATCTGAGAAGCTAATTCTATCATATGATAGTATTTGATCCTCTATTATTAAATTAATAGAGTGATAGGATCTAAATATATATATATATATATATATATATATATATATATATATGATCGAAGTTGAAGCTATCAACCGTATGGGTCATTTTACAAAAATATTCAAGATATTTATAATCGATAATCTAAAATTTAAAATTCTCAAAGTATAAACATAGATATGATCATCTATTATTAAATGAAAAGAGTCGATAGAATCTAAAATAATAAACTAATACCCCGATGATGGCCATGTTGACTAAATATTTCAACCTGAGGGGTTTTCATAATAAAAAAAATCTATTCAAACTCTAATGTCAAATCATTATATATTCAAATTCAAATCAATTAAAAAATTGTCAAATATTCAAATTTAAAATATATTACAAATTAAATGAAATTAATTATTTTAATTTAAAGTATAATCCATCCACCCATCCACAATCGTTTATCGAGGGTGACAAATTAAAAAAAGTTTTTCTCACAAAGAGCCAATATCAAATCAAATATATAATTATTTTTACACTCAAATAATCTTAAGCCCATAAAGACATGACCCGTGTCCACTGTCCATATGATTTTGCCGTGAAATGACACTACATAAATGGTGGTTATTGAGCCCTCGACGGTGGCTTGAAATGACACCACTAAATTACTCATATGCCGTATGTATGTTCCCAACGGCTTTGTTTTTTGAGCTGTGAACTATATAATATATTTTGATTGGGAAAAAAGTCTTATGTTAGCTAAGGTTGACTTGTATTTATCCCCTTAGACAAACTCCACCTAAGGTCTACAAGTTACCCTTGGACGACGCAACACATGGCTACTCATAAGGATCCTTCGGTCAAGTTGGGTTGACTACCTCCTCTGACTAAGTAGACTAGGAACCACGATAGCCCGGAATAATGGAACTATGAGATCTTGATCAGGCACGTCATCAATCCCCCAACCATCCGCTTTAAGTTAAATAATGATGAATTTTGTAAATCTAAATTTTAAAGCTCCACATACTGCTACTATGAGCTACACATTTAACAATTTAATAACTAGCCTTAATCAAAAGTTCTCTCTCAGTATTGGAAGGTGTAATTAACTATAAGTGATTGTATCTATAAAAAACCAGGAATCAAATCTAAAGTTCTCACAAAATGAGAGTGAAATCTTTGGGTAGTGTCTTATCTACTATTACATCTGCCTTCTGAAGATTTGACTGATATTAAATCATACTCTCCTCATTGAGAGACCAGTGGCGAATTTTCAGAGCCCACTGGGCTATTCTCTATCGAGCATGGAAGTGATAAGAGGAATTCGAGGTAAAATGCAAGAAAATTGAGAATTCATATTTAGTTTACAAATAAAGATTACATTTTTTTTCCCATAATCAAAATGAATGTGATTTTCAATAAGTATTCACATTGCTATGTATTGAGCAAATTTAAAGTACTCAAAAGCTCATCAACAAACATTAACATCCTTCTACGTGAAA
The DNA here is from genome assembly GCA_021442155.1 of Cymbidium sinense. Taxonomy (NCBI): domain Eukaryota; kingdom Viridiplantae; phylum Streptophyta; class Magnoliopsida; order Asparagales; family Orchidaceae; genus Cymbidium; species Cymbidium sinense. The sequence goes on from CM038216.1 coordinate 1,998,369, forward strand.
TACAAAAGATTTGAATGCTCGCCAACAAGCACAAATAGCACCTGATGGACTTCTATAATATTATAAAGAATTCGTAGCTGCTTACTGGCATCATCACAGTCTTCCAATGACATTCAAACAACGTTATATTTTGCATCAAAAGAACTAAAAGAGATCATGGTTCACACAAGCAAGCTTGAAGAGAACTAAGTAACTTGCTTTTGACCTAAAGTATGATAAAACATCTCACTCATGAGTGTGAATTGAATCAAATAAATGCTTGGGCAATTATACTTGATATTGAATGAGTAGATAAGGCCTTCATTAAATATTTAAGACTTACTGAAAGAAGGATTAAATGCAACCAATTTAACATCAATGCTAATGAACTCATAGCTCATATACACAAGTGGACAAACATCATTGACAAAAACTTTAAATAAACTCTTGCACATGTCTCTAGTCAACTCATTGTTCGAGTTGATGCATCAATATGCATGCAAATATCTAATGCTACAAGTCAATTGAGCATGTATTTTATGAAATCAATTTATGATCAATGCTTCAAAATGTATGCTAATAATTTAAATATATATATATATATATATATATATATGACATGCATACGAGAAGATCGTAGATCTCGAATTATGACCTTAAGATTCATGCAAATAATAAGATGATTTATACATGCATATCAAGAGATGAAATAAATTGAAATATAGTGTATCGAGAAGTGTGCATGTGGTAAATAGACTCAAAGTCTTTTATGCCTCATAAAATGTATAAATTTCATAAAATTCAATGTAAATGGGAATAAACTTGCACGAGCTGCTTTATTTATATCATAAAGTCGTAAGTCTCACTCACTAAATCTAATCGTCCTTGCAAGAATCAAGAGTTAATTAAAATTAGTTGCAAATTAAATACTCAATCTCTAAAAAGAAAAATTGATTTATACATTTGCATATGACCATCAAAGGTCTTAATAGAAAAAAATTTATATTTAAAATTGTAAACTCTCTATTTTAAGATGATAAATCGATCACCTATTTTAACTATATATATATATATATATATATATACACACCCGATCCTCTGCTGGTAGGCAAGTAGAGTTGGCATGGCATATTACCTGAATAATGTGTTTATTAGAGATATTAATCAAAGAGGTCATCAATATAAAAAAATGTAAGAGATTAATGTTTAATCATCCCAAATTCAAGTTCTCAAAGTGCAAGTCTAGATCTAATCATCTATCATTAAATTAAAAGAGTTGCCAAGATCTTAAATATCAAACTAAATGACTAAGTATGCTTAAGTACTCCAATGATGGTTGTGTTGATCGAGAATATCAATCAGAGGGGTCATCATTATCAAAGTATTAAAAGTTCTCAAAATATAAATCTAGATATAACTCTATATCATTAAATTAATAGAGTTGACATGATCTAAAATAATAAATTAAATGATCAAGTAGGCTTATCTTCCCAATGATGATTGTGTTGATCAAGAATATCAACCAAAGGGGACATCATTATCAAATTATTTAAGTTCTCAAAATACAAATTTAGATCTAATCTATTATTACATTAATAGAGTTGATGGGATCTAAAATACTAAATTAGATGATCAAATAAGCTTATCTTCTCAATGATGTGTTGATTATGAAATCCAATTGAATTTGGGTTATTATTATCTAAAACTTTAAAATATTTATGTTAAATCACCCCAAATTCAAATTCATAAATATCATAGATATGATTATCTTTTAGCAAATAGTATAGTCACAAGATTTACAGAGATGATGATTGTGTTGATTGTAAATCGAGGGTCCTATCCTTAGATAAACACCAACCAAAAACTGTCTTCTTAGATAAACACCACATTAAGTCTATAAGGTCCCCATGAATGATATTACCCATGGCTACTGACAAGATTTATTCGGTCAGGTTGGGTCGACTACCTCCTTTAACTAAGTAGACTAAGAACCACGACGGTCTGGGATGACATGACCATGAAATCTTGATTAGGCACGTCATCATTCCCCCAACTATGAACTTTAAGTTTAATGATGATGAATTTCATTATTACAAATTTCAAAACTCCATTTGCTATTACTGTACGCTAAGCAATGAGCAATCTAATGACTAACCTTAATAAAAAATTCTCTCTCAGGATTGGGAGATCTAATTAACTATAGGTGTTTGCACCTATAGGAAATATGGAATCAGATCTAAAGTCTTCACAAAATGAAGGTGAAATCTCTATGTGTTGTCTTATCTACTATTTCATCTGCCTTCTGAAAATTTGACTAACATAATTCAAACTCTTTTCAACGAGAGGTTAGTGGCAAATTTTCATAGCCCGCATTTATTTTTTAATTATGGGCTCTCTGATCATTGCACGATGAAGGAGGAAGAAAGATAGACAGGCTCTAAAAGCTAAGGTTCTTGCACAACTCCCAGTGAAAAGAGACATAATTGTGAATTGATCTTCACGACATATAACACTTTTTTAACGGAGCGCTAGATTTGTGTAAATGTACCATTTTAGGGTGTTGCAATAGTAAGTAATATATTTTGAATGGGGAAAATGTAATTATATATCTTTTAGGTGCTATGAATAAACACCCCCCCCTCGCCCCAAAAAAAAAATCAATAATCATAATTTTTTATTTTTAAATTAAAGGAATGATGTAAAATAACTTAATATTTAATCTCACTTTGAAAAAGTTAAAAAAAACCTTGTTTTAGAATTAAGGGCTTCTCCTAATTGTATTACACAAAAATGTTACTATGAGGATACAAAATGATAAGAAAGGGAGGTCAATGGAAAATCAAAAATTATGATTATATATATTACTAACTAGAAGTGAAAACACAAAAAAGATGCAACATAGATTGAAACAAGAGAAAAGAAAATCTATATAAAACTCGGTGCAGTCAAAGAATGTAGAACGTGATAAATAAAGACAACAAAATCCAAAATCTATCCCCTCCCTAATTTCCAGTGGTCGTCTAGTAGAAGAGGAGCCAAAATATCCAACAAGCTCTACAACACATCATCAAATAATTCCAACAAGAGAATGAGCTCATCATCATTCAAGAATCCAACTTAACAAAGATGATCCCAAGCCATAAAATGCTAGAATTAATGTATAACATTTCTGATTTCATCTTGGTTAGCCCATTTGTGAATTTTGAGAGCAATACTTTTTCGTAAGGAAAGAAGAGAGGAGAAACTAGCAATATTTGATCCAAATCAACTCGCCAAAATGAAATAGATCAAACTACAGATGATTAGTTAATTTATGTTTCTTCTCTTGATTTTGCGAATATACTTGAATTATTGAACATGAGTGAAGACCTAAAGGATTTTTGGCCAAAGAATGAAAGTAGTATCCCATAGTAGCATAGTGGTGAGAAGGGAGAAAGTATAAGAGCATTCAAAATAAAGATTATTCAAAATCTCCAATTACAAAAAACCAAAACAACAATATAAAGGGTATTCATATGGTGAGAGAAGAATATAAAAAGTTTTAAGTTCTTCAAGTAAACATAGCTAGGCATAAACAAAAAAATCTTAGCACATAATGTTTATACCAAATGAACAAATGCCAGGTAAAATTAGGTAGATCGTAAAAAATGTCATGAATATGTTGTCTAAATACAACATGAGATCCATCGACATAAGACATAGAATCAGGCAGGTCCCATGCAAGGCACCTTTGCCTAATGATTAAGAGCTTAAGCTTTCAACCAAGAAGTCTTAGGTTCAAAGCGTTGCATATGCACTACTTCTGTGAGTTGTGAATAAAGTTACTTAAATATTCTTAAAGAAATCACAAGTCCTTAAGAATAGAGATATTATGAATCATGTAATAAATGCTTTCACTACCCACCAATGCAAAATCCCATCATCATTAAGCAAGAAATAGTTGAATGTAGGGGCAAAACTACTCTTAATCTAGGGTGGGCAATTGCTCTCCTTGTGATTTATTTTCACCTCTAAGGTAATAATTATTTTGATGAATTTGTCGCACTAAATTGAAACACTAGTCCAATAAAATAAGTTTATTAATAAGATTAATCTAAACTTGATTGATTTAAATTCAATCTTACTCGAGTTTAAGTTAATTTTAGCTTAAATTCAACTTATTTTATACTTATCGAGCCTTAAAAGATCAACTCAATTAGAAAGATAAAAAAGCTTAAAATATTAAATTTTTTTATTAATTTTTTCCATCAAGTTTATTGAATATTTTAAAATTTATCTCAAGCTAAATTTTATAGAATAGTACTTGCCAAATCACATAACAGCTTTGTTATTTAGAACCTATACATTGTATATAAGCACCAATACTTGAAACCTTAAATTGATGTGAGGCTAAAAAAATAGGCAGCCAAGAAGATGAAGGAAAAGCCAAAATGTGAAGAAAAAAAATGGGTGAAGGGAAAAAGCGAAGAGAGTAAAATTCTACTAATTTATATTCAATTTAAAAAAATTATTTATTTATTAATATTTAATTTTATAAATTTAATACTTTATTTTAGATTTATAAATAATCATTATGAATATTAATTAGTTTTATAAATTACTTAATCAAGTCTTAATATCAAATATTATATCCAGTCTTGATCAAATTTTTTTTATTGAGTCCATAAAACTTCATAGTTTATTCACCTATTTTAAATTATATCATTTATGATCATAAATGAGTATTAAAAAATTAACCAATTCCTCCCCTAGAAAGAGTATTAAAAATAGTTTTCTCAAAGATGTCTATCAAGGATTTGTCTTGAATTCAAGGATTTAAAAAAATATTGAAAGTTTGAAAAAAAAAAAGATTCCTGATAGTTTGAGCTTTAATATAATTCATAAAATTGGGGAGAAAAGTCTCTACTAATAGCCCGACAGCTCAAGGGCCTAAACTAATTTCCAAGAAATAAAAAACTTTGAAAAGTAAAATTAAAAGATTTGTATCACATGAATTTTTATATATTTACATATCTAATATTAAATTTTTATATTTACATATATATATATATATATATATATATATATATATATATATATATATATAATATTTAAATCTTTTATTATCTCAGAAAATATTACTTTTATTAATTTTCAATAGTGAATTACAATTTATCTAGCAAAGTGTTATATATGAAAATGTAAAAGTTCAAGTATTAATATGTAAATGGCTTTGATTTATTATTCTTAAACCTTGGAGGGTCTTGCTCGTTAGCTCATGTAATGATTTATTTTGAATACAAAGTTTTTTTTTTTTGGAGGTGCGTAAAAACAAATTTCATCCAGAAAATTGAATTGATTCGCATCACGACATATCCCTTTGTGTTCTTTTTTTTAGTTTCAGAATAAAAGATATGGAAGGAAGTACTTTGTATTTTCGTGCTTGTTAAATAGATTACAGATTACAAAGGAGCCGAATGTCGGGGGTGAAATTAATACCGCCGTTATATATATATATAGAGAGAGAGAGAGAGAGAGAGAGAGAGAGAGAGAGAGAGAGATCACTACTGTGTTTTCTCTAAATATTTCTCTTATAATCCTCAGCATTAATGGCGGACGAAGAGAAGGGTAACTGTGAGCATAAAGAAGATGAGTACACGAAGGATGGAACCGTAGATCTTAAGGGACGGCCATTTCGTCGAGCAAAAGGAGGCGGATGGGCGGCGAGTTCTTTCATTCTTGGTAATTAATTTAATTCTATCTGGAATTAGTTTTATGATGATTAATTACTGAGTCAGTGTGGCTGATGAATCAAGTATTTGCAGTTTCTGATGCCTTGGAGCGAGTGACTTATTTTGGCATTGCATCAAATATGATTATTTACCTGACAAATGTTCTTCATCGAGGCACTGTAACTTCTGCAAACAATGTCAACAATTGGATGGGAACCACAATGATAGTATCTATCTTTACTGTATTCATCGCAGACTCTTATCTCGGACGCTACCGGACTTACATATTCTCTTCTGTCATCTACCTTTCGGTTCGATCAACATTTTAATTAATTATTCTTGGTCACTTTATCAATACAATCATCTTATTAAATGATGAATAATTTATTTATCAATCTATTATGGCAGGGAATGATCCTTTTAACATTAACTGTCTCACTCCGAATGCTAAGGCCACCGTCGTGCAATTCATCAAGCAATAAAGATTGTGAAAATTTGATTGAACATTTTAAAATTACAATCTATTTTTGCACGCTTTATATCATAGCTTTTGGCGTGGGAGGACTTAAGCCCAACTCTGCAGCCTTAGGTGCTGAACAATTTGATAAATTTGATCCCAAGGAACAGTCTCAGAAGATCTTCTTCAATTGGTGGACGGTTGCCGTCACCCTTGGAAGTCTCTTAGCCACAACACAGCTAGTATATATCGAAGATAATGTGAGTTGGTTACTTGGGTACACAATATCAACAATTTTTTTGGCCATTTCCCTATTAATCTTCATGCTTGGCACTCCACTTTATAGACATAAGCTGCCTTCTGGAAGTCCTTTCATCAGAATAGCTCAAGTCGTGGTTGCAGCTATAAGAAAATCAAGTGTATTCCTTCGAGAACAAGATTCCATTAATGATGTCGACCATGAACTAGGCTCAGAGCAACACTTGAAGAAAAATGTGAGCATAAATAATCAGACAACTTCATTAATTCTTAAGTTCTTTGACAAAGCTGCTATGAAGACTAACAACAGCTCAAATAGTCCATGGATATTGTGTTCAATTTCTCAAGTGGAGGAAACAAAGCAAATTATTAGATTATTCCCTATCTTTGTTGTAACAATTATGCCTAGCATAATAACGACTCAAGTTTATACTGTATTCATCAAACAAGGCACTGTTTTAGATCAAAGCCTAGGGCCTCACTTCAAGATACCTCCAGCCAATCTCTCTGCAGCCTACACCCTCTCCATCTTAGTAAGTGTTGTAATCTATGACAAATTATTGATGCCATTTTTAAGGAAGCACACAAACAATCCTCGTGGAATAACATTTTTACAAAGGATTGGGATCGGATTAGTTATGCATATTATCACCATGTCGGAAGCATCATTGGTAGAGAGATGGAGATTAAGTGGTAGTAGTGGCAGCCCTTCAACAATTTTTATTCTCCTTCCACAATTTGTATTGATGGGAATAGCAGATATGTTCACAGTGGTGGGTAAGATTGAATTCTTTAATGATCAAGCACCTGAGGGCGTGAAGAGCTTGGGGACTTCCCTCGTTTTAAACAATGGCATTGGAAGCTTCGTTAGTAGTTTTCTTCTTTCAACAATATCAAACGTCACAAAAAAGGGTGGAGGGGAAGGATGGATTCAAAATAATTTGAATTCATCTCATCTGGATTATTATTATGGACTTTTAGCTTGTTTCAATGCAATAAATCTAATTATGTTCTTAATTGTTTCTAAATCTTATGTATATAGATGTGATGTTGTAAATTCTACAGCTGAGAAAAAAGAAGGCAGCAAATGAGTAATAGAATGCTGTAGTTGCATATGCCTGAAATTACATATATTTTATTGCCTTACCAATCATCGCTTGACTTATTTGCTGGCAAAATTACTTTGATCTTTGAATTATTATTCTGTGTATTTGATTCGCTCAAGAAATAATAACTTCGATATGAGATGCTCTTTTGATTTTTTAACTCACTAGTCTTACATTTAGACTTTAGGATAATTTATATTAATACATAAAGCCGCATCAGTATTTCGTCATTTAATATACAATTTTATATCATCTTCTAATGTTTGTGCTAAGCAATTATAAAGAAGAAGAAATGATAGCACTTCCCTAATTAACATTTGTGTTTTAATTTTATTTTTTAATGAAGATAAAGCATTTTCTCTCATAAAATAGAAAGCATTAATGCGGTTTGCTTTTAAGAGTTATAATCTTATAGAGGAGAACTTGGTGCCTGACATTTGGTGTAATAAAAGATAGTAATTAATAATTTAAAGAGTTATCATTCGAGAGCATTTATTGAGTCATAAGAGTATATTATGTTTGGCCCATTCCTCTATAAGAAAATAATTAAATGGCAAAATAAAAAGTAAAACATTAGAGACTTAAAATCCATTATCACGGTCATACATTTTGTGTGGTTAAAAAAAATTACTATAGCAAAATTTATTTAAGCATTTTAAATTTGGAATTTAATTTGAGGGTTTGATTTGATTGATTAATATTTATATTTCACTTATATATGTGAATATAAATGAGAATATAAATAAGTTTTAAGAAAATCCCAAGGATTTGAATGAGTTTGATCAAGATTTAGAGTTGATTTTGACTAAATCCTTTAATGGAAAATTAAAGGGAGTTAAGAAAATTTTCATGGGTTGATTTGAAATTTTGAATCTGATTTAATGGGTTTGAATTTATATTTCATTTATAAATGTGAATATAAATGAGAATATAAATAGATCATGAGAAAATCTCAAAAATTTGAATGAGTTTTGATCATGATATTTTGACGGCATGGTTGCTGAAAAATTTTTGAGATGTCTTTGACTAAAATATTTGGCACTTAGGTCGACGAAAAAAGTTACAAACTGTCAAAAACTTAGCATTAGTTGCGCTGTCGAAAAGCTTGAATAAAAGTTAGATTGTCATTCACTGTCATAATTCTATCATATTTGACCCTCTTCTTTCAGTGGAATATATCCAAAAATGAGAGTAAAAATATTAGTAATAAGATGAAATCAAAGGGCACAATCAACATCGGGATAGGAGAAAATTCATATAACGAAACCCTAACCTTATTTGTTTAAAACTATCAAGATTTTAGTGCAATGCAAATTCAAGATACACGGACCATAAGGATAGTTCTAAACTCATTATAGGAACTTGAATCCAATGCTGTAGTACATTGAGTTTATAATCAATAATAGGTAGCCCATTAACAAATAAGGTTACTTTGAAGTTCTATAAAATAAAAGAAGAAGAAATGATAGCACTTCCCTAATTAACATTTGTGTTTTAATTTTATTTTTTTTAGTGAAGATAAAGCATTTTCTCTCATAAAATAGAAAGCATTAATGCGGTTTGCTTTTAAGAGTTATAATCTTATAGAGGAGAACTTGGTGCCTGACATTTGGTGTAATAAAAGATAGTAATGAATAATTTAAAGAGTTATCATTCGAGAGCATTTATTGAGTCATAAGAGTATATTATGTTTGGCCCATTCCTTTTTAAAAGAGAGTATTTGGAAAAATAATGGCAATAGGAAACCACTCATAAATTTATGATTTTGAGATAAAAATATTTGATAATGAATTTGCATATTCATGATTGTTGCGTGCTAGAGAATTTTATTCCGGTAGATGCGAGATCTTCGTCGTAGCCCAAAAATTATCCAACACACAAGCAGGGGATATGAACACAAGGGTTATACGTGGAAAACCCGTAAGGAAAACCACGGGCCTTGCCCACCAGAGAACTTTCACTATGTGTTCAAAGATACGGTCCTCGCTTCTTAGTTCGGAGAAGGTGTTCAGCAAACAATATTCGAGTGTAGAAAATACAATATCGGTCAACTCCAACCCAAGGAGAAGTTTCCCAAAAGCGGCAGAACTGATCTCGGGAGCAACCTCTTGATCTTGGGAGAAAGGAGCGAATCGGCCTTTTCTAGTCCTCCTCACGATCTCCTAAGAGCCCCGATCTTCGACACTATGGTGGGTGGGATATGTCAAGGCCAAGGTCGACCGGTGGTTCTCGAGCTCTCTTCAAATCGATTTTGGTCCCCTAAGGTGAGAATGAAGCTCTATTTATAGATTTTGGGAGTGGCGTGCCTTGTAAATTCGTGGAAAACTCCAACCACTCCCATCGGATGGCACGATCCCCGACCGACGATGGTGATGTGCGCCTTAATGATGTCCAATTGGGTGATCTTGGATTCGTTGGATTCGTCGACGCCGCCGACTATAAATATGTCGCTTTGGTGACCATTTGGTGGATCGATCCATTTTCATGCTCCGATAGCTTGATCCGAGTCGATTCTTCTGGATCGACTATGCTTGATGTTGCTATGTTCGTCTCATCGAGATTTAGTAAGTTTGCAAATCGGTGATTAGATCAAACATTTCAAAAAATGCCTTGAGATTCGTGATCGATTAATTTTCGAGGATGTATGAGCTCTATTTTTGGGTGACATTATCTCGCCATCCAAAATATATGTCAAATACTGAAAATAGCAAATTCTTCAATGAAATTTGAGTTCATCAATCCGCATTTTGAGAGAGATCTTCATAGCACAAGATTATGACTACTAAGTCGGGGCCGCAAATGCGCATGGTATGCGCGCGCGATTTCGAGGTTAGATCCATCCGGCGAACAGATCATGGCGCGGCCACGACTCGGCGCGCATGGCTCGGTGGTCGCGGAACGACGCCCGAACGGCGATGCGCTGTCGCGCGGCATAACTCACGGGTCGCTGGTCGGAAGATCTGGTCGAACTACGGATGGCCGTCGGGCGCCAGTCATGAGCGGTCGACGGTCTATCAAGCGCTGGGTCGAGGCATATGACCGGTATCGGCCTATGTCCATGCGCCATTTATGGAGGCTGCTGGTCGGGTTCCGACCGAATCGCATATACCGAGGCGAAGCGAGCCACGGGCCGCAGTCATACCAGACTGGCGAAGATGCGGATCGCGGCTATGTCATGGGCGCTGCGGGCGCATTTTGGGCCGCTAGAGCGCAGGCGATCATGACGCTGGCGGCTGGGCTCTGATACGAGCCCAAATGATGCTTTGACGCTTTGCAGTTCAAGCGTTTTTACCTTTGCCCCTAGAAGGGTCTATAAAACCCCCAAGGTAAGAGAAAGGCACACTTTTCTCATCTCCTCTTCTCCTCTTAGAGTGCATAGCCTCTGGTGGGAGTTTGGGCACTCTTTTGGATCCACCTCACCCAGCCAGAGCATAGCCTCCCTGGGAGTTTGGGCACTCTTCTTGGATCAACCTCTTCCACCTCATCTCCACTGCTGGGAGCAGCTCCCCCGTTTGGGCACTCTTGATCAACCCTACCACCTCATCTCCACCAAGCTGAGTGCATGCCTCCCCCTGGGAGTTTGCACTCTTCAGAATAATTTTATCTCGATCGCACGAGTTGCCTGATGGTCCGCAGAGACCCATGATAAGTGGTCGACAGGTGGCAAATGGCAATCATGACCTAGTCGACGGGCGACCGACGCCTGAATGGATGACCGTGGCGATGGTAAGGACACAAGAGACGGCCGAATGGTTGGTCATACCGGGCGGTACGGCGAAGGTCGACTGGTCAGCTGACCGACGACGATGTGGCGGCCGACGGGTGGTCGAATCAATGAGCCTGCGGCTAAGTCAGAAATCGGCGAGATGACCGCAACGGCGGTGGTGACCAAATAAGATTGCCGGCGATGGTGGTGAATGGCGGCGTGTCATCGACGGACGCTAAAATGGCGGCCACGGAGATCTTTGACCTATTTGAGGTTGTTTATCGAGTGTGACTCATGACGTTAACTGCGGAAGAGGTTGAATTGAATCCGCCGAGATTTTGACCCATCCGAGTTGTTTGTCGAGTGTACCCGCGGACGTTAACTATAGAAGAGGTCAATCAATCCGCTGAGGATTTTGACTATCCGAGGTTGTTTGTCGTGAGTGAGTGGCGACGCAATGTGGAAGAGGTTGAATTGAATCCGTGAGGATTTTGACCCATCCGAGTTGTTTGTCGAGGCTGAGGATTTTGACCCATCCAGGTTGTTTGTCGGTGAGTTGATGACGCTAACCCAGGAAGAGGTTGAATTAATCCGAGGATTTTGACCCATCCAGGCTTTGTCGTCGGTGTTACCCGACGACGTTAACCCGCATAGAAGAGGTCAATTGAACTCCGAGGATTTTGACCCATCCGGGTTTGGTCGTGCGTGACTTTGGATGACGCAACCGTGGAAAAGGTTGAATCACCGAGGATTTTGACCCATCCGGTTGTTGTCGAACACGACGCTAACCTAGATAAGAGGTCGGTCGAATCTTGGAGGATTTTGACCCATCCGGTTGTTTATCGAGTGAATTTGATGAAGTTAAACCGTGGAAGAGGTTGAATTGAATCACCGGTGATTTTGACCCATCCGGTTGTTTGTCGCAGTGTTACCCGGCGACGCTAACTAGCGAAGAGGTTGAATTGAATCCGAGATTTTGACCCATCCGGTTGTTTGTCGAAAGTGTTACCCGGCGACGCAACCTTGCAGAAAGAGGTGAATTGAACTGCCGAGGATTTTGACCCATCCAGGTTGTTTGTCGAGTACTACCGGCTGACGCTAACCTGCGGAAGAGGTTGAATTGAACTGCCGGTGATTTTGACCCATCCAGGTTGTTTGTCGAGTGTTACCCGGCATGACGTTAACCTCGAAGAGGTTGAATGAATACCAGGATTTTTGACCGGGTTGTTTGTCATGTCGCAGTTACCCGGCCGACGCAACCTGTGGAGAGGCTGAATTGAACTCAGGATTTTGACCCATCCGAGGTTGTTTGTCGTGGTGTTACCCGGCTGACGCTAACTCATGATGGAAGAGGCTGAATCAATCCGTGAGGATTTTGACCCATCCGAGGTTGTCGGCGTTACCCGGCGACGCAACCCGGATAGAAGAGGTCGAATTGAATCCGCGGAGGATTTTGACCTATCCAGGTTGTTTGTCGGCATTACCCGGCATGACGCTAACTCGTGGAGGTTGAATCAACTCCGGATTTTTTGACCTATCCGAGGTTGTTTGTCAGGGTGTTACCCGATGACGTTAACCTGTGCGGAAGAGGTTGAATTGAATCCGCTGAGGATTTTGACCCATCCGAGTTTTTCTTCGAGTGTTACCCGATGACGCTAACTGGAAGAGGTTGAATCAACTGCGATTTTGACCTATCCGGTTGTTTGTCGCAGGTATTGCCCGGACGCAACTCGCGGTGGAAGAGGTTGAATTGCTAAGGATTTTGACCTATCCGGAGGTTGTTTGTCGTGGTATTCTGCTGACGACGCTAACGTATGGAAGATGTTGAATCAATCCGAGATCTTGACCCATCCGGTGTTGTTTTGTTACCCATGACGCTAACCTGTATGGAAGAGGTTGAATTGAATCCGAGGATTTTGACCCATCCGAGGTTGTCGAGTGTCATGACGCTAACTGCATGTAAGAGGTCAACTGGCCGGATTTTGACCCATCCGAGGTTGTTTGTCGAGTGTTACCCGACGCAACCCGGAAAGAGAATTGAATCCGGTGATCTTTGACCCATTCGAGGTTGTTTGTCGAGTGTTACCCGGCTGACGCAACTGTGGAAGAGGTTGAATTGAATCCGGTGATTTTGACCTATCCGGGTTGTTTGTCCAGTGTTACCCGATGACGCTAACCTCGGGGAGAGGAATTGAACTGCTGAGGATTTTTATCCGAGGTCGCCGGTCGGTATTACCCGGCGACGCTAACTCGATGGAAGAGGTTGAATTGAACCGAGGATTTTTGACCCATCCAGGTTGTCGAGTGTTACCCGACGCTAACTCGTGGAAGAGGTTGAATTCGAATCCGAGATCTTTGACCCATCCGAGGTTGTTTGTCAGAGTGTTACCCGATGACGTTAACCTGTATGGAAGAGGTTGAATTGAATCCGCTGAGGATTTTGACCCATCCGAGGTTGTTTGTCAGAGTGTTACCCGATGACGTTAACCTGTGTGGAAGAGGTTGAATTGAATCCACTGAGGATTTTGACCCATCCGAGGTTGTTTGTCAGAGTGTTACCATGACGCAACTCAGATAAGAGGTCAATTGAATCCGTGAGATTTTGACCCATCCGAGGTTAGAGGCTGACGCAACCGTGGAAGAGGTTGAATCAACAGGATCTGACCCATCCGAGGTTGTTTGTCAGAGTGTTACCCGATGACGTTAACCTGCATGGAAGAGGTTGAATTGAATCCGCTGAGGATCTTTGACCCATCCGAGGTTGTTTGTCAGAGTGTTACCGGCGACGCTAACTCGTGGAAGAGGTTGAATTGAATCCGAGATCTTTGACCCATCCGGTGTTTGTCGGTGTTACCCGGCGACGCAACTGTGGGAAGAGGTTGAATCAATCCGCTGAGGATCTTTGACCCATCCGAGGTTGTTTGTCGAGTGTTACCCGGCGACTAACTGGTGGAATCAACTGGAGATCTTTGACCCATCCGGTGTTTGTCGAGTGTTACATGACGCTAACCTCTGTAAGATTGAATCCGCTGAGATTTTGACCCATCCGATTGTGCCTGAGTGTTACCCGACGCAACTCGCGGAAGAGGTTGAATCAACTGCCGAGATCTTTGACCCATCCGAGGTTGTCGGTGTTACCCATGACGCTAACTCATGGAAGAGGTTGAATTGAATCCGAGATTTTGACCCATCCGAGGTTGTTTGTCGGTGTTACGACGCTAACCCGATGGAAGAGGTTGAATTGAATCCGCCGAGGATTTTGACCCATCCGGGTTGTTTGTCGAGTGTTACCATATCGCTAACTGTATGGAAGAGGTTGAATTGAACTGGCTGAGGATCTTTGACCCGCCCCGAGGTTGTTTGTCGAAAGTGTTACCCGACGCTAACTCGTGGAAGAATTGAATCAGGAGATCTTTGACCCATCCGAGGTTGTTTGTCGAGTGTTACCCATGACATTATCCGTATGGAAGAGGTTGAATTGAACTGCTGAGATCTTTGACCCATCCGAGGTTGTTTGTTGGAGTGTTACCCGGCGACGCAACTCGTGGTGGAAGAGGTTGAATTCCGCCGAGGGATCTTTGACCCATCCGAGGTTGTTTGTCCGAGTGTTACTGGCGACGCAACTGCATGGAAGAGGTTGAAAAATCCGTTGAGATCTTTGACCCATCCGAGGTTTGTTGGAGTGTTACCCATGACGCTAACTCGTGGAAGAGGTTGAATTGAATCCGCCGAGATCTTTGACCCATCCAGGTTGTTTGTCGAGTGTTACGACGCTAACTCGTATGGAAGAGGTTGAATTGAATCCGCTGAGGATCTTGACCCATCCGAGGTTGTTTCATGTTACGCAACCTCGTGGAAAGAGGTTGAATTGAATCACCTGAGGATTTTTGACCCATCCGAGGTTGTTTGTCAGGGTGTTACCCGGCGACGCTAACTCGAAAGAGGTTGAATTGAATCACTGAGATTTTGACCCATCCGGTTGTTTGTCGAAAGTGTTACCACGCTAACCTGGAAGAGGTTGAATTGTTGAGGATCTTTGACCCATCCAGGTCCTTTGTTACCCTGACGCAACTCGCGTGGGTACAAAGTTTTGACTTTTCCTAGGTTATTGGTCAATATTATTCGACGCCAACCAATGGAAGAGGCCCCCCAAGGACTTTGACCTTTCCGGTTGTTTGTCAAAGCTTTTGCTCGGGCGCAACCCTGCGAAGAGGTCGGGAAGTCCACCAAGGACGCTTTTGACCTATCCGGGTTGTTTGTCGAGTGTTTACGATGACGCAACCCGTATGGAAGAGGTCGGGAAGTCCCAAGGACGCTTTTGACCTATCCGGGTTGTTTGTCGAGTGTTTACCGCGACATTAACCCGCATGGAAGAGGTCGCGGAAGTCCACCATGACGCTTGACCTATCCTGGCTGTTTGTCGAGTGTTTACCGATCGAACCCATGGAAGAGGTCAATATTTGTATGAGCCAGCCGAGTTGACCATCCTTTGCCTTTCGGGTGTTGACTGCTAATCTTTTGAGATTAAGAGTTGCCCCCGCTTGGGGTATGTTCATATACATTCGATTCTTTTCCAATGACGGATATCCTTATTGAATGGGTCTTTCAATTTCCTTCGCTGGTGGCACTCTTCAGGTGTGCCCCGTGAAAGTGGCAATTCTCTGATTTCCACCGTGCTTTAAAGGTCACCACTTGACGCTTATCCTCTTCCTGAATAGAAGATGTTGACGGTTGAGAGTCGTGATATTTCCTTTCTCGATTGAGTCATCCTGAGGTCACCGCCGAGGAGGTTTTGGGGAGGTTGTCGCTTCTCTTTTTTTGAGATGTTTGAACATCACCTTTGGGAACCTTCTTCCGCTTGTCGCTGGTGGTTCAAACGCGTCATGAGCACTGATAGCACGGGAGATTTGTGCCTCTATTTGGTGGACCGTGCGAAAGATAGAATGGACTATCTCCATTAATGATGAATAAGTATCCCCGTGAGAAGCACGCCTCAAAAGTTCCTTGATCTACTGTATTCTGCCGCCGTGAGGAGAACCTCGAAGTATTCTTTGAGGGACTCTCCATCGCCTGTGGATTCCAGAGATGTGATGAATCCTCGATGATTCTCTTGTTCGCCAGAACCGCTCTCTACAAAAATCTGGTGAGCTCTCCAAATGACCCAATAGAACCAAGTACGAAGCCCCGTCTGAGAGTTGGAATACGACACAAGACATAGTCATTTGACCGAATGTGCATGATCGCTCAAAGTGATCGATATGCTCATTTGATCGGCATCGTGGGTCCATGGAAGCTTGAATCTCTAATCGGTATTGCGATGATCGCTGGGACGAAGTTTTGGAAGAGGTGGCGAGAATGGATCATTCTGACATTATTTGGGAACTCTTCCCTAGTTCACCGAGAAGAGCGTGAGTTTCACCGATCTGAGCCATTCGGTGAGTAGAACGGTATCCGTGTTCGATTTGATGGTGCCAAGGGGTTCTCTACTTGTTGATCCGATTCCTGCAAATATTCTCGTGAAGAAAATCTGGATTATGCCGAGGCCTGTGAACCCAGCGCGGTTCAACGCTTTTGCCTCAGAGTCGGAGTATTTCGCTCGGGAATCCTCCATCCTTTGAACACGATCTTCCAAAGAGGGGCTTGACGACCTCACCCGGGACGTAAGTCCGTTATGTAGCGGCAAGGCCCCTGATCCTGAATGAGGAGCCGCTACCAACCATATTGGAGATATAGCAATGGGGAACGTTATTCCAACAGAGCCAAATCAATTGCTAGAAAATTTTATTCAGAGATGCGAGATCTTCGTCAGTAGCCCAAAAATTATCCAACACAAGCGTGGATATGAATGTGGGTTATACGGAAAACCTTAAGGGAAAACTGCCCACCAGAGAACTTTCACTATGTGTTCAAAAAAGATAGTCCCTGCGTTAGTTCTGAGAAGAAGGTGTTTATGGAAAACAATATTCTGTAATACAACTCCCAACTCAAGGAGAAGTTTCCCAAAAGCGCAGAACCGATCTTCGGGAGCAACCTCTTGATCTTCGTGGAGAAAGGAGCGCAACGGTCTTTTCTAGTCCTCCTGGGGCATCTCCTGGGCAAGCTCCGATCATCTCGTGCACCACTGGTGGTGGCACCTGGTGATGGATTGTCGCCAAGGTCGTTCTCGAGTTCCTGGTCTTCAAATCGATCTCCCCTAAGGTGAGAATGAAGCTCATTTATAGATTTTGGGAGTGGCAGCCTTGTAAATTGGAAAACTCCAACCACTCCCATCGACGTCGGCATCCCCTCGATCGACCGTATTCTCGCCTTAATGATGTCGAATTGGGTGATCTTGGATTCATCGGATTTGTCTTGACGACGACCCGCCCGCTATAAATTGCTGACCATTTGCGGATCGTGATCTATTTTCATGTCTCGCCGAGTCGATTCGAGCTCTGACATATGCTTGATGTTGCTATGTTGCCCTCGACCGCTTTGATAAGTTTGAAAATCGGTGATTAGATCAAACATTTCAAAATGCCTTGAGATTCGATCGACATTAATTTTCTGAGGATGTATCAATGATGTACAATTTATGTTGCACCTTCAACAAATTTTCTAAAATTAAATAAAGATTAACATTTATTTAGTTTGATAATTATATTAATTTTTTATATTCAAAATTTTAATCTATGGATGATGACATAAACAAAATTTAGTACCTAGATTTTTAACAACTAAAATATCAAATGACAAACTAATGTACAAAGCATACATAATCTTGATCTATCAAAAGGAATTAAATCTCTCTCTCTCTATTCACGTGCATGTGAGATATATATATATATATATATATATATATATATATATATATATATATATATATATATATAATCAACAAATTTCAATTTTAAAGTTACAAAATAAAAAAAAAAGTTTAGCTATTGTAATTCAAAAGCATTCAAAATCAATAATAGCACAAAAATATGTAAAGAGAAATTACTTCATCCTTTTATTACTATGTGTATATTTTACTCGATATAATATTGTGTCGGTGTGGGCTCCGAAAATTCATCACCGATCTCTCGATTAAAAGTGTTGATTAAATGCCGATGAAATTTTCAGAAGGCAGATGGAATAGTAGATAAGACACTACCCAGAGATTAGATATGGTTTCAGGTTTCGTATAAGCGCAAGCACCTATAGTTAATTACCTCTCCCAATGCTGAGAAAGACTTTCGATTAAGGCTA
The DNA here is from genome assembly GCA_021442155.1 of Cymbidium sinense. NCBI lineage: Eukaryota > Viridiplantae > Streptophyta > Magnoliopsida > Asparagales > Orchidaceae > Cymbidium > Cymbidium sinense. The sequence continues at coordinate 2,016,816 of CM038216.1, forward strand.
GTTGTTAGATCGATTAATGCAAAGCGTATAGTAGTAGCATGTGGAGTTTAAAATTTAGATTTATGAAATTCATTATTTTAACTTAAAGCCAATGGCTGGGGGGAACGATGACGTGCCTGATCAAGATCCCATGATTCATCCCAGCCGCTAGTCTTGTTAGTCTGAAGAGGTAGGACCCAATCTGCTAAAGGATCCTTGTCGTGAATCATTGGTTGCGCCTGGGAGACCTGAGACTGGGTGGTGTTTCAAGTTTAAGTCCACCTTAGATTTTTTTGCCCTATCAGATGGTTCACAACTCAATGTATAGAACCATTGGGGAGCATGCTGGACAAATATAATGCATGAGTGGTACACGGAAATATGGGAACTCGGCGGACAAACCATACAGTCAGAGGACATGAGCCATGTCCTTGCTAGCATGAGATTGATTGAGAGTGAGTATAGGAATACACTTGACTTGACATTGGCTCCTTTGTGAGCTAGAGTTTTCTTAATTTGTCACCTTTGATAAATAATTATGGAAGATGAATAGATTGAGTTTTGCTTTAAATTTTTAGATTGATAATTTTCAATTAGTCATTTATAGGTTGATAACATATCATATTTTTCATTTAGTTTGATATATTTAACTTAACTTGACTTAAAATTTTGATGTTGATGATAGTATCCCTCCCTATTCAAGGCAACATCGAGGTAGCCTATCGACTCATTTGCTAACAAAAGATCGGGTCTATGACTTTTATTCATAAATGTTTTGAAAATCTTGATAATAATAACCCCCTCCGGTTAGATTCTACAATCAGCACAACCATCAAGGGTAGATCTTTTCGTTAGTGGAGGAAGCCCATGATTAGAACTTAGATTAGATTTACCATCTGAGAGTCTATATAAATTTTAAATATAAAATTATTGGTCATATGCAAATGTATAAAGTTACTAAAAAAAAGAACATTTAGATTTAGAATCAATCAACCCTATTTTGCAAGGAGGATTAGGATTAGTGGGACTTATGAATTTACTATATAGATAAAATGTTCAAATTGTTTTCAAATTTAATGCAAAACTATAAACTTTGCTTTATGAGGCAATTAAAGTTATGCCTAAGACACTCCTTGTGGAACATGTAAATCACTTGAGGATGCTTGCACACTTCTTAAAGCACCACATTTGAATTTATATCATCTCATTATATGCACAAATTTTGAAGTAGTGAGTAGAAGTACGTGATTGCTTCATAGTGTGTATGTTATTCATCTTATTATATTACTAACACACTTTTATTTGATAGGTTTGCATTCAAACTCACTTCGCAATGCACAATAAAAGAGGTATCCCATCAAGATGGGTGCGCACATTTGATCTTTTCAAATTAACTACACATCAATATAATATGTTTAAATGCATAGTTGTCTCAATATGTGTATTAAATTTAGTCTATTTACACATATTTCAGCATGATGAATTCAATTTTCTTTTTGTTTTGAGTATAAATGAAAGGCCTTCAAAGAGCATGTAGGATATATCATTCTTGCTCATTTGTAAGAGCTTTAAGTGAGGTGACTTTTTCTCTTTACATGTTCATCTTCTAGCATTATAGATCCTAAGAAAAGATTCCCTTTCTCTTATAAATAGATGGGGATGATAGTTTATTTTCACCATCCCTCTCATTTACCCTTGCCTCTTAATTAAGTGGTTTGAAGATTTAGGAAAGCTCATTCAAGTGTTTTCTAATAGGTCTTCTTTTCTTTCTTTTCTTCTTTCTTTTTAATCACCTTTTTTTATAAGAATTTTTATTTGCATTTGACTTTGGTTGGCATTTTCATTATAATGTTTAATCAATGTTTAACTCATTTTAAATTTTATTTAGACCACTTAATCACTTAAAATATTATTTGATTTTGTCTCCAATAAGTCCAAAGTTTCGACAAAAATTTCAGCAACATCTCCCTTAGTCGGGGGAATTCTACCAAAATTAGTCCTACCCACCCATCTAAAAAGACGAGCATAGGTGGTGCTTTGCAACACCACGGTCGTGAACTCTCTAACCTACCTGTCTAAAAAGACGTGCATAGGCTTTTCGAATACCTGCATAAAATCAAACACAATACATGAAATTCACTAGCAAATCCAATTATCTTATTAGCCTTAATAGCAAGACTCGACTAACTGGATTTATTAACCAAAAAATTTTCTTGCTAGTATGACTGCCATCACTATTTCTGTAAGATGCTCACTTCATAATCTTTCTTGGCATATTCATCACTGGTTCTTGCTCATAGTTTTGTTCTCCTTCCCAGTAATCCTGTTTGAGTTTCTATTGGAGGAGAATCAAACACTGAATGAAGATAGTGATATATTTGTTCTTCTAATTTCCAATGTCTTCAAAGGCCAAACTTCGGGAGTATTAACTTTTCTTCTTTTATAAAGGAAACCTTTTATTCTGATATCTTGAGAAGGTTGTGATTAGCCTTAGCTTCTCTACGTGAATGCAACCAAACCACTAGGAAACGATCAACATCTTCAGCTAGGCTATCCAAATGCACTCCCTGCAAAATGTATAGAGGCTTTCCGAGATGGGAATGGCATCCTTAAGCAGCTCGTTGCACAGTGGACACATCATGCATGTTGAAAGTAGCTTTTTCTTCATCCCAATCACATAAAGAAAGACTATAAATCTCCGCTACATGTCAACGACGACTTTCCATGATTTCCAGAGAGTTCGGCGACCAACATTACCTTCCCGATCTTCTTTCCGAGGAGCCCTCGGAAAGGTCATAGATAGGCTTGAGCTGAGTTTGGAGCATGAGTTTGAGGGAGAGAAGAGGTAGTGACCTGTGTGAAGCGGAGATGGCTTAAGCGGTTTGTGTGGAGAGCAAAGAGGTGGTCGGCGTCAAACGTGGCTAGACGGATCGTCCCTGGAGGCCTGGGTAGAGGAGGCCGACAGATGAGGGGAGAACGCTTAAGCGGCGGACTAAAGGAGGAGTGGAGTTCGAGCAGAAAAAATCTGATTTTTAGAGATGGGGTATTCGACTTGTTAAGATAAAATCAAATATGCTCTTTTTTATTAGGAAAGGACAAAATGCCAGATGGAACGGGGCACGAGGAAACGACGCAGCAGTGTACGAGATCCTAAAAATTTGGGATTTGATTTACGGGAATGATAACCAACAAAAATTAGATGTTGACTAATCTGGCTGTTTCATCACTACATTCTGATTTATAAGTGTCAAGATTCAAATTTTCAAATCAATTGAGCTAAGAGATGGATTTTTGATTTACGTTGATTTTCATATATGTCGTCAAATCAAGCTCAAATTAAATTACAAACTTCTAAATGATAAATCGTTCAACACCGAAACATGATCGAAATGACCTCCGATCGATGAACAGACTTTGCCACTGTGTTCAGAATATCGAAATTGATTGAAATATAAATATTGCATAATCTAACGATCAACCAATCAAGCAATTGAGCTATCAATGTAACAACGTGTATATCGAAGTCAAGAAGCTGTGACGATGTCCAAATGACCTCCGTTCATGAAATTGATCATGTCGTTAGCTTCAAAATATCGAAACTATCAAATGAGACTATCCTCACACAATTCGGATGATCAAAAACGACAATACGTAAATCGAGATTGGAATGCACTGTACGTCGCCAAAATCAATCAATGATCTCTGATAGATGAACATACTTTGACATCGTGTTCAGAACGTCAAAACTAGTCATAATATAAATATTGCATGACTTGATGATCAACCGATCGAGCGATCAACTCGCCAACGCGCTTGCATGCATATCGAGCTCAGAAACATTGACATGAACCAAATGACCTCCGTTCATAAAATTGATTGTGTCATTAGCTTTGAAATATCGAAATCTATCAAATAAGACTGTTCTCCCTTAATTTGGACAAGTGTATGAATGTCAAGTGGTCGAAAGCAGCGATGCGTATTTTGAGCTGAAATTGACTCAATTTGATGCTGACTCAAACCAAACGCATCATGTGATCGGTTCCGTTGAAGAATGAAATAACTCAGATATATATCAATCCTATGTTGAGGTTGGCATAAAATTCACATTAAAATTGATTAAATAAAAGAAAATATTATTAAAAGCCTTAATTTAATCCTAACCAAAATCTAATCTTAAAGATGGCTAGCCTAGTTCCTAAGCGCACCCCTCCCATGCGACGGTTCTCCTCACGTAAAGAACCCAGCCTCTCCCTCACGCAGAAATTGAAGGCGAGCTCTCTTCAGCTCTCTTCTGGCTCAACAAGAAACCCGAACGCACGACTTCCTCGACGCTCCAACTACTCCCGCGCAAGCACTCCACAACCGTTCCTCTTATTTGTTCAACTGAGTTTTCTCTCATTCTATCGAACGACAAGCCCTTCTCATCCAGTCCTTCTTTCCTCCAACCGAAATTTTCTTTCCTTTCTTTTCCTCTTTTCTTTCTTTCTTTTTTCCTTCCTTTTCTTTTCTATTTTTTTCCAATCCTTACTTATTTTCTTCCCTCTCCAAAACTGAAATCCTTTTCTCACTTAAATCTGATTCTTCTCCTTGCCTTAATCTGAAATTCCTTTATTTTTCTATATTTAAACCAAAATCCACTTTCAAATTCCTCATTTTCTCAATCCGAAATTTTCCCCTTTTTCCAAATCCAATTTCTACTTGTTTTAGCTGATCTCTTCACAGAACTGAAAAGAACACCATCATGAGTTCTTCTTTTGGTATCGACTCCTTGCATTACATTTTCAATTGTCGCTTCACCAAGAGAAGAACACCCATGGGGTTCTTCTTCGATTTTGATGTCACCCTCCTTGCATTACATTTCCAAGTTCACTACAACCAAGAAGAACACCATCAGGTAAAGTTCTTCTTTCATTTTTTTAGACTTTGCATTACCCTTCCAATTTTTGCTTCGCCATAACCGGAGAAGAACACAATCATGAGGCAGGTTCTTCTCTTTATTTTCGCATACCCCCCTTACCGATCATTGCAAATGAAAATGAGTCAGAATATGTGGGATCAATGTGTGAATGTGGATATATACATACTTGTGTTTCTTTGCAGGTTTGAAGGCCTCATCGTGCTCATGAGGGCACAACGAGATGAAAAACTGGCTGCGGTGTCGCAAGACACTGCTCTCTACACTCATGAGGGCGTACCGAGTAAGCCAACATCCATTAGATGTCGCTCCCCGTAGACGAAATGCTGCCAAAATTTTGTCTAATTTCTAAACTTAGAAAAAAAAATGAAACGAATACACATACATTGTATTTCTTTCTGTAGGTTTCAAGACACCGCTAATGCCCATTAGGGCATAGTAGTGTCAAGATGGTGGTGTTTAGATACCACTACCACATGAGGGCCGAGAAAGCCAAAACACTCTAGTGTATACGGGATGACAGAGGTCGCAAAATTAGCCAAATATTTTGACTTAGGAAAAATGGGAGAGTAAAATGGACTGGCTTAAGAATGCTAAGTAAGGAAACCTACAGCTAAATTTAAACTAAAGCCGTCAAACAAGAAAAAATGAGAAAGGAAAATGACATACAACAAACACAAAAGTAAAACAAAGAAAAAAAGAGAGGAAAACCATTTATAAAACTTATTTAAGCAAGTTGAAAGCCTTCCCAAAGTGAGAATTAAAATCCTTCCCCCTCTTTCTTGATACTCTAAACTCAAGCAAGTACTCTCTCTTAGCCTTATTTAGAGGGGTTTGAGAAAGTAATGAGTGAGTTCTCTTTTCTTGTAAATTTCTCAAAATTAAACAAGCTTTCATAGAAACTTGGGGAGACTAATATTAAACTCACAAGTTTTAAACTGCAACTTTCCATGGCTTAAATTGAAGCAAAACAACAAATGTAAATTCCCTGATAAAGTGAGTTCGCTTTTCTTGTAAATTTCTCAAAGTTAAATAAATTATATTTGAAATTTGGGGAGACTAATACTAAACTCATAACAAACTTGTAATAAATTTGAAGTTTAATTTTCAAATAAATAGGGAATGAATCTAAATTGGGTCTAACTACTCTTGTTGTGGAAAATGTGAAAAGTCCTTAAATGATAAAATTAGAGAGGCTTGAAGCTTTCTTTTGGGTGAACTTCATACATATAAACTTGTATGAATACTGTATGAAGTATGCCCTCATATCTTATAATGTTTACCCTTTGGGTCAAATATTCTAAAATACATGCAAATACGAATGAAAATAAAGTCATTACACATATCTAAAATGAATATATTCTTATTCAAAGCTTGTGCAAACTTTCAAATAGACGGATGCAATTCTTTGTACGTAATGTGATACTAAACTAAATACTGCACGAATTAAGGAGCTTTCCTTCAATACAAAAATTAAATAATTTCATTCTAAATTATAATTATCAAAATCAATGAAATCACTAATCAGATGAAATTATCTAAGCTATAAACACTGCATGTGCTCAGACATAGAGATTTAAAGTGCAAATTTTAATGTATGAAAAGGCTACGTAGGCTAAATTAGAATTAATTAAATATTAATCTAAAAAATCAAATAAGATATTAGATCAATTTACAATGTCTTCAATGCCACCAGATTCATAACACTTTGTACAAGCGAATAAAAGGCGTTAATTAAGACATTCTTAAATATACCCGCATGGGCCTCAACACTATGCTGAATGTTTAAATTAAAGTGTTTGAGGATGTTGCGCGGGTTGCTACTCGGTTTAATCTTAGGATTGGGTCCGGGTTAATAAAATCTAAAAATCAAGTATGAGAATTTCATCTTGATGAAATATCTGAGAAATTAATTTTGTCAGGTGACAGTAGATCTAATCCTCTGTTAGCAGCTAAACAGAGTTGACAGGATCTAAATCTCTTAAACATATTCAAACTAATCAATAATTTCAAATCAAAAATATAAATCTCTAAAAAAACTATTTAAATGAAACTCTATCATTAAAGGCTTAAAGAAAAACTCAATCTATCCACCTTCCGCAATTATTTGTCGAGGGTAAAAAATTAAGAAAACTTTAGCTCACAAAGGAGCCAATGTCAAATCAAATATTTTATTATATTCACTCTCAATCAATATCTTGCCAGAAAGGATGTGGCCCATCTCCTCTGACTGCGTGGCTTGGCTAATCGGCTCCACAGATGAAACAGATATGACTAGAGTCCTTCAATCAGGTGGTTTGGCTAATAAGGATCCATTATATTATGATCACGATCGTAGCCTGTATGCTCCCCAATTGCTCTGCCTTTTGAGTTGTGAATCATAAGGTATACTAGATAGGGCAAACAACCCTCTATCAGCTAAAGGTATACTTAATTCTATCTCCTCAGACAAACACCACCTCATGTCTATAAGAATTTCTTGGGCGACGTAACCCATGTGTTATTGATAAGGATCCTTCGATCAGGTTGGGTCGACTACGTCATCTGACTAAGTAGACTAGGGACCATAACAGCCCGGGATGACGAAACCATGTGATATAGATCGGGCATGTCATCATTCCCCCAACCATCCAGTTTAAGCTGTAATTATGAATTTCATAATCTTAAATTTTAAAACTTCATATGCTACTACTATACGCTACACATTAAGTAATCTAGCAACTAGCCTTAATCTAAAGTTCTCTCTCACTTATTGGGAGGGGTAATTAACTATAGGGGCTTGTGCCTTTAGGAAACTTGGAACCAGAACTAAAAGTCCTCACCAAATGAGGATGAAAACTTTGGGTAGTGTCTTATCTACTATTTCATCTACCTTCTGAAAATTACATCAATGCTTTAACTCACTCTCTTCTATTCAATTTATCGAGAGGTCGGTGGTGAATTTTTGGAGCCCACAACTCTTGAAATGCTACTTTATTAGTGTTATAAGACAGCTTAATTGAGTCTCACTGGGAGCTAAACTTTAAAGCAACTCAAGTATTAATATACATGTGCTTTTGTTAAAGGCCCATATCTCTTTGATGGCCGAATAATCTATTATATTAGTCTCTTTTGATTTTTTTATATGCATGAATGTACACAAATCCAAAATAAATATGATTAAACCAAATAGTTTCAATCGCTTTGATTTTATTATAATAAATATGAATTTAACATGATATAGTTCAAATTATAATTTCATATAATAATTAATTGACTATTTAAATGGGCATACTAATTTTAATTTAGTTAATCTAAATTTAATTAAGGTGGATAATAAAAAAATTCAAAAGCACATATATATGTAATTATCCAATGGTAATAATTATATTAAGTATTTATCTAATCTAGATTAATCTTAATTTTAATTATAACTTAATTTAATTTTATCATTTTTGTGCTTATTAATCCCCCTTTTTTATGATCAAAAGTCATTTTTTCAATTCCTGAGGTTGAATTGAGTCAATTTCAGCTCAAAATTATGCTCTATCGCTTCCAACCGCTCAACATTCACACATACTCTTTTGAATTGAGTACAAACAGTCTCATTTGATAAGTTTCTACTTTTTGACACTAACGACATAATCAATTTACGAACGGAGGTCATTTGGGCTTCGTGGCAGCCTCTCGACTACAATATACATGTAGGTGCATCGATGGATTTCCTTCTTGATTGATCGATTGTTGAATTACAAATTATATATATTCTAATCAATCTCTAGATTCTAAACACAATGGAAAAGTTTGTTCAATGATCGGAGATCATTTCGACTAATTTAGATGAATGCATTTCACCGATTTGTGTTCCGATCATTTGATATTCATATTGACCGTCCAATTGAATAGATACAATTATTTGATAGATTTTGATATTTTGAAGCTAATGGTACTAATTTCATGAATGGAGGTTATTTTGGCATCCGCACCTCTCTAACTTGATATCGTAGGCACGACGCTCCTTCTTGATCATCGACCGTCGAATTATGCAATACATAAATTATCATCAATTTTGATGCTTTGAATATGATGGCAAAGTTTGTTCATTGATCAAAGATTATTTCGATCAATTTTGGTGATGTCTAGTGCATTATAACCTCGATTTATGCTCTAAAGCTCGAGGAATTCATCCTGTGAGCTTGACTTGATTTATGATGCGTGAATGGAGGTCAACAAATGCCCCCCATAAATGTGCATGCATGAAGTGAGTTATCTTTATTAAAACTTGGTTGACCCTTCAAGTCAACCATGAATCTCAAATTACTACATCTTCAATTTCAATGCTTTCGCTGAAGAGCTTCTTCCACCATCTACTCTCTGCTTCAATTAGTTTGCTAAAGATCTTTTTTTTGTGTCATTATAGATTTGGATTTCCTTTGACCCTAGCTTCATGATCGATCGGGTTGGATGGAGAAATAGATTTGTTTGCTTTGGGATTTAAAATTTCTTCTATCATAGCTTTAAGCTTGACAAACTTGATGAAGGATTGACCTAATTTATCCATATTGACTTGTTAGAAAGTGCATTCATGTCTTCAGTCATATGCTTGCTACTTTAAATAACTCATTGAATGGTGCATATAGATGACCCAGCTTTTCGGCTTATATTAGGCCTATAATGTTGAGTTATCAATCTAGCAATGAGTGCTCTAACGAACTGAATAATCATGAAATGCCTTTAGTTTGGCCACTGCCTTCGTATGAACTATGCAATTACTTCCTCTGTCCTATGCTTTCTGCTTTGGCAGACTTGATGAGAAAGTTGGCTTTGATCTGTGCTTTATTCTTGATCAGACTTTTGAAAAGATATTGCAGTATCACCTTACAGTTAATATAGAGATTGATTTAAGAATGCTCTAAATTGAGAGTTATTTTCTCAGATTATCTTGGTTTATTAATCAGGCAGAAAGATCTCTTGGATTCTAGTTGCTTGTACTCACTAAGCAAAAATTTGATTTGAGATCGAAATATCATCATTGACCAAGCATGGCTCTTTCATTGTGGCCTTTTCTTATGGCTTATTGGAGGAAAGCATTAGTAACTCGATCATTTATAGGCTTATTGAGTTTGACATTAGAACACTCGAGCCTTTGACTTAAGCTATGATGGCTTGGAGGTTTTGTCATCGCTACGAAGGGCTCTTTCACAAAATTTTCTTGCAACTTATTGAGTGAGAGAGTCAATAATTCAGCCATTTATGGGCTTATTGAGTTTGACCTTTAGAACCCATCTATGTCCTAGAATTTATGATGTAAAGGTTGATATTTTTCCAACTTAATTGATTGAAGCTTCTAAAATTAGGAGTTCTTCTAACTTGCTCTTCAGAATTTGACAAATTTGGGAGATAAACTTTTGATATTTATGGCTGTCTTTTCATGCGTAGAAAAATTCTTTTTGTTCCTTCCAAGAGCCTACAACTTTAATAATAACAATTATAGATATATTCAGAGATCTCAGCATAAAGCTTGAACATATATACAAGAAGTCCCCCTATTTCACAGGAGAGGATTGAGCAACCTTGATCATAAAAAAGGCTCCTATCTAAGAGGGGGATTGCAGATTAGCTCAGAAATATATCACAAAGTTTGAACTTCTTTAATATAAATAAACATAGCTCATTCTGATCATTATGTATGTTTATCTGAGGATCTCAGGTAGAAACACGATGTCTACTTAGATAAATATATAAAAAATGCCCCCTGTCTAATAGGGGGGTTTTGCAGTAATTGATAAGAGAATTTGGAATGTCTTTAGTCATATGCTTTATGCCGGACTTGTTGAAGATTCAATCTCAAAATTTGAAATTTGTATTTTTTTCTTTCGGCTTTAGTGGACTTGACTTGATTGATGACTTGTTGAAATGAGAGCATCTACCGCCCTTTGTGCTTTGAACTTGTTGAAGATTTAATCTCAAAATTGAAATTTGTATTTTTCTCTTGTCTTGGCTTTGTGCCTCAGTGGACTTGATCGAGTTGATGACTTATTGGCGAGATGAGAATATATTCAGTCCTATGCTTTATGCTTTGACGGACTTGTTGAAGACTCCATCTCAAAGATTTGTATCTTGTATTTTCTTATATCCTGGCTTCGTGCCTTGATGGATTTGATGGAGGAAAGTCCTAAATTATCTTGAAGACTTGCGAGGTGATACGAAATAACCTTCTGACCTAGCTTTCTGCTTTCATTAGCTTATAGAAGGATGTCTGCCGATGACTGTGGGCTTCAACAATTTGCCACCAACCTCTCGATAAATTGAATTAAAGAGAGTATAATTTAAATGTGTAAGGGATGGAAATAGTAGATAAGACACTACCAGATTTCACCCTCATTTTGTGAGGACTTTAGATCTGTTGTGTTTCTATGTGCAAGTTATAGTTAATTACCCCTCTTAATTTGAGAGAGAGAACTTTGATTAAGGCTAATGCTAGGTCTTAGTGTAGCGTATAGAACATATGGTTTTAAAATTTAAGATTATGAAAATTCATCATTTTAGCTTAAACCGAATGGTTGGGAGAATGATGACATACCCAGTCTAGATCCCATGGTTCCGTCATCTTGGGTTGGTCTATAGTCTACTTAGTAAGAGGATGTAGTCGACCCAACCTGACTGAAGGATCCTTATCAGTAACACATGGGTTACGTCATCCAAGAAATCCTTATAGACCTAGGGTGGTGTTTATCTAAGTAGATAATTTTAAGTCTACCTTAGTTGGAAGAGGGCTTTTACTCTTATGTGTACTATGAAAACTCAAAGGGCAGTCCTTGGGGAGCATACGGCACGGTCGTGATCATAATATATCCTTTTGGATAGCCATTATCGAGGACTCTTCGTAACTACATTATCTGGAGTCTATTAAGCCATGCGAGGACATGGACACATCCTTACTAGACATGAGATTGATTGAGAACATAGAACACTTGATTTAACATCGACTCTTTTGTGAGATAGAGTTTTCTTAATTTGTCACCCCTGATAAATAATTATAGAAGGTGGATAGATTGAGTTTTTCTTTAAGCTTTTAATGATTGAATTTCATTTAAGCAATTTTTAGATTGACATTTGATTTAAGTTAGTTTGATTTGAAATTATAATCATATTTTCATGGAAGTATCCCCTCCAGTTGAAATCACCATTCTTGGGGTAGTTAATTGATTGAATCAAATATATTTAAGAACTTTAGATCCTGTCAATGTTTAGCTCCTAACAGAGGATCAGATCTACTATCACATGAAAGAATTAGCTTCTAAGATATTTTACTAAGTTGAAACTCTTATAATAGATTTTCAAGTTTTGTTAAACCTGAACTAGCATCAACGAAACGTAGCATCCTCAGACACTTGAATCTAAATATTTGGCATAGTGTTGGGGCACATGCTGGTGTATTTAAGCATGCTTTAATTAAGGCATTATGTTTGCTTGTACGATGTGTTGCGAATCCGGTGACATAAAATACGTTATAGTTTTTATATTGCAATTTGTAATAGCACATCGTGATTCATATTTACTTCTTTAGAGATTCATATCTGTTTCTTATGCTTATTAATAAGCTTTTGAATTTATTGCATACTTATATTGGATTGCCTACTCTCAATTTGATTGAAGTGAATTGTGAGAAAGTCTATTATTCATTAGAGAACTTGTTGCACTCAATAATGACTTATTGAATCTATTATAAGCATCTGTATAGTTTAGTCATGGATTGTTCCAATTGGCTTAATATATGATATGGCTCCACCATTTATTGTGAATCAATACTTAAGATTAGTGCTCGTTGATGAACCACTTAATCAACCTCCTTACTTTGTGGATACACATTTAAGCTTCTTATAGACTTCAGATAGTTAAACTATGTACTCATACAAAATATTTTATTTATCTCAAAGTGAACTAGAAAGTAATCGTATTGATCAGTGATGACTCTCTTTTATGCTTGTTAACAAGCCATTTAAACTCATTCCTAACCTCCTACAAAACTTTTCTACTCCTTTGATCCATTTGAAATGAATCATTGTAGAGCTAGTATTCATGAGGATGACTTGTTCTTATCCAACGGTGAGTTATTTGGCTTAATATAAGTCCCCCTTTCAAATTTAACATGTGCACTTATATTTACTTTATGCCTTTGTAACTTCACATTTGTTATGCTCAAAATTTTGATTTAAGTCTTTCATTTAATTCCATTTAAATTCTTTGATTATCTCTTTTTTTATTTTATAAGTCCAAAAATTTGATGAAATTTTGGCAACCTCCAGGCATCATCCCCACGTAGGGGGCTGCATCGAGTGTTTTAGCTTTCTCGATGCTCTAATGAGTAGCGAGTGGTGCCTTGACACTACAACCAATTTCCATCTTGTCACACCCTAATGAGTGTAATGAGGCCTTTAAACCTAGAAGGCTTTTATATATATATATATATATATATATATATATATATATATATATATATATATATATATATATATTCATTTCTTTTTTTTTCTAGGTCCAAAAATTTGACAAACTTTCGGCAACATTTCGGCTAGGGGAGCGACATCTAACATAAGTTGGCTTACTTGGTATGCCCTAATGAGCGTAGCGAGTGGTGTCTTGTGACACCGCAGTTAATTTTTCATCTCATAGCACCCTAATGAGCATGACGAGGCCTTCAAACTTGCAAAGAAACACAAGCATTCACGTATACACTTCCACATATTTACCCAACATGTTCAGACACACTTTTCTGCGCATTGCAATGATCGACAAGGGGATGAAGAGGGAGATGCCAGAAACCAAGAGAAGAACTAGCCTGATGACAGTGTTCCTCTCCAATTGTAGCACAATAGAATTGGAAATTTCGGTTTAGAAGAAAGGAGAGAAGAGGGAGATTCCAAAAATCAGGCGAAGAGCCCACCTAATGATGGTGTTCCTCTCTGGTTGCGGCAAAAAGAATGAGAATTTTAGTTTTGGGAAAAGAAAATGAAAGGGGTAATTTTAGTTTGGGGGAAATGAGATGAAGTTTAGATTGGAAGGGTGAGAAAGAAAAATAAATTGAGAAGAGGAAGAAGAAAAGGAATTTTTGATTTTTTGGAAATGAGGGGAAAATGGGATTTTTGGTTTTATGGAAATGAGGGGAAGAAATGAAATGGAGAAGGAAGAAGAAAAAATGGAAGAATGAAAAATAAAGAAGAAGGATAAGAAAGAAGAAGGAAAGAAAACCCTACCCCTGCTCGCATTTTGGAGAGAAGAAAAATGAAATTGGAATTTCAGTTTCCTTGTGGTTTGGAGGAGGGAAAAATCAAAGAGGAAGGAAGCTGTGCAATTTTTTTTTAGGGAGAGAAAGAAACTTGTAGTTTGTGCTTGCCTTTTAGAAGAAGAAGAAGGGAAAGAGGGAACAGTTAGAGGAGGGGAAACTGTTGCTTACCATTCAAATCATGGAGCATGGAGGAAGTCACATGGAGATCTCACGTACAGTTGTGTGCAAAGGAGGGAGTGGTTGCCAGGGATTCGAATGGAGCATCCTTTCATTCGGTTGAGATGGATGGCCTATGAGGGAAAGTCACACATGCGAAGAGGGGCGAGTTGACCAAGAGGAAGGATGGAATGATAGAATGAGGGAGATCAGGCGTGTGGGAGGTCGCGTGTGAGGGAGAAAGTGCTTGGGTTAGATTTAGGAATTAGGGCCAGTCGAGCATGGATTAGAGTGATTTAGGGATTTAGGTTAGATTAAGGCTTTGAATAATATTTTTTTATTGCTTAATCAACTTTGAACTTCAACTTATATTGATATATATATATATATATATATATATATATATATATATATATATATATATATATGATTCTAGATTATTCTGATATTCTGAATGCAATGACATGGTCTGTTTCACAATCGGAGAATGTTTGGTTTAAGTCGGCGTCAAATTGGGTCAATTTTAGCTCAAAATATGCGCTATCATTTTCGACTGCTCGATTTTTGCACAGACTTGTCCGAATTGAGTGAAAATAATCTTACTTAATAGATTTTGATATTTTGAAGCTAACGACGTAATCAATTTCATGAATGGAGGTCATTTGATTTGTATCGGTGCCTCTTGATCTCGATATATATGCAAGCTCATTGACGACTCGATCCTTGATCTGTTGATCATCATGTTGTGCAATATTTATATTCTGACCAGTTTCAATGTTCTTAATGTAATGAAGAAGTTTGTTCATTGATCAAAGATCATTTGGGTTGATTTTGGCAATGCCCAGCATATTTTAGCCTCAATTTATGCACTGTCACTTTCGTTCATTCGACATTTGCACGGACTCATCTGAATTAAGCATGGACAAGTCATTTGGTAGTTTTTGATGTTTTAAAGCTAACAACATGATCAATTTCATGAATAGAGGTTATTTTGACATCATCATAACTTCCTTTTCTTGATATGTGCATCAACACATTGATAGCTCGATCGGCTAATCAGTTAATCATTAAATTGTACAATATTTATATTCCGATCAATTTTGATGTTCTAGACACGACGATGAACTCCATTAATTGATCGGAGGTCGTTACCATTTTTGATGACATCCAATGCATTTTGAGCCCGATGCATCCCGCAAGTTTGACTTTGACTGGGCTTGACTCGACTTATGACATATATATGGTGGTCAATAAATGCCCCTAATAAATGTGATTCACATATGGAGCAAGTCACGTTTATTGAAAACTGGTTAACCCTTTGGGCTGGCCATAGAACTTGGATCATTTTAGCTTCAATTGCAATAGTTTACGGAGCTTTGATAGGATTTGTCATTAGTATGATGCCTTATTTAAGACATGTTAAATGACAGGATTGACTGATTTATCAGAATTGACTTGTCAGATAGATAAGAGTTCTTACATCATCTACTCTCTGATTTAATAGCTTTGTTGAATATCTCTTTCTTTTATGTCATTGTAGATTTGAGTTTCCTCCAACCTTAGCTTCGTGCTTGGTTGGGTTTGGTGGAGGAATTAGTTTATTTATTTTTAATGAAGGACTTTGCTGGAGAATTGGTTTATCCGTGCTTGGTCAGATTTGAAATTCCTTCTGTCCTAGCTTTAAGCTTGACAGACTTGATGAAGGATTGACCTGAATTGCCCATATCAACTTATCAAGAAGTGTATGTACACCATGAATCCTGTGCTTGCTACTTTAACGGATTCATTAAAGGGAGCGTAGAGATGACCCAGCCTTCTAGCTTATACTAGGTATATGTTGAGTTATCAGCCTAGCAATATGTGCTTTAACAGACTAAATAACTATGAAATTTGTTTAGTTCAACCATCAGCTTTGTATGATCTATGGAATTATTTCCTCAGTCCGGTGCTTTTTGCTTTGACAGACTTGAAGAGGAGATTGGCTTTGAATGGTGCTTTGAGCTTAATCAGATTATTTGAGAAAAAAAATTGAAATATCACCCTACAGTCAATATATAGATTGATTTGTTAAAGCTCTGAATTGAGAATTTCCTCAGATTGCTTTGGTCTATCGATCAAGTAGAAAGATATCTTGGATTCTGGTTGCTTATAATCACTAAGCTAGATCCAGTTTGAGATTGAATAGCTATCATCATTGGACTGACGAGCAGGGGCTCTTTCACTGTGGCCTTTTCTTATGGCTTGTTGAGTGAGGAGAGCATCAGCAACTTGGCCACATTTGGGCTTGTTGAGTTTGACCTTTAAAACCTACTTGAGTCTTTGACTTAAGCTGTAGTGGGTTGGTGATTTGGTCATTGGACTAACGAACAGGGGCTCTTTTACTGCAATCTTTTCTTGTCGCTTGTTGTGTGAGGAGAGCGTGAGCAACTCGACCATTTCTGGTCATGTTGAGTTTGACCTTTAGAACCCACCTGTGTCCTAGACTTCACGATGTTGAGGTTGATGTTTCTTTCAACTTAGTTGATCGAAGCTTCCAAAATTGCGAGTTCTATTGACTTGGTCTCTAACATTTGATAAATCTAGGAGAAAATTTTTCTTGACATTTATGGCTATCTTTTCAGGCATAGAAATGGATTCTTTTTGTTCCTATAAGAACCTGCAACTTAACAGTAGCAATTATGGGTATATTCGGAGATTTTTGCGTAAAGCTTGATGTCAACCTAAATCAGAATATATTTGAGGATCTCGTCTTATAGCACAACATCAACTCAAATAAACTTGACATAAACTAAAAAAATAAAAATCCCGTCTATCTTGCAGGGGAAATTCTAAAGCACTTTTAGAAGAACTTTTAAGATATAAATTAAGCAAATACATCAATATTTGAACTAATATGCTCTTAAGAGGGTTTTAACATGTACCATTGATTTCATCTATGTATATAAATCTAAAAATGCCCCATGTGTAACAGGGAAATTTTCATGAAAAAACTTTTTTCATCTTGAGTGAGTATATTTATTTAGGGATCTCGACATGAAGCACGATGTCTACCAAAATAGATATACTAAAAAAATGCCCCTTGTCTTACAAGGGGATTTCTATTTTACCTCGAGAATTTCTTTGTCATGTATAATACTTTTTCAAGTATCGATCATTAATTGTCAGCATTAGTCTTTCACCCTTTAAGTTAATGAGTTAGTATGCCCCACCTTGGTACACTTTTTCAATGAAAAAAGGGTCTTCCCAATTAGACTCAAATTTGCCACAAAATTTTCAATTAAGAATAATTGGTCTTCTCAGCACCAAGACCAATTCCCCTTTTTGGAATGTGCAAGGCCACACTGTATGGTCAAAAGCCTTGGACATCTTAGCTCGATAAACCTCTAGATTTTGATGAGCTTGCAATCTAATTACATCAAGTGTGTCGAGTTCCTCCATCCTCAGGTGAGCATTTTGATCTTCAGTTAGATTGTATTGGATGGCTACTCGAAGTGACGATAACTCAACTTCAAGCAAAAGAACTACTTTAGTTCCAAATACCAATGAATAGGGAGTGTCTTTAGTCGGTGTCCTATAGATGGTTCGATATGCCCATAATGCCTCTATTAGTTTAGTATACCATTCTCTCTTATTTTTAGTAAGGATCTTTTTGAGCAGCTTGGCTAATGTCTTATTGATCGCCTTCGCCAAACCTTTTGCTCTTGGATTGTATATTGAAGAGTATCACCAATCAATTTTGTGTCGATCGATGAATCTCTAAATATTTATATTTTTAAAAGTTTTGCCATTATCAAAAATTATTCGATGTGACACTCCAAATCTATAGACCATATTATGTGTGAAGAAGTTAATCACTCGATCGATAGTAACTTTTTTAAATGGGGTAGCATCAGCCCACTTAGAGATATAATCAGTCGTTGCTAGGATGAACCAATGTCCAGCTAACGATGACAGATCAATTGGTCCAATTACATTTGTACTCTAGTATTTGAATGGCCAAGATGCTATTGTTGGGTGTAGTGAATTTGGAGGTTGATGTATTATATTCCCATGTACTTGATATTCATGACACTTCTTAGCATGATTGATACAACCTCTCACCATAGATGGCCAATAATAGCCCATCCTTTTGATTTTTATTGCTATCTCGGGACATGATTGATGTGCACCATAAAGTCCTTCATGAACTTCAACCATCACTTTGCTAGCTTCATCTACATTTAGGCATCATAGCCACATTTGTTCAAAGGATCTACTATATAAAGTATTATTGACGAAAGCATAGTGCAACATTCTCTTATAAATTTGAGCTACCAGTGATTTAATATTTGGTAATTTGCCTTCTTAAAGTAGTCGATGAAGAGTTGCCTCAAATCTTATGGCTCTTCTACAATAAAGGCTTCCCATTGCTTTTCTAAAGTAATGTCAGGCTTAACACTTCTCGGTACAACTTCTTATTCATTTTCGGGAGTATTAGGAGTAACCTGAGTCACATTTCGATGGGTCAAATTTGATAACCCCTCTACCTGTGGGGATTGATACTTTGCTGGCTCTAGAACTCATCGAGTAAATATGCCGATCATGACATAATCACCATTCATACTTTCCTTAGCTAATTTTTTTAAGCAATCGACTTTGCTATTCTTGATCGAGAGATTCGAGTTAATGTGATATTTGGTA
Organism: Cymbidium sinense; assembly: GCA_021442155.1. Classification (NCBI taxonomy): domain Eukaryota; kingdom Viridiplantae; phylum Streptophyta; class Magnoliopsida; order Asparagales; family Orchidaceae; genus Cymbidium; species Cymbidium sinense. Next base: position 2,035,814 of record CM038216.1, read on the forward strand.
TCTACTTCAGAACTTACTTATGATAGAAAGCTAACTCAAGCTTGTTGATTTTATAGATGTCATGTACTTGATTAATAATAATGAGAATCACCGAAAATATGCAAGTTTTGAATGATTCTGAAAATAGCTTCTTCAAGACCCGTCACTAATGCTTCATACTCGGCTTCATTATTAGTTCTTGGCTTGCTCAACCCATATGATCGTCTTATTATCCCACCTTCTAGTGCTATGAAGATAATGTTGATTCCTACTCTTTCCCTTAGAAAATTTAGAGGTTTGACTTGTTTGATCGATGAGGCTCCATCCAAGTACATTTTTCAAATTTGTAGTTTTTTTCTTTCATGAATGAGCATAAATTTATCATCAGACAAATTATCATTAAGGGAAGAGTTCACAGGGATGGGATGTGCCTAAAAATCGCTAAGACTTATCCCTTCTTGCTCTACAATGTGATATCAAATTGTAAGCAATCGCCCATCTTGCCAAGTGACCTATCAATCGGTCTTATCATCAAGTACTTCAGTAGATCGATCCTTGAGATGAGGGTAATCTTGAGATATAAAATGATGGAGCTTTTAGACTGTAAAGATCAATGCCAAACATTGGTTCTTTATCAGAGAGTATCTCATTTATGCTCCTATCCACCTTTGAATGATATAATAAAGAGCATTCTCATTGCTTTCTTCATTATGTTACATCGATAATGCTCCAAGGGACTCGTCTAATGCAGCCATGTATAGAATGAGGGGCTTCCCAGGAGTAGGTGCTACAAGGATTGATGGATTTAACTAGTAGCTTTCAATACTATTGAAGGCTTCTTAGTACTCCTTATCCCACTTGAATAGGGCATCCTTCTTCATCAACTTTGTAAATAGTTGATAGCATCCTGATAGGTTAGATATCAATTAATGAATGAATGCAAGTTGTCCTTGTAAAGAATGGAGCTAACGCAAACTCTTCGGTGGAGGCATCTCCACAATTGCCTTGATTTTGGTGGGATCAATTTCAATTCCTCTGTGACGTACAATATACCCAAGAAATTTTTTAGAGGATACCCCGAATGCACATTTTATATGATTCATCTTGAGATCATATTTTATGATTCTTTCCAATACAATTCTCAAGTCTTCAATGTGATCCTCACGATTTATGCTTTTCACCACCAAATTGTCAACATAACATTCCACCTTCGGGTGAATCAACTGATCAAAAATATACATCATGGCTCTTTGGTATGTAGCTTCAGCATTTTTTGGTATGTAGCTTCAGCATTTTTCAAACCAAAAGGCATGATTGTGTAGCAATAGATGCCAATAGGTGTTCTGCACGATGTATGTCTTTCATCTTCAAGCACCATCTTAATTTGATTATATCCCGATGATCCATCCATAAATGAGAACATGTCATAGTTGGAAGTATTGTCCACTAGTAGTTCTGCTATTGGAAGCGAAAAGTCATCTTTTGGGCGCACCTTATTTAGGTCCCGAAAGTCAATGTAGAGAGGGATTTGGCTGTTCTTCTTCCTAATTGGGACAATGTTGGCTATCCAATCTGCATACTCCTCCCATGAAACCTACCAATCAACTTTTAGTTTCATTACATGTTCTTCAATCTCAAATCTCACCAAGAGGCTTAGGCATCACATCTGGTTTAATAGCCAGTTTATGAACTGTTACATCAGGGGATAAGCCTGACATTTCAGAATATGTCTAGGCAATGCAATCCCTAAATTCACAAAGTAGCATGTTTAACTCTTTGACTTTCTCATCAGGTAGAAGGACACTGAGAAAGTTGGATGGGGATCATCTTCAACTCCTAAGTTGATTTCTTTGAGTTCATCCATAGTAGTTTTTTGTCCACCATCTTTAAGTTCTTCAGGTGCAAGCTTGGCTTCTACTTCTTTATCATTTGCGAGATGAATTTCATGTAGATCATCTTCTTCATCGCTATTAGTTTCAATCTCAGCTTCTATTATATTTTAACAAGCTTTATTTTGATGAGATTTGTAGAACCCAAGACCTTTAGTGATAAACTTATCACTTCTTCATGATGCCTGAGGACTTCTTTGGCTCCACATCCTGTTAAAGATTTGAGTTCTATATTTAGTAGTTCCAATATGAATTCTCAGCTTATGCATCATTCTTCACAATTTTTGTAGATAGTATATTGATATTCTTATTGGCACTATCTCATCAGAATTTTTATGTTGAGCAGGCCAATCAAAATTGTGAGTCTGAGACTCTTTAGATTTATAAAATAGTGTTTTGTTCTACCCCTCTCACTCAACGGTGGCACATAGAATGTTATCAATTCTTCAATGTTATGAATCTCTAGTGGAGTGATTTCTTTGAAGTACTACCGAGGGATGGGTATAATTTTGAAGGAGTCCTCTTACACTACCAAATGAGCTATCCTTCTTAATGCATCCATCTGAACTCTATTTTCATAAGTAGATTCAAAATCATAGTCAATAATCACTTATTTTATACTTTATCTTTCTTGAAAGTTTATAAGTTCTCTTGGGTTTGACAGGAATATCTTCTTCTTCTTGTGTGTCACTTCCCAAGTGAGAAACTGGTCTTCTTGATTTAAATGTAGAATCAAGTGCTTTAGGGAGAGTCATCATTGCCTTCTTTCTTGTTCTTTGCTTCTACTCTTTCACCTTGTGAAGTTGCTTTTTAGTTCCTAAAGTGGATGCTACCACTTCAAGAGGCTCTGTTAGCTTAGGCTCTTTAAGGATGAAATATTTTGCATCCTCATAGATCTTTGCATCATGGATGGAGAATGGTTGTAGGTTACCAGGAATTATGAATTCTTCTTTTTCTTTTAGGTACTTCATACACTGATGCATAGTTGATGGAACCATGCCATATTCATGCAACCATGGCTAACCCAAGAGAGCTCTAAATGATGTATCGACATTGACTACATGAAACTTGGCTTCTGTATATAAATCCCAAAACTTGAGTGAGAGTATAAAAGAACCTAGAGTTTTTTGCCCTTTTTTATTGAAACCATGAAGCATTAACATATCCCTCCCAAGATGTTGGATATCAAGCGATAATTCTCATAATACTTTTAGACTCATAAGGTTGATAGAAGAACTTAAATTAATCAATATTCGGCTGATCGAGATGACATCACTCTTTATAGTAACATATAGAAGATGGTTGTGATATGTTGTTCTCAACATAAAATCTTCTTCAAAAAATGTGATTACTAGAAGATCTTGAGTTTGTAATGATTTAATCATGCATTCTTTTGGCAAAGTAAGCTTCATAACTCTTCAGATCTTTGAGAGCCTGTATCAAAGTTTCTTGAAGTTCTTTTGACATCAAGAGAGACTCGTACACACTCAGTTGTGCAGGCATCTTTCTCAAATCTAATAGAATATTATAATCTATCTTTTTTCATAAATTAGGCTTTAGTTTAGGATTTTTGGGAATGATATCTTCGTTAACTTTAATTTGTTCGCCTTTGTCTTTATTTGCATTTGCCCTTTTTGATGAAGGTAGTAAGACTTTACTACTTCTCAACTGAACTTGAATCACCTTACCTTGCTTAGATTCTTCTGAAGAGGTAGTTTCTTCAAATTCCCTTCTTATTCTTGAGGATTGACCAAAAGGGCTAGACTCATTTTTCAACTTCATATATTTCATACGTGATGTGATCGATGAGTCTGACTCTTCTTCGTTAGAAAAACATAAATCTTCATTTGAACTGTTACCTTCTTGTTGAGTCATTAAACAAAATATAGATGTTAACTCTTCAAGCTCTTCTTGCTTTCCAGATAAGAATTCTGATAGGTTGGTCGAGTTTGTCTGACTACCTTAGTCATTTTGGAGTAACTGATGCTGAAGAACATCTGACATCATGTAAATGATTTGGCATGCCTCTACTGGACAAGATTCACCGTTATCCTCTTCATCTGATTCAGTAATGCAAAGTTTAGGCATAAAGTCTACAAGCCTAAATGGTTGTCTTGCCAGCTCATGATATTCCTCTAAATTATTAATAATTTTTTGAGTTGTAGTTCTCTTCTTGATCTTCTTTTTCTTACCCAGCTTCTTTGATTTATGAGGCCTACATTTAGTAGACTGCTTCTCATGATATGATGAAGTAGCCTTCTTTGTTTCCCATTCTTCAGTTCGAACTAATTTTTCCTTCTTTTGTCTTTGATGATTGATACGGAAGAAGATGTAAACATCCTTATAGACTCTATTTTTGGGTTGACTAGAACACTATTGGATAATGAAAATTTACCTCACCGATACTTCCTTTCTAACTAATCTTTGAAGACATAACAATCTTGGACAGGATGACTAGTCATTCGATGATAGGGATAGTAATTTGGATTACTGACTTGATCAGCTTCTTCAGGCCTTTTAATTTCTGGTAACTATAAACCAGGTTTGACTGTTTGCCGAAATAATTTAGCCACACTATCCCTTCTATAGGAATAATCTTTGTTCATCTTCTTAAGAGATGGTTGCATCCTCTCATCATCTCTTATTGCTTGTTTTGGATGCTCCCCACTACTTGGAAAATTTTAAAATTTATTATTGCCTCCCAATACTAATTTTGGCTATGGATTAGAATAGAGAGGCTTCTTTCCCTTATCATCATTGTACATCGGCTATTTTCCTTTATCTATATTATATATCACCCGCTTTTCACCATTTGTGCTATAGGAAGTGGCATGAGTTTCATTTCTTCTTGAGTCTGAAGGTTTGTTTCTCTTTGCTTTATATACATAGATTTCAGACTTAGGGAGATTCAACTTTTCAAATTTAGCCACCCTATCGAGCAAGTTCTAGAATGTTGCAATCGATGCCATACATAGAAATGGTGCCATTTTATCATCTATATTGCCCATTAATAATTGGATCACATGTTCTTCATCTAATTGTTGCTCGCATTTCATACTTAGGTTACGCCAATGACATATGAATTATATCACTACCTCAAATTTTCTCCTTTTCGGCAAGGTATGGTCAATGATTGTGATTTTCTTGGTTGCACTAGTGAACCTCTTCACAAATATTATCTCTAATTTTGAAAAGATTTTAACTGAATCATTCGGCAATTTCACATACCACTGAAAGCAGCTGAGATCTAGCTACTGATGAACTAACAAAAAAGCAGTGCATTGTTCCCTCTTGTGTTATCACAAGTAGCATTAAATTAGGCTAGATGTTGCTTTGGGTTACCAAGCCCATTAAAAGTATTAAATTTTGGCACTGAGTAACCTTTCGGGTATAACACTTGATCATATTCAGCTGGGTAAGGGAGACCTTTACTCACCAACTTTTTAGCTTGCTCTAAAGCTATGACTTCCTTTATCTTTTCATTGATTATTATTTCTAGCTGAGCAGCTGTTACCATTCTTGATGTGCTAGCCAAATTTTGAATTATAGGCTGAAGTGGTTGTTAGTTAACTTCATTCCTCACTGCATGTGTAGCATGTACTGTAGGAGTGACTGGTGGTACAGAAGTTGTATTATTAGCTGCCTGTTGATTAGTAGATAAAACAAGTGCTACAGTTGATGTGATATTCTTCTATAACATCTCCATCATGATGCTCATTTGTACCATCGTATCATTCATCATGGTACCAAGCTGTGCAATTTCTTTATCTTTGACCTCCATTTGATGTTGCATTTCATTTCGCTCTCTAGCTAGCACAATGACATCAACAAGTACAGACTCTTCTTCTTCCTCTATTTCTTATTATTGTTCCGCTTCTTACTCATCTTCAATGGAAGAACTTGACTATCCTCTCCTTACACATATGCAGGGGCAGCTATTGATAGGGTTGAATGATGATGCTAATTATAAAAGGATGTACCAGGCTGATCATTTTTTAGTTCAAACATATAAACAGCTTTGACACCCATGATCTCTTTTTCATTCTGATCTTTTTCTTCTTCCTCTTTAGTAGAGATTGAAGAACCATCTTCTATTTGCTTCTGTGAAGGCTCTTCTTCATAAACATTAAATTCAAGTTCAAGTTCCTTGGATTCATGTTGCTAATGATGCTGAGCAGAAAGTTCATCTATATCTCTGACCATATAGATGACTTCCACTTTCATAGTGTTCTCTTCATTATCTTCTTCTTGCTCATAAAATTTTTATCGATGTTTCCAGTGGATCTCTGGTTTAATGTGCGGAACAAGCACTTCTTTCATTAAAGGACTGCGATCCAAGTCAACCTTCTCTTATGGGGGTGAATCTGATCAACAATGGGATCCCCTGGAGGATTGCTTAGGGTGTTGACCGTCATGTTTCTTATCAATGATATCCTTTCTTTTGGGTATCCACTTATGATGAGTTATTTTTTAGGTGAATTTCTGAGTATATGTATCAGATGTCACACCTCTTCCATTCTTCAAGATTTCATTACGAGGCCTTAGCCTCCATACCTGCTTATCCTTTCATCCTGGGACCTTTCTAAATGAATTTGGAAACGATGTCCAGTATCCCGATGCTCACCGTAGGCATACTTGGCTCAATGATTGGTTACTAAGAAGATGGCAACCTCCTTGGTGGAGCTTCAATATTTTCACGCCACGCCTCAAATTTTCTTTTATCAAGCCTCTATCCTTGGCTACTTTGAGAATTTTGTGTATTACGGCAAATGTCCCCATGGTGGTAAAGCTTGATGTTGTTGTACTTCACTAGTAGAGCTATTCCTTTTACCCACTTTAGATTGTCAAAGTTGTTGTGGATAATACTCACGGTGGCGATATTGTTCAAAGTTGTCGTCGCTCACTGAGCCCCTCAATATTTCTTCTTCTTCTCTAATTTGCTTCCTCGGGAAAGCTTCATGATCATGCTGCAAAAGGTTCAATGAAGCAATTGGACCATGAGGCATTAAAGACACAGTTTTCCTACTGATGGTTCTTTTTCTCATGGGGGCTTCAGATTGACCTAGCCTTTTAAAAACTAAAGTTCTTTGTCGGGAGAACTCCTTAATAGCGGTTGGCTGCTGTACTAATTGGTGAACATGGCTAGTAGGAGCTTCAGTAACTTGAGGCCTTCAAGCATAGACTCAAACTAGTGTACCACGGGTGGGTGCTTGAGTTGATAATAATGGGTCGTGATCTAAAATAATAAACCAAGTGATCAACACCGATGATGGTTGTTGACCTAATATTTCAACCGAGGGCTTTTCATAATAATAATAATCTATAATATCAAATCATTATTAAATGATCAAATATTCAAACAAAAAATATAAATTTAATGAAATTAATTATTTAAATTTAAAGTGAAAATCCATCTACCAATCCACGACCGTTTGTCAAGGGTAATAAATTAAGAAAACTTTTGCTCACAAAGAGCCAATGTTAAATCAAATACATAACTATTTTCACACTCAAATAATCTTAAGCCCGCAAGGAAGTGGCCCATGTCCTATAACCGTGTAGTTTTGTCATAAAATGGCACCACATAAATGATAGTTACAACCAGAGCCCTTTGATCGGGTGGTTCACCGCGATATGGCACCACTAAATTATGGTCACACCTGTAACCCATATGTTCCCTAACGACTTTGCTCTTTGAGCTGTGAACTATATAATGTATTTTGATTAGGCAAAAAGCCCTATGTTAGCTAAGGCTAACTTGTATTTGTCCCCTTAGATAAACTCCACCCTAGGTCTACAAGGAAACCTTGCACGACATAACCCATGTGTTACTGACAAGGATCCTTCTGTCAGGTTGGGTCGACTACCTCCTGAACTAAGTAGACTAGGGACCGCGATAGCCCGGGATGACAAAACCATGGGATAGATCATCATTCCCCAACCATCCACTTTTAAGCTAAATATATTGAATTTATAAACTTCACTTAAAGTTCCACATTACGTGCTGCTATATTGGCGCATTCAAGCTACCTAACAACTAGCCTTTAATCAAAGTTC